>CM046474.1:3206469-3369233 GCA_025506415.1 Flaveria robusta | reverse complement strand
AAAAACTTGAACCTAATAGTATAAATCAAGATACCTGAATATACAATCTGACAATCAGATTTCTTCAGGCAACTCATCAGAAAATCAAACCACAACAATTAAACAGGACTTCTAAGTTCTAATCCAAATAACAGTTAATCAGAAAATCCAAATCACAATCAATTTAAACAGGACTTCTAAGTTCTAATCCAAATAACCAGTTAACGCACATCCAACACTCAATATATCAACGCATTAAAATAACCTAATTAGTCAGAAATTCCAATAGGTAAAAAAGAAACAAGCGTTGATTTCACAAGTGCTCAGAAAATCAAACAGTAGCAACATTTACAATCAGATTACCTGAATCTAATAGTATAAATCAAGTACCTGAATCTACAATCAGATTTCTTCAGGCAACTCATCAGAAAATCCAAATCACAATTAAGTTAAACCGACTTTTAATCCAATTCCAAAAAATAACCTAATTTAGTCAGAAATCCCAAATAGGTAAAAAAACAAGTGTTGATTTCACAAGTGCTCGAAAATCAAACAGTAGCAATACGTACAATAAACTACTATTGAAATCCCTACCTGAGACAGCGGTCGTTAACGAAGTGATTCTAACGCTCAAATTCCGGTCAATCTTCGAACAACGACGAGATTCCTTATCGCAATCATCTCTACTCAACGATTTCTTCACCGTTTTGATCGGAAGTTCAAATTTCCCTTCGATTTCAGAACAAATTACGGAAAGAAGATCCAAGAACAACAAAATCGTTTATATAATCACGCGAATCTAACTAACCAGATATGATATGTGCGGTCGACGATAGGTTGAGATGAGACGATGTGGAACACCATGGCTGCCATGATGCTCAATTCATAGCTTCTGAGAGTAATTTGGTGAAGAGAAAGGGGGAAGAGTCGATTATATATATAGTGGTGAGTGAACCACATCTATTCTGCAACGGTCATTTTGTAGGGGCAGTAACATTTAGGTGCCGTAAATTTAGGTGCCGTAAACATGTTTGAAATCGTGTAATCGTTTATTTAGAAAAGTAAGCAAGGTTGTTGAGTTATAAATATGTAGTTAACACATTGAGATGATCAGCTCATGACGATGATCATTCTGTGATGTTATGGCATAGATAGTAGCTCAAACCCAACTTATTAATTTGACTTATATCGGTCAGTCAGTTGTCTTCTTTGACGTTCTGGGATGAGAGTATCGCAAAACGGTTAGCAAGTCCGGTAAATTTGTTCTGGTAATTGTTGTAAATGAGTTGAAAGAGCTAACAAGTTGAAGTTATAAAGTATATTTTTAAATTCTAGTAGTTTTATTGATTAACCGTTCATTTTGTATGTGTTTTTATAAAAAGATATTTATTTAATTTGTTTGGTATTAAAGGAGCATAAAAACACACAAGAACTCATGAATGAGAAAGAAAAATAGATGGAACTCTAGGTTCTTTGAAGATGGAAAGTTCTTTGACGTGATAAATGATTGATCTGTATTAGCTTGACTTGGTTAAACTTTCTCTATTATTTTAATAATATTAAGTTTGGTTCTTCTACCGGTAGCAAATAGAGTATGTCGAGCCAAATCCTATTTAATCTCACTTATAAAAATAGGGAGTCAAACAAGAACCGTTTGATTAAATGAGTTAAGCAAAACAACCAAACACCACATGTTTATTAGACGAATTTCACACTCAACTGAAAACATTGACTGTTTACATTTCGAACTTAATATCTTGTAATAATCCTAATAACATTTTCAAATCCACTGATGTCCAATATTTTTAATATTAAGCACTTTAAATACTGAAAACCCCAAGCATATATAAGAAGACATATTTTTTTTCAAACAATAATTATACACTTTAATACTGATAAACTAAAAGTCATCACTCATCATAACAACACATTCTTTTTTCTTAATAATTAAAAAAATAAAATATTTACTTGTTAAAAATATATACTTGTAACCAGAACCATAAGCTATTTAAGAACATACACATGTTTTATTTTTTAAGTGATAACTATAGCATAGTGTAACAAAAAATATAGTAAGAATAGCTAGAGGTAAGATTATTATCCTACAAATAGTTCTACTATAAGTAGAATATTATATACGAGGTAAGTTTGTTTACTTCTTTAAATAATAAATATAAACCTTTAATACCAATAAATGCCATTTATAAAAACATACACATATTTTTAGACGATAAACGTACCGTCTGATGAGCTTATACAGTTAGGTCAAACCAAGTATATTCAATAAAAGCAAGAAATCTTATAAATCCAAACTCCCAAGCGTTTCTTTCTCAATCTATTTTCCAGATAAAATAAAATGAAAAATTAAATTCTCTAAAGATCACTCTAATTTGCTAGAGCAAAAATTCCCAGTTTACAAGCTACAACACAATTACACAAGTACCAAAGATCATTTTGTGAAGAAGACATCAAGCAGTTCACTGTAAGATCATCACTAGCATATGTTTGTTTCACAGCATCAGGGGGACGCCTGCATATATTTACAACATTCGACCCATAAAAAAAGTGATGGTATCAAACTTTTGACCAAAAACAATGATATAGCCATTAAAATGTCGATACCTAAAACTTATGAGCACGTCCAGGGGTTTATGTGACGTGTCAGGTTATTTTATTTTGTTGCATGTTGAGCTGAGTTGGTTGATAAAAACACTGCGTATTTTTATAAATAACTATTGTGATGAAAATGAATATATGATTACCAGAACAATGGAATCTAAATTTTTAATAACCTGACCTGTTAGAGATAAAATAACTCCACTGTATGTTTTACAAGCAAATGGGTCAAAATTGCACCTCTACTTGGTGAAGTTCTATAATGAGGTTACTAAAATTTAGTGTTATTCAACAGATTAAAAATATGTTGTATATCATACCTGGTGAGGTGGTTCCGAAACAGAAGTCTTCTGAAATCCAATTGCCATATTTCCCCCGGTTCAACTCGATAAAATGTTACTGAAATGAAATACATTGCAGATTATCAGGCACAATTGAAGCCAGGCAGCATGTACTGGTAATAATGGTGGCAGTTTCGATCCATTTACTTTAGATCAAAGGGGTCAAACTCGCTGAAACTTATAAGTCAGTCAAATTTAAATAATGCATACAACCTCCAAAATCATTTATATAAATTCTTATGGTAATGATAATATTATTCTAATCATAACTAACACATTCATTATTTTAAAGGGCAGAAGAAATGTTGTGGTTAACCCAACCCAAACCATTTCAACCCAGAATACAGAATGACTTGTTAAATGTTTTGGCATGTACTAAACCCACCCATATTACATCCTATTAAGTGAGCAAGCGTGAGTGACAGGTGTTTGATTAAAATTTCATACGACTATTATAATAGTTACCTGAATCGCCAGCTTGCAATTTCTTTAAAGCCAAAAATTCTTTGAGCCCTTCTAAAACATATGTTTTGCTACCACAATTAGGCCAATAACGAAAGGTAATTTCCCATACTTTGTTTTCCATATCCAGAATCTGCATCGGTACCCCTTTGGGCTCAGTAACTACTGGAAAAAAAGTCTGCACAATTGTTAATATTATTAATATCATTAAAACCCATGCATCTTTACACACTCTAGCAATTATAATTCTATTAGCAGTTTTATTGTCTCACCTCAGCGTATTTCTTTGGGATCACTATACTACCTAATCTGCTGTCTGCGTCACTGGCAGTCAATAATTTTTCAAACAAAGGACTCAGAACAGATTTGGTGCTAATATGCAATTAAGGATTTACATCAGTCTCAATAATCATTTTTCTCGCAAATACTTCTTAAAGGGAGTTTGGCTGTCTGAAGCGATTATGTTATAAAATTAAATTATCAGAAATCAGAATCAAGAAATCAGTTGTAGAAACGGGTGGTAGAAAATTGTTCCTGGATGTATTTATATTGCTAGTTGTAATAATCTATTTTATGTTTGCCAAGTTCTAATTATTTAAGAAATGATTAGTTAAAATGGGCATAGATTGCATTTATGCGAAAAAAGAAAAAAAAAATAGAGAATGAATATAGAGAAGCCTCTCAAATTATGTAAACAGAAAAGGTACATAACAAATGTAATTACCTTAGATAGTGAATTTTGTTTTCTTGCAGCAGAAATTGATTGTTTTAAACAATCACTTGTCAAAAGCCAAATCAGTGAATTAATTTTACCATAACTAGTTAGAAATCAAAATTATTACTTGTGACTTCAAACACAACCTAAAATGGTAAATTAAAAACTAAAATAAAAATAAAAATAAAAACTCAAGGATACATCTTGGGGATGCATTGTATCTCTGAATCAATACCACCAGACCAGTAATGAGATTCAAGTTGTATTTCCTTGGCAAGATCCGGTAAATCTACTGGATCTGTTTGAAATTCACGTGCATACCGCCTATTCCGAGCCTATAAAATGTAAATATTACAGAATTAGTTTGCATCGCTTGTAGAAAATAAAAATATAATAATTGGTAATCTAACCAAGTGTAATCATAATCCATGTTAATCTCCAATCTGGAATTTCTAATACAAGAGGATAAAGAATCTGAAAATTTTGCTCTGGATCAATAACTTGCAGCACTTTTAGGGGGGTTTGTATGTGCATATGGATTTAATTATGGGATATTGACTAATTAGAGAAGATAGTATTCAGATTGTCTTGATCGTTTGACAACTTCTGTATATTGAAAAATATATAGATAACGTATTAGGAGATGATTTTTGCCCCCACCTATTTTACTAAATACACGAATAATTACAATAAGCAAGTATTGCATGATTAGTGGTGTATGTAGTACTTTTGATGGTGTATAAATCATTTCCCGGCGTATATGAGTAAATTTACTCTACCCTTGTTACAGACAACATTAAACTGCTTAATCAGAATTCAGAACTGATATTTAACCCCTAAATAACCAAATAATTGTACGAGAACGTAAGTTAGTCAAACCCTAGAATATGATTGTTGAATAAGAAAAGAAAAGCTACGATATTAATGTATGACAATTAAAAGAAAACACATCTTACCAGGATGAGGTTTTTCTTGGAACATTCCATGCAGATCACCCCACCAAAATCCAGCAGAAAATATTGATCAAATGACACGACACATCCACAATGAACCAACTGCAAATTAAGGTGGAACCAAACCAATAAATTTACAAGAATATTTCTATGCACTACACATCAATAACTATATGTTCTCATAATCATACTCACCTTCCCACAAGATTCACAATCTCTCCAACCATCATCGGTTGAATGAAACGTTTCACAGAATCTTCCTTCCTCGTAAACACAACTGAATGAATAAAAGAGGCATACTTAGTAAAAGAAGCTTCTGGCAAATCGAACAAACGAGAGTCTGTAAACTCTTAACAGTTTACTCATATCATTCTTTTCCCGCCTTAGTAAGCAATTTTGCATGAGGAAGGAACTGCATCCTTGAGCTTTATTGTTGATTCAGCAGGGTTGTATATTTGAATTCTCAAGTATTGTTGATTTTAATAAATCTAATCTAAATATTGAATATTGAGATAAAAGTAACATTACCTCCCAAGCTCCAAGTTTTATCAAATTATAATCTAGCCATAATGTGTGTTTTACAGGGTGTGCATCACTTGTAAGCAAGTGAATAATTATATGTAGCTTCACAAAACAGATTATATATCTATACGTGCTTAATAACATGATCAAAACAACTAATGAAACACGAGGAGACAAGAATTCTTAGAA
The DNA here is from genome assembly GCA_025506415.1 of Flaveria robusta. Classification (NCBI taxonomy): domain Eukaryota; kingdom Viridiplantae; phylum Streptophyta; class Magnoliopsida; order Asterales; family Asteraceae; genus Flaveria; species Flaveria robusta. The sequence continues at coordinate 3,363,456 of CM046474.1, read as the reverse complement.
AAAAAATGTGTATCGTTGCATGGATTTCTCGATTTTAGGGAAACTGGCTTTTAAATCATTTGGTATTTCGAAGATAATTTGGTTAAAAACACAAGGACCATAAAAGATAGAGAGAGAAAAAAAACCCAGGACATGAGGCGGCTTGATACGCAAAGTGATCCCCCATCACCTTGATGCATCTCGCACCTATGCGGACTCTTTGGAACCCAGGCTTTAATCAATTACTTATCTCATATGATTGTTCAGATCACCACAAGCTCTTTCATTAAGCCCAATATGAACACCCCTAAAATGCATAGAGCATATGCTCTAATTGAAGCAAGGTAAGTGTTTGAATTTTGATAAACCTGTTAGATTTATGTTCTTAAGACGAAACACTTTCATAACAAAACATCAAGATCATGATGAACACTTAAGCCCTCGAGAATTGTTGCAAATTTCCCAAAAACACAATCCATAGTTCCATACTACGTTTAAATCTACAACACATGATTTCTATCCCCTAACCATTTACAGCAATCAACCCACCATGCAATTGTGCCAACTTAAATCCCACCAGATTACTTAAGACACAAGCAATTACTAACCACAAAACTCACTGAATTCCACAGTACACTGATAAGGATACAATTAACACACGAAATTGAAGAACAAAAGGCAAACAACACAAAACATTAAAACGAAAAAGAAGATTGAGATATAAATCCAACGAGCTTACGCGCAGCGATAGCAGAGGTGAGCGCGTTCGCCATTACGGAGTCTCCATCCATTTCTGAAGCAATTGGAGGTCGACTCATGGCATTGGAAGCACGATGATGTTGATAGTGATGAAGATGCCATTGAAGCTTGCAGTTGCGATCAATAAACCCTAGATAGATGTAGAAATTGTTAAAAGTGTATATGGGGGTTTTGTTATGAATTCAAGCCTTTTACCATCCTTAAAGAGGATTAGTGATGGAAAATTTTGGGAGTGTAATTAAAACCAAAAAATGTTGGAAATGAACGAAGCATATTTTTATCGAAATTCTTTGATATTTCAAGTGATTTTCACTTGTGGCAATAATTTTTGACCTCTGAGAAAGCAATGTTGACTGTCCTGTGGATTTCTTCCTTATTATCTTGTTCGCTTAGAAAATTTTAAAATTAAAATTTTAAAATTTTAAAATTAAAAGTTAATAATATGTCCACGTAGTTTGTCACACTTTTCATGAAAGTCGATTCAAGAGAGCTATTGGTCTTATGAGAATGATCAATGATGATAGATGCTTGATACATATACATGTATTCTTCTTTTAGTTTCTTCGTAAAAGAAACGGTTTTTTTAGGCTTACAGACAAAAAGTAAGACGAATAAAAAAATAACTGAGGTGATTTTGATAAACCTACTAAACAACTATTCAAGAACAATTAAAATACTAACCGGAAGAAAAATGCAAGAAATAATGAAGACTATGAGTAGCAACAACCCTATGATATTAATTGCATGCGTGGAGTAGAAACATGGTGGACAAAACTAACACGCTTATGCCCCATCTGAAGGCATGTATTATGTATCATAAAACATGAACGTAAAAGCATCAACGGTGCATTACGTCTCATGAACCGCAAGTCCGCAACCATGATTTTTTTATTAAAAAAGTGGACGAGCTCACGGACTTACATTTATATTCTCTTCTCACTCTCACGCCCTGACACCATGAACCAATACGTGGCCATGTACTTCCCACTCTCTACTATGATCCACATCCACCTCGTGGTCCTCGTCTCTCCTTCACCTCAACCTTCTCTCTTACGAATTGGAGTCCGACAAACCCCATGCTATTGCTCACCAGTCTATCACATTTATCTTGAAAATACTAAACCAGGTCATATGCTTTGATCTACAGTTTAGGATGTCAACTTGTCATCTTGGAAACACCAAACCATTTATACTCGCAACATTTCCTTAATAATCTTATATCTATATGTATAGTATAATCACTTCAGTCAATATCAAGAAGTTAATTGAATTTGCTTGTACACATGTTGAACTAAAGAATGTTCTATAGGGTTTCATATTTTTAGTTATGTTTTGTGGTTTTTTTTCTTTATTATTATTTTTTTGTCATGTTGATTATTTGAATTTGAAATGAAAACAATTACATTGTGGACTTAAATGGTTGCAAACAAGTCAAGCCCGCCCTCAACTGGTTTAAGGACCAAAGGCTAGTCGGCTCGTTTATCTTAAAGATTTGAAGTGTAGGGCTCGGGCTCGGCTCCTTGAGCAGGCAAGTTTATTTTTAAAATTTTAAGATGTGTTATTTTTATATTAATTGATATATAAAAACAAAAAAATATCTTTTATGAATTTGTGTAGTTTTACTTGTTAAACAAATAACAATCTATAAACGAGAAATGTAGATCACAGGCTACGATCATCTTTTATATAAATTGTATTTTATCCATAATAAAAGTATCAAAATAATCCTATGACTATAGTCTATTTGAATATCAGATTAACAGTACAAATTAGCATAGTGAATATGTTATAATTATGAGTTATAGTTTATGTAAATTATATTCAGTCTTTAATTTAAACGAGTCAAACGAACGAGCCAACAGGCAAGCCAAAACCATACCTTAGCGCTTGAGCTTGACTCAATTTGTCATGTAAATAATAATTTGGGCTTTAATTTACAACAACAAAACAAGCAAGCCAACCCTCGAGCCAAATTTACCTTGACTCGGACTTAGGATGACATGATTTTTACAGGTTTCCAGATTTAACTACTGCGTTTGAACCAAAAGGGTAAGAATCTTGTGACAAATAGAGTTACTAAACTATAAATAACAAAATGCACACCCCTTCTATCTTCGGTCGTATTCTTTTTGGTGAAACACCCATGAATCATTTTTACCTCCAAACACAAATGTCCTATTACAAGAGAACATTTATTTAATCATAATCGTTGTTTAACCTACAAAAAATTCACAGATTGTTTTCTGGTTACATGAACAGAAACCTCTAACAAGGTCACCCATCATGGATTGCTCTCACTTAAACATGTTTTAAGTGTGAAGTGTTTTCTTATCCACAACAAAATGCATTGATTATACTTGAGACCGAGCATTTCTCATAGCCCAATATATGTCATGTGACAAAGCAAAACAGAGCAGGATTTGTCGAAGATGTAAAAGTTTGGCCTTACATTAATGGTTCTTTTGAGTACAAAATAAGCATATAAGCACTTCTTTTTGTTTTCCACCCAAACAATCAAATCAGCTTAAACAAGATATGCTAAAAGGCACTTTAAATACCCAATCTCGAACGCCCCTAAAATAAAACCATTGCAAAACATCGTACAAAACAAATCGATCACTACCAAAAGAAAAAATGTATGAGTCTATCTCACAAAAACAACATAAATATGTTGGATTTATAAACAGTGTAAGCCGCTAGATTTTCCCAAGTACCTTCAGTCGTATAGGTTTTTTGCAGACTTAGTTCTCAATGTCTTGCTTTCATTCTTCTCAATCTTTGCTGCAGATTTCTCGTTTTGAGAGACAGCTTTTGCTATGGCCTTTTGCTTTCTAACGTTTTTAGTTCGCTTCATTTGTACTCCCTTCTTCGTCTTTCTGAACACGCACACATACAGACAAGATAATTAATCCTAAAATTGTCTCTATAAACAGATATAGAACTGGAGGGTGAAAACTAACATTATCTGAAACATGTTTTCTAACCAGCCCCCAATAGATTTGGGAACTAAGACAGCAACTGTCGTGTCTAAAATAAGAAAAATAACTACAAGAGAAACATGGCAAACAACTTAAAAGTTGTTCAAAGTTGATTGTCCTGCATAAAACCTCCTAAATCATTTTATTTAGGAAACATGCATATTTTTTGCAAAAAAACAAAAAACTCCAAATTAGTAAAAATATATGGTCTCCCAATGTTTTAACTTTGACCAAAGGCAGGAGGAACTTTAACTCTTGTCATAGTTCAAATTTTCAAGTAGTGAGAGTTTAAGTTAGCTTACTGGAATTGTAATATATTTGTAATTCCTTTATGTACTGCTTAAAAACATTGTCTAGTCATCAGAAAAGTAAGTTTTAACTTTGAAACTTTGTCCACCACTATAAAAGTATGATTCAACTCTTGATGCCATAAAGATTACAGCATGTCTTCAGTTTAAATCTATAGAGAATAAATATACAAGCATCTCAATTTCACCATTTTTACAACCCTGCTGCACTTTACAAGCTAATCCCTAGAATCATTGCAAAAATTGATATGAAAAGATAAACCTGAGCAGGCCTATGTGCTGTGCGAATTAACTTATAGCGGCATCATCTATGATGCATTAACTGAACCGTTAAATTCAATATATAACATTCACGAAAAGTTTCTAAAGTTTCTTGCTGGGTACAAATGCTGTTAATGCTGCCATTAAAATCTAAATAGATAACCGGAGTCGCATCATATCTCACTTATTCATCAAACATGCATCCTGGAACCCAACTGATTTAAGACCATTCTTTTTGCCTTGCAAATAATAACCTAGAAGACTTTCATTCACTAGTAAACCCACACATGTCATTAGAGAACCCACATAGATGCTCATTGTTCACCCAACAGTAACCTCTGACAGCTCATGTGACAAAGTTAACCCTTCAGATATCCCGTTTACAGACTTGATGCTAATAAAAAGCTTAAGGCTGGTTTTTTTTTTAACATTTTCACTGGTTTGAAGTTTTATTAGCCTATATAAGAGCATTCACAGTGGATTCCTTATCTCCATCCTTATAATTACACTAAAAATCACTTATTTTCTCTCTCTTCAATTAGATAAGAGGAACTAAAACACCATTGTAACTGCATCTACCTCCACATCTAAAGCACAGACCATTAACAAGAGATAAAACCAATTAGCCTATCTAAAACAAACCAAATCATCAATTTTGTTTTCCAAATAAAATAGAATTCCAACAAAACAACAACCAATAACTCTATTAATTCAAACAGAATTTCAAAACACTACTCTGGTTTCGAAAGATAACTAGCGAAACAAATATTTAACCAAACCATTAATTTAGTCATTAAAAGGCTATAATCAACCATTACCTGATAATTTGAGATCGAGTAGGAGCTACAGTCTCCGACGTGTCCATCGCAGTAACTACATAACATATTTAAACGAATGCATCAGCCTTTTTAACCGTGAACAGCTAGAGATGAAGTTAAGCATACCTTGAGGTGAAACAATGGCGGCATCGTCGGTGATCATAGCCGTTGAAGCATTTCTCTTACTCTTGTTTCTGTTCTTTGCCATGATTACTACGTGATAGAGATAGAGGGTATGGAGGTTTCAAACCCTACCTTTTGATCACCATGTTTGGGGATGCAACAAGTAATTGATGGACTGGGCCTAAAAAGATTGGGCTCATTTGTTATCATCTGTTTTTGAGATTTGAAACCAAAGTTTAATAATGTTTAAATAATAATTTTAATTTTTATCTATTGGTCGTGCTTAATTCTAACCTAGAAAATATTTACATGCACTCTCAACTTTGACCTTCATTTTCACTAACGATCCCTTACAAACTAAGAGTTAATCCCCGTTACTTTTTTTTGATAAAACATGGCCAACTTTGAGTCATTTTTCAACTTTGTCGCCGCTCAGCCTCAATTTGGTTTGTTTTTTATTGTTTAGTCTTCATTTTCACTTGAAATCTATCTCCAACAAGTCAAGTGATTTAAATTAGGAGGTGGATATTGACGGGTTTTAAGGTGCAAAAATTTCACATTGACGAACATGATGGTATATTTCAATTTTCTACTTAGTGTTTTGGCCAAATAATGAGTCCACGTCATAAAAAATCTAACAATGTTAAACTCTTAGTTAATAAGAGATCGTTGAAGAAAAATAAATTTATAGTTAAGAGTATCCATAAACTCACTCATATGTTCTTACTTGTTTTACACTATTCACACTCATATGTTCTACTTGTTTTATCAATTATACACATATAAATCACCACAACTATGTCAAATGAACGTTTGCATTTGTCAACAAAAGGTTTCATACAAAAACAAACAACCAAAACATGGGTTTTATGTGGTTAACAATTTCCAACTACACGTTCTCTTTAGTCTTGTTTCTAATATTCGCTTTCATTTTCTATTGTATTATTCTTTGTAGTCATATATATAATGCCTGTTTAGGAACCTAACCTCATCCCTTTAGCTTCGAACCAAGTGACCCCATGGAAAATGTGGCTATATTGAGTGGGTGCGATGGCTCAGGTCCCACAGCGATTAACGCATTAGGTAAAGGTTTATTGTAAGAGCATCAAACCATGTTGCATTTATAGGTTAAAAAGATGAGCATGATTTATATATTTATCTATAACAAAGACATAACCTTGAATCATACACGCTGAAATCATATTGTGTTTATGTTGTGTTTCACATTTACTTGTTTAATGTTCATTAGTAAATTAAATATGATTAATGTTTTGTGACTTAATAACGATTTAAATTACAAAAACTCCAACTTAAATAACTCCTTTTTTTTTTTTTTTTTTGTAATGTGTGTTACATTCATTGTTTTGTTCATTGTCTTTTATTTTTAATAACAATAGTGGGTTTATACATTTTTAGCTTGAGATTAAAGATAACAAATGAAAAGACGGGAGAATATGAAAGTCAAAATGGTAGCGGAAAGTAACGTATAACATAGCTTGAAATTAAGAGTCGGTGAACTGTTTACTGTAGAATTGAGAAGAGAAGCATCAAACTTTATTTGACAATACTCTTGATCTAATAGTCTTTAAAAATTAAAATAAAGTTTTTTAAGATACATTAAACTTAAATTGGCAAATGAGACACCCTGCCTGATTATTAAGCGGGTCGTATGTGAGTTATCCTTTGACTAAATATGGCTCATTGATAACGACATGTTCAATAAATGGTAATATTAGCAAACATCAAACTTGAACATTTGTCAAGGTGTGCTTGTGTCGTATTATGGTAGTACCCGGATAAAATAATTCTTAGTCATGTTTAGTTAAATTGTGTTATGTGTGTAGACGTGCATCTAGAATATTCACTTACCTCTTTTTAATCACTTGTCTACTGAAATAAAAAAATAAATAAAATTATTATAATCATAATCATAACTAAAATCAAAATTCATATCCATAACAAAACTATTACTATGGTTTTGAAAGAAGGGTGAGAAAAACAAAATTACACACATATGTGTGATTACGAAATGTTGGAATAGTGTATATATTGTTCAAAACATTAATCGATGAATTTAATTAATATTTGAACAAGACCTAAATCCAACATAATAGTTTTCATCGACGGTGATGGTTTTTGTGAAGGAGGACTAGTAGATGATGATAGTATGTAGTAGATGTTGCTCACCCACTTGCACTCATTATAATCTAACAAGTTAATAAGAGTTAATAGATGTTTGATAGCTTTTTAATGTTTTCATCAAAAAGTTACATTCTTAATAGTTTATATAGCCTCTTAATGTGTAATTAGCACTCTTAATGACTCGATGCAATGATGTCAAACAACCCTTAATCATTTGACTCAAAATAAAATGATAAAAAAAAATTTACAAAAATTGGAAGTTATCATAAATTACAATCATAACCGAACTAATGAAAAGGTTGAATGTTAACTTATGATTTTTCTTATAACCAAACTTATGGTTAGATTATGGTTTCGATCCGAAACTACATCCAAATCTATAATCTATAATTTTATAATAAATAATCAATATGTTATATGTAAGGAGAAGTTTTGCCGTCATTTTTTACAAGTAATTGCTTATTATTATTTATGGAAAAAAGATGCTTATATTTATTTGATAAAAAACAGAGTAAAATGTCATTTTCGTCCCTGACATTTTGTTTAATCTGTCATTTCAAGCCAAAATTTTTTTTTTAATCATTTCAGTCACTGTAGTTTACCAAATATTACTGTTTTCATCCACACCACTAACACCGTTAAAACTCCATTAAATACGAGGGGAGTAAAATGTTATTTTCGTCCCTACCGTTTCGTTGAATTTGCCATTTCAATCCAAAAACTATTTTTTTTTTCATTTCAATCACTATAGTTTACCAAATGTTGTCATTTCCATCAACTTCACTAACTTCGTCAACACCTCCGTTAAATATTATGATATTTTAGTATTTTTCAATACCCTACTTATTCAATTAAAACTAAAAAACACATGAAGCGATTCGTGAGACCGGTCGCTTCGATTTAAAAGCTTCGAATAATTCTAACATATGTTGTTCGATTAAGATCTGATGTGAGATTTCAATTAATCTTCACGTTTTGTTTGAACGTGTACTATTGTTTGATTAAGGTCTACTCTTATCATGTTTTGTTTGATTGAGGTCTGCTATTGTCACATTCACGTTCAAACGTGACAATAGCAGACCTCAATCAAATAAAGCATATCAACAACAAACCTCAATCCCATAACAAAACTCAAATAAATACGTTTAGAACAAAACGTGAAGATTAACTGAAATTCTACGACAGACCTCAATTGAACAAAATGTGTTAGAGTTAATTGAAACTTTTAAATCGAAGCGTCTTGTCTCACTAGTTGCTTCATGTGTTTTTTAGTTTTAATTTAATATTTATTGATTAATTTGTTTAATTTGTTTAATTTGTATAATTAGAGTATTGAAAAAGATTAAAATGTCCTCATATTTAACGGAGTTTTAACGGTGTCAGTTTAATTGATCAAAGTGGCAACATTTACTAATTGTAACTAGCTGCCTTCCAAAAATAAAATAATAATAATAATAATTGTAAGTAGCTAGCTTGAATCCGTCCTATGTGAAGTGGATGTTTCACGATAGCTAACTGAATTAGCTTAACCGTATTTACAATAACCGAAGTGTTTACGACTAAAACTGATCGTTTATGAAAATAAATAAAAAAAACAAAACATTAATCAAATCTAACACATTTCTTAAACAAGAAGCCATGATCATGCATGTAGTATTCGACAATTATGTGATGATGGAACCTTGCAATTACTTTATTGCCCTTACAATCATGCTTCCCTGGCAGTTCCACATGGACACATGGTGGAATGAAAAAGAAGATGATGACATTAATTGTGGTGCCCAATTCTTTTTCCATTTTCTTGTGGATCATGATTTTTACTCACATGCCAATGTAAGTTAAAGTTGTTATTTTTCATATCATCATATTATGTGCTTGTGTACTCACCTGTTTTAATTTTCCAAATAAAATATTTTTAATGTAAGAAATTGCTAGAATTACAGGTAAATTTCATGGAGAAAGATATTTATCTAAACCTAGTAATTTATTAGCAGTTTTTGGGTTTATTTGGATATTTAAATTTTTTTAATTTATTTTAAATACCCAGTCATTAGTCTTTATATTTAATAACTAGCTTTAGTAAACCCGTGTATTACACGGGTTGAACAAATAAAATATTAAATATAATAAAAATTTATCAAGTATAAAACAATATTTTATTATAAAATATAATTGAAATTACGTATAGTAAGAACAATATGTAATAAAACAATTATATCAACTTTTTAAACTTTTGGTTTAAAATCTTTTTTTTTCAAAACAAAATAATAAATATTTTGTTTCGAAACAAACCGTATTAAAAAATATCATTTTTAAAAATTTTCTTATTATAAATTTTTAATTTTAATTACTTTTTGTTTATAAAAAACAAATTTTTAAAAACACTAATTTTAAAAAAAATTTATGTTTTGTAAAAATTTCTTATTCTATAAAATTACTTTTAAAAATAACATAGATCTTTTTTTAAATTTATTAAAAAATTTATTTTTGTTTTAAAAAAAGTTAAATAATATTATTGATAATTAAGGTAATTATTTAATTGGAGAGAGAAGCGGGAAAATTTTGATGAGAATGAATGTGGTGCCGCCACGTGTCACATCAAGATACTCTTTTATTAGAGTAAAAAGATTATTAACATTTAAATTCAAATTAATATTTAGTGTCTCACTTCAATATTTATTGTTTCAAAACAAAAGGTTCACTCAACACTTAAACTTAGTAATTCAATTATGATCTAAATTTCAATATTTTAATTCTATGTTTATATGTCTAGTTTACCATTCCATGATAGTAGTGTGATCAGAAACCATGAAAAATGTGACCAGAAACCATGAAAAATGTGATCTTAGTCTTTTATGGGGACATGGATGTAACTACAATCCTAACAAATTTGTATAGTTGTAGTGATCATTAATGTTTGTAATTGAATATCATAAATTCTTAATTAGGCGTTACACCGCTTGAAATGCACTAAGATGTTAGTATGGACATTAGAAAAAGAAACTGAGATTAGTCAATACTCAATAGATGTCACACCCTCAAATTCCACTAACAGAGTATAAGCATGAGAGTGTGATAAACCAGGATCTCAGCCATTAGTCATACCAAACGACTCTATATGAATTTAGAGAAAAACCATATGTAAAGAAAACCATAAACCAAATCAAAGTTTAAAATTTAAGAAATGCGGAAGCAAAATGAAAATGCAAGAAAACACGAACAGCTGTCTCATAGTAAATGACCGCGCAAAACATGCATGTAAAACAAAACTTTAAAAGCATGTAAAAAGTAAATAAGTCTTTCCAAAAACCAAGGATGCCATGACATGCCCTACGTGCTCTTAATCTTGATAACCTGTGAGAAAACATGCTAAAGTGTGTCAACGTAAAGTTTGTGAGTTCACAAGTTTTCAAAACCATAAAATAAAGTTTATGCAGATTCAGTAAACAAAGTATATCGAGTAGTTAGCTAGACTACTATACATGTTACACTAGTGCGAATCATTTGGACCGAAGCTGACAGTAATGTAAGTATGGTATGCCTTGGCCAATGCCTCCCAGGCATGGTAAAGATAGGACAATTAGTCACCCGTTTGACTTCCGTGGTACTGGCGCGACCAGCCCGAGTGGGGTTTGTCAGACCCAGTAGTACTACTAAAAATTTCCTCGCTACGTAATGTAATTAATGGTCTGAATAGTAAGGCAGGAAAGTGACACTAGGTACCCATGTGATCATACAGTTTTACTAATCCGTAAATGAAAATACAACATGTTATCCCTCCCGAAGGAGTAAGTTTAAGTAAAGTAGTGACACTCACCTTAGGGTGCACAGCAGAGTAATTCAATAAGCAATGGTAATCAGACTCATCCTATCATACAAATAGGTTCATAAGTATGTGATCGTACAGGTTCATGAAACCCTAAGTATCCAAACAATCCCATTGTTCATGTATATTAAGAAAGGTTTGACTACGTTTGACCTTAACTGGCTGAGTTTGACCCAATGACTCGTTGGTGACCTGTTAAGTATATTATTGTTCCACTAGACACATATAATCACATTAAGCAAGTAAATCACATCCCATAACATGCATAATTCCAATCTAAACTTTATTACCAATAAAGTTTCTTCTTTTAGCGGTCATGATCAAGAACCAACATTTTTAGTAAACCAACTTGGCTAACATTTGAAAGTAGCTAAGCTAATATACCCTAGATTATCACATCTCATGTAGCACGTCTAAGTCACATTATGCAATTTACACATCCTATAAAGTTACTAACTTTAGAAAGCCACAATCATAAAATCCAAGTTTTTATGTCACAAGATGTCTGTTGATGGAAAATTAACATTCTTATATGCTTAGGTAATCATTAAAAGATAAATTCAATCATCATCTTTCATGGAACACACATTGGTTTTCCTTTACACATGTCAAAGTCCATAAAATTTTCTCTTTGGTTAAGTTAAGTCTACTTGACCCGTTTTCTACCAATTATGGCTATTATCACAGATATGCCATCACTAACATGTCATCATCCCAAAAATTATCATGCAAACCTAATATTTAATATATACAAGTCATTATTTCCAACAACGTTTCTATATATCTAGAAACTCTAAACAATCCTTAACCATCGAAGTTGGTTTATGAGATTCAACTTAATAGATTACTTTCATAATACTTAACCAACATGTTTGTAATAATACAACCTCCCAACCAAGTCTATCATGCAAATTCAAAACTAACAAAGTTTCTATTTTTGGCAAACTATTAGAAACGAGCTATGTTTTAGACGTTTGATCAGTTCGTTCATGTTTATACACCAAAATCGACCCACTAACATCATCCCAAATTGTCATGCATGTCAAAACCCGCATTACAAAATACTAACCCAATAAAGTTTTTTTTATTGGAAACATATGAACAAACCATGCACAAGATCTCACCCCAACACCCAATTCATTTATTTATGCATATCACAACATATAAACGCTATTAGATCACTCTAAATGTATCAAGTTATGCAACCTATAAAGCAATTCTAAATTAAAGTTACTAATACTATTAACATATAAATAATTCCGCATATTATGATTCCTCTTAATCACTAATATTATCTAATCAACATACAATCACCCAACCGATCATAAAGTTTGCATCTTTATTATTAGTTTTTGTTGTTTGGATGAACCTAGGGTTTTATGATCATAAGGTCAAATAATACATAAAACCTAAAAGAATTCTTACTTGTTTGCCTTAATTTTCGTTAAGCAGTGATTCCTCGATGCTAAACACATCCACGAATCATACCCGAATTGAACCAAATACGAATGGAGGTCGAAACCATATCAAACGACCTAATAATTGAGTGATTCAAGTGGCCACGCGTCCGTCTCACTGAGCTTTACCATCAGCACCACTTGTGGCCACCGGATGCTCCCGGATCTGTCGCCAGGAAGCCGATCAGTCGCCGGAAACTTCCCCGGAGCACTGTTCTGCTCGAAAAAATAAAAACCCGACTTCTAGACTTTTAAATCCAAATCCCAACGGTGAAACCCTTCGCATATGTGTCTAGAACCTCCTGTAAAATTTTTGCGTCGATCCAACGGTTAGATCTTCGGGGATCGTCCGATCTCTGCTACAAGTTTCTTCAAAAACGGGAATTGATGTTGTGGTGAACGAATTTTGGGTGAATGAGAGTTAGGGTTGGCTAGTTTTTACTATGTAGTGAAGTTAGAAAGTTGGGTGGGCTTTTAATGAGTTTCGGGTTGGGCTTTTGCTATTTAACAAATGTTTTTCGTGCTAAAAATCCAACTAACAAACTGAAACTCTCTAAATTATAAAAACGAACAATCACGCATTTTAAATATCAATTTTACATATATCTATCTAATACATAACTATATAATTATTACGTATCGTATAATCACGTAACACATAGTTTCACCGAACAGGTTGCATATAAATTCTCAAAATTTATATTTATTTATTTGTTCAAAGTTTTTATTATTAATTTTGATCACCAACGTTCGGGTACAGACTCACGTGTGTGAAATCACATGACTTGCATCCATAACTTAACTGGATAACAAGATGTTACTAACGAAGTTAACATAATTAACCGGAAAATATTGGGTGTCACAATAGATATCAATATGGAAAATGAAGGATGTTGGCAAACAAATATAAAATCGTTAGGAAAACATGTTGCTAGAAGAGTCATCCGTTGTTGTTAGAATGATAAATTCAAAAGTTGTTATTGTATTTGTGATCATACGAACAAAAACATCATGTCCTATGACACATGTATAATCTCGAGTGAGTAAAATAGTATGTAAACAGTTGTTATATTCATTTATGTTGATGTTGATTTTATGAAGCTAAAGTCATTGAGTCAACTTATCTAGACTTACGTTTACAAAGTAGAAAGTGTAGAGTAAGAGCAATTTTTAAAACACAAACAATTCTAAGGATGATAGTTGCCATATGGATAAAGTCTGCAACTTGCTCTAAATAAATTTTATTTGTTTAAATAATATATTAGCATGTCTTTTGTATTACACATTAAAAACAATATATTAAAGACCAATATTTAAACGAATCTAAATATAATATTGTTGACAAACGGAAGGAGAATGGAGACGTGGACTATTTAACTAAGGCAAAAACGTTGAAAGAATACACATGTAAGTCCGTTAACGTCCCGACATGAAACGAGAAAATACATTAGATTTTAAACATGTCACTATCATGTAAATTGTCATGATATAATAAATTTAAAATATAAACTAATAGACATATATTTTACGTCGTATTAAACTTATTAAAACACTACGTGTAACAAAAAAGGGAATAAGAGTATAAGACTTAGCATCCCTTCGTATTCATCATTCAATTAAGGGTAATTGGATTTTAATAATCCTAATTTTCATTAATTGACCGAGATTAATCCCAACTCAAGAAATGTTTACAGACACTCTCAATTTTGAGATTATTTTCTTTCAACGATCCCTAACTAACTGTGAGTTAACACCGTTAATTTTTTTTATTACATTGACTGTTTTGTGGGCAAAACACTAAGAAGAAAGTTGAAATCAACAATCTGGTCCGTCAATCTAAAACTTTCGCACCTTAAAACCCGTCCATCTCCAACTTTTGATCTAAACCACTTAACTCATTCGAGATAGATTTCAGGTGATGTTGGAGGCTAGACATCAAGAAACGGACTTGATGGATGCTGGGCGGCGGTCTAGTTGAAAAATGACTCAATTTTGGCCCCATTTTATCAAAAAAACTAACGGTGGTTAACTCTCTGTTAGTAATGGATCGTTGGAGGAAAATAAATTTAAGGTTTGAAGTGTCTGCAAACATTTCCTGAGTTGGGATTAATCACAGCCAATAAATAAAACTTCGGATTATTAAAATCCAATAACCCTTCAATTAAAACATAAAAGTTTATGGTTAATAAACGTAATCCATTCATTACAAATGCTCTAATAAATACACATATTGTCGTTCAACACATAACCCAAATCGAAGCTGACAAGTGCAATAGTTGTATATACATTATGTAAAGCTTATAAGAAAACAATATTGATTAATATAAGCTAACGATATTGCATTCCAAGTTGCCCTTTTTCAATTATGTCATCTAAAAACTTCTTATAAGTTTAAGAATTATGTCTCTAATATATCTTTATTGTGATTGTTTTTCTATTGAAACTAGCATTTGCTTGAACACAGATGTTGAAGACTTTTGTAACTTGTTCATTGCATGAATTTAACACAACTTTCAATTGTGAAATCTTGTGTTATTCATAAAAAATAAAACGAAATCATATAAAAGCCACACACGAGCACATGCAGGATACATTTGGTTATTCTTTAATCATATATAAATAAAAAAAATATTTTTTAATATACATAAATTACTAAAAGCACAACAGATGACAAATTAAATTAATTCTTTCACATGTACGTTATAGAAAAATACACACAGATCTCACCACGTCTACATACTTGAAAGTCATATGGGTATAAAAATGTAAGTGTTAGGTTATTTTAATTTATTTATTGTTACCTAATTCAATTTGGTTGTTGAAAATCGATTGAGTGTGTATACATGATTGGCGATTGCCTCAAATTTCAAAATTAAGTGTGTCATTTTCACATGCCAATATTTTCCAAGTTCAAAATTCAAATACACGCTTACAAATTAATTATTAAAACAATAATAAACTTTTTATAATATACTTCAAAAGCATATTAAAAATGTATTCGATGGACATGCATTTTCATATTGGTTACCAATGTTTTATTGTACATTAAAAAAAGTTTTAAAAATGATAAAACGTGTAAATAGTTCATAAATCTGTAAATATTTTTCTGTATATAACATTGGATGTTTTATTGTAATTCTATAATCTTGATTTAAAATTAGTGATTTTACTATGTCTCTACTTTTAATTTTTGATAGCCTCACATACAATTGATCACAAGAGAAAACCTTTTGTCTAACAAACGGATTGATCTTTGAGAGAGATTGTTGTTGACTTTTATTAATTCTCAGTACCAAACATGCTGTTAGTGGAAGCTACATTCTCCGAATTTGCAAAACATGCCAATATTTTCTAATTTAAAAATTCAAATACACACTTATTCGTATTATAACAACAAACCTTTTCTAGCATACGTCAAAATGCATATTAAAAATGTATTTGATGGACGTGCATTATCATATATAAATTAAAGAACTAATTATACGGATAGTCCCTTTGATTTGTAAGTATTTCAAGTTCAGTCTTAATTTTTAAAAAATTACAAATACGAGCTTAAACTTTACATGATTTACATACTGTCAGTCATTGCTCTGAATAGATGTTAAACAATGACGTTAAGTCATTACACATGCCCAACACGTGTGGAGTGGGATGGTTTTTCCACTTGTCTTTGTTTTTTAAGATATCAAATTTAAACCTACAATAGTCAAATCACACAAACATTTATGTAATTTTCTTTAGATACATGTGATTTACATTCTAACATTCATATATTCCTGAAATTTACATTTCACTCCCACTACTTTCACATTATTACCAAATCTACCATCAAATTTCAGTCGCACGGTTTATCTTGTACGGCACCCCCGCCACCACGACGTTCTTGAAAAATTCAAAATTTCCCGTTGAATATACAAACAAATCATAATCATCATCATCATCAATAGTTTTCATTCTGTATGAATCACCCACGACACCCTTTTCTTAAAGCTTCTTTTTCAACTCCTATTTCTGTTCATCTGCAATTCATCAATCAACCCATTTTCTCCTTCAATTTACCCCTTCAAGATTCATCGATTCGTCGTCTTCTTCTTGTAATTCGCGTCTTTCAACAGTAGAAATACGAGCACCATCGATTTTAGCGTAAAACCCACTTAACTCTCCATCGGATTTTGGTTTTTTCAACACGTAATTGCTTTCGTCAAATCCGACAAATCAAAGGGGAATCTTCAGTTCTTCCAGATTGGGATTTTGTAATTATTACAGCAGGGTTTGAGAAGAATTGAATTTTGGGATCTGTTTAATTCTGACATATTGATCTTTATTCGATTAGGGTTTATAGAGTTCTTCAACACATCGACGTTACACGAATTTTGAAGCACGATGATTTCAGTTTGTTCGTTGATTTAGGGGTTTTTGGATTCAATTGGAGAGTGTGGTGTTATAATCTCGTAAAGATGTTAGCTTCACCACATTCAATAGCTCGAAGCTCTCTAGAGGAGATGCTAGATTCTCTTCGCCGGAGAGACGAAGGTGAGCATTCAAAGGACTTACCGCCGGCGTTGCCGTCACGGCCAACTTCGAGAGCTCGCCTCCCGAAGCGGTTGATTCAGGCGAAACTTGCTATGGAACATGTGTCTCGTGATTCAACTAGAAACAAACAACAGGATGTTAAAGGCATTACTGATGGTGGTTGTAGTTTTGACCGGGAAAAAGTCAACGAAGCTGCAGCTGCCGGAGAACAAAGGTTGTTGGAGAACGGTGGCGCCACCGTTGCCCCGCCAGCGGAGACGGGATGGGATGACATTATCAGTTATTTAGTTAAAAATGTAAAGCATATCTTATCACAATTCACATAAATTCACTTCGCAGTTTTAGTAGCTTACAATCTGCAAGATGATAATCTTTGAAGTTGTTTGTTTCAGAAACACAGAGTATGGTGTAAGCCCCAAAAGGGTCGATGGGAATTGGCGATGATCAATTCAACGGCGGGTGAAGAAGCCTCTGTTATGCTCTCAGATGGAAGTGTGAGTCTATTAGGCTATTAGCGTTTAGGAACATGTAATTTGGTCATAAATGATAAACTACACTAGTTTGATGCTAATTTACTTCGGTTGCTGTCTTTAGGCCATCACAGTATCGACAGAAGAGCTCTTACCTGCAAATACAGAAAGTGTAGATGTTGTAGATGATCTTGTTGAACTTTGTTATTTAAACGAGCCGTCAGTTCTTCATAATCTTCAGTATAGATACAATCGTGATGTAATTTATGTATGTATTACATTGACATCTTATCGTATGTTATATGCCCATATAGTGTCTTCTTGTGGTTAATTAGTTGGCTTAGGTTTTGTTTTGTTTCTGCAGAGTAAGGCAGGGTCTGTTTTATTAGCAATAAATCCCTTCAAAAGTGTCAATATATATGGAAACGATTTTGTGAAAGCTTATAAAGAGAAGACTTTGGATAAGCCTCATGTATATGCTATGGCTGATGCTGCATACAATGATATGATGAAAGGTGTGTTGCAGAACATTTTAAGGAATTTTGAGTCAGTTGTTTGATCTAAATGCTAACTCTTCTTTTCTTAATAATCAATGCAGATGGTCAAAATCAATCTATTATTATCAGGTTAGTTCATTCTTTTCTCTAAGGGTGTTTGGATGCATGTTTTGAAAGTGATTATGTGATACCGAATAACCACAATAAGATAATTAGTTGTAATGAAACCTGTTGTAGGAGATGGTGTTTCTCTGTGTTTCTGCTGTTTAAAGTTGTAACAATCAATTTTATTGGTTTCAAGTGTTTGACAAATTCTGATATTTAAGGTATAATATTTTGGATTATGGTGAAACAAGGGTATGCAAGTTGTTGTATTATACCCCATGATAATCAATTTTGTTGCATCTATTATACCAAACTGATAGTGTCTGGATGTGCTTATGTTGTAATAATCATTATTGATGGAGTTGAGTGTTTTTAAATATTGACTATTTAAGGAACTAAAAGATTTATAACATGGAAAATGAGGGTATATAAGTAATTTACTCTAGCATTTGATAATTGGTTTTGTTGCAGCTAGTAGTATCAGCTGATAACTTAACTCCTATAGTTGAATGATAATAAACAAAAGTATACATACTATTATTGATTATTCCTATTAACACTGTCAAACCACACATCCAAACACTCCCTTTACGAGTCATTTTTACTCATTATCATATCTGTGTAGTGGCGAAAGTGGATCTGGGAAGA
Source organism: Flaveria robusta (assembly GCA_025506415.1). Classification (NCBI taxonomy): domain Eukaryota; kingdom Viridiplantae; phylum Streptophyta; class Magnoliopsida; order Asterales; family Asteraceae; genus Flaveria; species Flaveria robusta. Next base: position 3,344,552 of record CM046474.1, on the reverse strand, counting down.
CCGAAACAGCAAAATTTGCAATGCAATATCTGGCATCAGTTGGTAGCCAGGATAATCAGATAAAAACCAAACTAAAGCAAGCCTGGTGTATACTAGAAGCCTTTGGGAATGCAAAAACATCCAGAAATTGGAATTCTAGCCGATTTGTGAGTTCTATTCCCCGTGGTTTATTGCTATGATATTAATTATTATTGTTCTCACTACTACTGTTACTACTACTATTATTAATATCATCATCATTATTATTGTTGTTATTGTTGTTGAAAATAAAATATTTTTTATAAACTGAAAACAATAAATAAAATATGACTCCTGAACTTATCTGATTTAGAGCTCTTTGGTGCAGGGGAAGTTAATTAATATTAGTTACAATGCAGAGGGGAAAATAAGTGGTGCTCGTTTTCAAACACGTAAGCATATAACAAACAGTTTAATTTATGTACATTTATTAAATAGTCTTACGTGACTTGCTGACTTGGTTACTGATTTGATATTTTCTTGTGAAACGTCAACAGTTCTTCTTGAAAAGGTATTTATTTTGTAATATTAAGTTTTATTTTGAATTTGTTTTATAATATGATCTATTTGAGTGTAAATATTGAAGTAATTATGTTTTGTGCAGTCAAGAGCATCTCAATTACGTCGTGGAGAGCGCTCGTACCATGTATTCTATCAGATGTGTGCTGGGGCCCCTCCTGTTCTTAAAGGTTGATACTATTACCTTGTATTGTTGTAAAATGCATATGCATTATTCTCACTGTTATTTTTTTTACATTTACAGATATGCTGAGTTTGAAAATGGCGAGTGAGTACAAGTTTCTTAATCAGAGTGGGTGCTTGAAAATCAATGGTGTCGATGATGGCCACAACTTTATAATGCTAGTGGTAAGTTCACAAGTTCAATCTCTGGAAATTATGGTTAATTATTAAATTTAAACAAGAAATCTGATATTTTAACTAGGATAAATCTTTAAGCAGGATGCTTTTGATACATTTGGGATTCCTCACGAGGTTCAAGAAAATGTATTTGAATTGGTTGCTGCAATTTTATGGCTCTGGAATATTTCGTTTGCAGTAATTGATAAAGAAGAACACGTTGTGCCTGTGGCTGATGAAGGTAAACACAATTCTTTAATCAGTTTATTTGTGTATGAAGAAACTGATATTGCTGTTGATTCTCTGATCATTTAGGGGTCAAATAATTAGTTTTAGACAATTTATTTTTTACCAACTGCCTTAAAACTGACCGGTAAAATAAATTTTGTATTTACCCCTCTTTTAACCTAATTTAAGAGTCTTTTACTCCCATTTCACCCAGAACTTTATTTTTTTCACAAAAATCCTCTTTGGTCATTTATGTCTTCAATTTCTATATTTCAATCAATTAACCAATCATTCAAATATTTTTTTAGTTATCCAGTATCACATAATCATTTTCAAATGGACATTTCTACACCCACCATGTAACTCTCCACTAGCTGTTTAAGTGTTTGGTACCCTTCTGGTTGCAACCTTTCACATTTTTTTGTCTTTGTGTTTGTCAAGGGTTGTTCTACAAGCCAAAAGAAATTATTGAAAGGATGTTTACGTTTTTTTTTTGGTATATTATATAGTGTAAAAATAAGAAGTAAAAGAAAATTTTGTAATGATGGCTTGCACATCCATTTACTCTTTTGAGTATATAATTGGTAACTATAACAATTGCATGTTGTTTTGGTTACTTTGTTCAATTTTCTGTATTAACACTTCAATTTTTTTGGCCATGTTTTTACTATAAAGTTTGATTTAAATGGTGTTTTTATTGGATACTAAACACTGAATAATACACACTTGAACAGATTCTCGTAGAGAGAATTTTATATATTCATCATAGTTAATACATACATCATCGGCTTCTATTTATACATACATGAGGGCAGTTAACTACTAACCGTTGTAACCGCCAATACGGTTACATTCGGCGGGAACTTGAACTTTGCCCAAATTGACCCATATCGTAAACTATTACACTTAATTATTATTACATAATAATAATATCCTAATATAAGTATTATGTCATCTATGCTAAACTTAATATGCCTAACAGTTTTAACACCTCTCTTTACTTGTTACTGATTTAATTGACAACAAAATGCTGAGTGTGAGGCTTTGCTTATCTGGAATTAGTATATATATGTGTGTATACATTCTTTATTAAACCCTCATCAATTTATGTATAAAAGATTATATATATACATGGGATACACCTGATTAGTATACATTCATTACAAACCTCAACTGGAAACCATTTGGAACTGATCTAACGATGTCATCTAAACTATCAACTTCCTCACTCAGAGATCTAACCTCATCATCAAACTCATCCTCAATCCGGTTTTTAACTAACAATCAAGTGTCACAAATAGTATTTAGGATCTGTAATTAATTTGCTCAAATGTGAAATGTGTAAAATCTTCAGGTTGATGATCAACAGATCCAGATATTACTTAGGCTTCACTCATCACATATGATCAAACATATCAGGCTCATGTGATTTTTTTCTTTTCTAAAAAAATTACATCAATGTTATCTCTTAAGTATGCAGATAAATCCTCATTCAACAAATTAAGACTATGCTTGACAAATATCTTTCAATCATCATCATGTCTCAATTTGTATTTAACTCTTCACCAGGAACGTTGTTTTTTTTGAATGTCAGAAAAATGTTATCAGAAAAAACCAGGAACATTGTCATGAATTCACAACATCCCAATCAATGTCCTTAACCATATTCCATTCTTCTTCTAAGCTAACACCTCAAGAGTTAAGAGTTCCAACAAAGCCATCTATATAAGATAACAATGTTTGTCCTTTCTCAGACACACCTCCATACTTGACATGAATAGACATCAACTTGGTATGAGAAGTTTACATTCGTTTTTCTACGTTCCATGTTTTAAATTTTTCTAGTGCCTGAAAGATAATATCTTATCATTCTTGTAATTTTACTTCCCTTTTTTTGGTTTTTTATGCATTTGAAGCTAGTAGAACTGCTGCTAGGTTATTGGGCTGCAAGATTGATGACCTCACGGAGCTGTTATCCACCAACAGGAACCACAACACAACCAGAAGGTTGACATTACAGCAGGTACCTTGAAGATCACTTTTTTTTTAAATTAATAAATAACTAAATCTAAAATTTTGTAACATCACAATCTATTTCTTATTGTTTAGGCAACTGTTAAAAGAGATGCATTGACAAAATTTATTTACGAGAGCTTGTTTGATTGGCTTGTGGAAGAACTTAATACATCACTTCAAGGAGACAAACAACATGCTTCACACACCATAAGCATTATAGATATTTATGGATTTGAGTCATTTCAGGTACACTTTTTTATTTTAATACAAACACAGCCATCTTTGGTACAACTGTATCTTGTCATATTAACGTTTCTCTATTTTCAGAAGAACAGGCTTCTGCAGTTGTTTATAAACTATGCTGATGAGAGATTGCAACAGCACTTTGTTCGCCATCTTTGTAAGCTTGAACAAGAGGTATATATGCATACCAAAATACAAGTTATATCCTACTTTATGAGTTTATGTCATGCAACCTTATGTTTAGCGTTATCTTTAAAAGGGAGAATTACATTAAACACCCACAAATTTCAGTTTTGTCTGCCTTGAGTCATTGAACTAAAAAACACTTGGTGTGTCATTAAAGTTGACTTTTGTTCCATTTTGGTCATCTGTTAACTCCATGACTGATAAAATTTTTGACATGGCGGTTACATGCTGATGTGGTGCTTAGGTTTAACTTCTGTGTCCCTTTTGGTAATTTACTTTCATTTTTATGTAGTATCAGTCACTGTATGAGTATACGTGGCCTTTGTAGTTAAAATATTAGCTTGTTTTTATAAAATATCATCTATATTAGTTTTTTTTATCCTTTAGAAAGTATCATTTTTTATATGAATTGTATAAAAAATATTATTAATTAAGATAGTATTCAGTTCATATTAGTGTTGAATAGATATTAATTTGCTGCTACTCTAATTATTAGAAGTACGAATTGGATGGAATTCCTTGGAAAAATTTAGAGTTTGAAGACAGCCAAGATTGTTTGGATCTTTTTGAGAAGGTATTAGTTTTGAAGACAGGAGATAATTTATTTTTATTTATTGTCATTACTTTTAAAATGTCTTTCTTTTTTTAATTTTGCATAATTTGATATTTGCAGAAACCCATGGGGCTAATATCAATACTTGATGAGGGGTCAAGTTCCTCCAAAGCCACAGATGAGACATTTATTGATACAATTAAGCAACACCTGAGTTCTAATCTATGCTTTAGCTGCGAAAAAGTAATTTTTAGGGTTCGCCATTATGCTGGAGAGGTTCAACATTGTTTCTATAGTCTTGAACACGCTTGATAATTAATCCTGTATGTTTTATGTTTTTGTGACTACGTAATAGATCGTGTGCAGGTTCTATATGATGCTTCAGGTTTGTTGGAGCAGAACAGTGATAAATTACAAGTTGATATTATCCAACTTTTGTCATCTCGTAAAATTCCCTTGAACCATTTGGCATCTGGTGTGATGAACCAGGCCCAAACAACCAGTCAAACTGTTGTGGCAAAGTTCAAGGTAAAATTAACCACGAGGTTATATACTTATATGTGGTAAAATAGGTGGATTGGGTAACACGACAAAATGCATTGGGTCCACTCATCAATACTTTCATATATCCTTTAAAGTTCTGATTTCTGAATTTTCTTATGTCATGTTCACTCATTCGAAACATCATATTTACTCATTTTGTAGTAAATAAATATTTAGTCATTTGGTAGTAAACTAAAGTCAGTTGGTTATGATAGTCCGTTTCACTGAGTAAGTGAATAACAAAACGATGTAATTGCTGCAAATCATCTCAATGCATGTGTTTTTTTCCCGTTTACTCAGCGAGCTGTTGCAGTAACTGGTTTTATTTTATGTAGAGGGCACTAGAGATTTCTTAGTTAAGTGCTTATCTGCTCATGGTGTTTCTTTTAAGTGATAAGCAATCCCAAAAACTCTCTTGATACCTGCTTATCTGTATATTTTAGAGTAAATAAAGAGGTGTTTGGGATTGCTTATTTAAACAACTTATCAGTTTAATGTGTTTTTTAAATTCCGATAAGCACTTTTGAGTGTCTGGATGCAGAAATGTGCCCGTTCTTATCTTTGAGTAAACTAAGTTTTATTTCTAAGAATCTATTTGAAATTGCTTATTCCAGATTGAATATTCTTGGCGGTTCTCAGTAAGCTGATTATCTGTTTCTGCTTTTAAGCATACATAAGCTGTTTAAATAAGTAATTCTAGACACCCTAAGCGCTTAAAAGTAAGCAGCCTGCTTATATTCGAGGCAGATAAGCACTTTCAAATAGGAAAGTTTGTACCTTTAAAAGGATATACATGATATTACAGAAATTCCCCTACTACTTGTCTATGTGGTGGAGTTTATTGGTATTTTTAAACATAATTACAAAAACTCTTTAGTAAAATAATGCTATGATGGTTTTTAGAAAAACAATTTTGGAGGTTGTAAGCACTTAAATCTACTTTAGGCAAATTGGAAATGATTGACTTTTTATCAATAAGATACTACAAAAATTGACCCATTTAATACATAAACTGGTGAAATTGCCCCCTTTAATAGGTAAAGGCTCACCTTAAGTTTCTTATGGGAATCTTTGAAGTTTACTATATGTTCCATGTGCAGATAATGATATGTATTTATTGATGCTTGTAGGATCAATTATTTAAATTTATTCAGCAGTTGGAGAATTCAAAGCAACATTTTATTCGATGCATCAAACCGAATGCCAAACAACTTCCTAGAAATTATGATTATGATATCATTTGGGAACAGCTTAAATGCAGCAAAGTCTTAGAAATATTGCAAATATCAAAATCAAGATACCCAATAAGCTTCACACATCAAGAATTTGCTAACAGGTAAAAATATTACTAATTTATTATCATTTTGTTATTATGATTCTTTTAATCTTTTGATAAATTATCAGGTTTGGCTGCCTTTTGTCAGACAATCTTATTTCAAAGAATCCATTGAGTACATCATTTGCTATTCTTCAGCAGCATTGTGTCCCCACTCAAACATACAAAGTTGGGTTTACAAAACTATTTTTCCAAGGACAGGTGAGCTTTTAAGAGTTTTTGGGTGTGTGGTTTGAAAGTGATAAATGGACAGAAATAAATAGTGTTTGGATGTGTGTTTATTATTTGAAGTTGCAATAATAAGATGTTGGAGAATTTGACTATTTCTCTTTTTTTAAGGAACTAATAGGTGACGAGAAAAGAAACATGTTATGTGAAAAGGGCATTAGACTAATAAGTGATTTTGTAGTTAGTCCATACTCCATACCCAACGCCTAAGGTTATCACACCTTAAATTTAACGGTATCTTAGTGTAAAACTGTAAATATAATAGGATTTCTAGTCTATAAATTCAAATCTTTTAAACCTATCAGTAACATAGTTCTTTTCATAATTAGATCTACCTTTTGAGGTTTATTATTAAGTATTTCAAAATTCTGATTATTTAATGAATTAATAGGTAAAGTGACTTTTTTTACAAAAAATAAAAAAGAATTATTTTTGGTAACATGGGATTAATAATTTCCTAAATTATGTCAAAGGGGTGAATATGTAATTAAGTCTCACCCTTAGTCCTTAGATAATCAATTTTGTTGCTCCAGGTATGAAACTTATTTTCAAAAACTAATTATTTTACCCCTAATTAATTGGATTATCTGAAGCTAATCAAAAGCACAGTTCCTTTACCCAATCACTGAAAACTGATTATTGCGACTTCATGTGATGAATCAATTCCAAAATGAAACCCTCTTCTCTAAATAGTAATAATAATAATAATGCTATAATAGTATTAAATTAATAAACATTTCAGTAATGTTATATGTTTATTTTTTTGGTTGGCATAGGTTGATGTATTGGAGAATTTGAGACAAGAAGTTCTAGACGGTACACGTGAAGTGGAAAACGGTTCCGTTGATGGCCGAGTAAGTGACTCTCATGAGTTGGAGTCTGGAGTTGTGACATTGCAGTCATGTAAGTATCCACCCCTTAGTTTAGTTCCTTCATAGATATTCATTTAATCAGTTCAATTGCAAAAACACAGCTCTTTTTGAGAGAGAATTGAGTTTGTTTTCATGCAGTTATTCGTGGTGAAAATGCAAGAAGGAAGTTTAATCATCTAAAGAAACAGAATCAAGGGACTGCAACAAGTTCTCTTGATGAGCATTTGACAACAATTGTACATATACAATCAGGTACTCGCTATATGAAATTAGAGGTGGCAGTTGGGGCCATTTACTTATAAATTGGTCGATTTCGGTTGTGTATTATTTCAAACAGGTCAAACCAGCCCGGCTGATTCCCATTCTTACTAATAAGTAATAACTACCTGTTTTAACATGAACCCATTTTGACATGTTACCCAACTCTACCTACACATCTTGCCACCTCTTGAAACTTTATCCTTTTGCAGTTAAGACTGTTACAGACTTACGGGTGACCTTTTTCAACCATTAATCCTTACTGTTAACAGTGGTTCGTGGGTGGTTGGCTCGGAAGTACTTTAATCACATGCAGAGATGGAAAAAGTCAGCCATTGATAGTTCAAGAAGCAGGCGAAGGTCTCACAGTAAATGTACAGGATTTAAGGTACTCATGCTTTTAAAAACTGTTGTTTTGTTTAAAACATGCAAATGTGGGTTATGGGTATTTAATTTAGGATTGTTTTTTTCGTAGGGTCTATCACAAGAAAATATACAACTTCTACCACAAAATGTTGAAGAGTTGCAGAAACGAGTAGTGAAGGCAGAATCATTGTTGAGAGAAAGAGATCATGAAAATATGGCTTTACGGGAACAAGTACGACACTTTGAAACTCGGTTGTCAGAATACGAAACCAAAATGAAGGCAGTTGAGGCGATGTGGCAAAGCCAGATGGCTTCTTTACAAGTGAGTTTGATATGTTTAGAGTTGCATTCTTTAACTGCTTATAATCAGATACTATCTTTGGAATACATTGGATCAAATAATCATTTTTGGATAACAAATTTTATACCTAAGGGGCAAAATTTAATTACCTATTTTCACTTTCAAATAATTTTACTCCAATATAACATAACAAGTCTCCCTTTTCCGCCAAAAAGGCCGTGTTACTATTTAATCATGTAGATATTCAAAATTTGTAAAGACATTTTATCTAATAAAATTGATCTCACTTTTACTATGTGTTTGTGCAGATGAGTGTTGCTGCAGCCAAGAAGACTCTTTGTTCAGGCCCCTCTGATATGCAAACCGCAAGACCAGATGGGTCAGCGTCACCCAATTGTTATGATTCTGAAGATAACACATCAGGAATCCAAACTCCAGCACAGATGACACCTCTCAGATCCGGACACAGTAGATACGAGAACAACGGTGTTATTTCCAACACAATTGATAACTTATCTGAAGAATTCGAGCAAAGCAAACAGATTTTCGATAATGATGTTAAAGCTGTTATCAATGTGAATCCCGGGCGCCCACCTTCTTCAAAACAGATTGAAGATTATAAAAGTTTAAAAAAGAAATTTGAGAAGTGGAAGAAAGAGTACAAGCATCGGTTACGAGAGGCCAAAACAACACTTGTGCATGCTGAAAGTGGCACTGCTGCTGTTGCTGGTGGTGGTGGTGATAAGCACGCGAAAAACAAAAACTGGTGGGGGAAGTTGAGTAGGAGGGGGAAAGAGAGAGTGGTGTGAAGTTACATACTCGCGCCTATGCACATGACATATTTTTCAAGATTTGTTAGATGTTGGCGGGTGGTGATGATATTGAACCATTTTTGTGGCATTGGTCTAGGGATGGACATGGCTACGGCTCGTAGTGTGTGGGTTTACTTTGATGACCCGAGCGATTGGTGGAGGCCCGTTTTGTGTATAGAGTAGGGTCTCGAGTGTGTGAGATTTGTTGTTTCTTCTTGTCCAAATTTTGTATTATATAGAAGAGACTTGTGTTATGTTTGTTTTTAAAGTGATTAAGTTTACTTGTGCTCTTTTTTGTTCTTGTTATATACAAAATAAGTGAAATGGGATGTGCAAATAGGCCCATGCATTAATCTATACTAATAAATGATTACATGTGGTGACACATGTCATCACTAGATTTCACATCACAAAATTTTTTCCGCCTAAACTTTCTTTAACAAATTTTTCACAAATCATGCTATATTTCTTACTTTAATTTTTTTTTTTTTTTTTTAAATTTTTTTTTTAAATTTTTTTGAAGACAAGTATGAAGTTTTTATTTTTTAACTACCTCAATCACATCAACCATTTCTAGGGATTTAGAATCCGTGATATCAATCATCTCAAACCTTATTTAACCCTTTAAACCTTATAATCACAAATCCTTATTTTTATATAGTCGATTTAAAATAAATATGATAGAGTTTAAATATTTTTGTTTACATATTTGAATTATATATTTACAACTTTTAACCCGTGTGATACACGGGCTAATAACCTAGTATACTAATAATTAAAGACTAGGGTTTGTAAGTGTGCAAAATGGATGACTAGACCGTAAAACCAGTAGGAGTGTGAGTTTTTGTTAATAGGTTCTTATAATTAGAAAAACTAATAAATCAAGTTTGGTGATCAAATTATAATCTTTGATCAATAATTATTAAGTTATCGAGGTATAAATACGAACACGAAACATATAATTAGTGGAGTTATAAAACCCCATGTTTATTTGTATGGTGTTGAAAGTGTTGGATAACTACTTAAAGTTGGACGTTTTGTGTTACATAGTAAAAATATGTTATGACTATTCTCCAAAGTGTTTGGAATTATGTTTTCAAGGTTCTATATCTGAAATAGTGTTTGTCTGACTATTTGAAAAGATGATTATTTATTCCGTATTCATACAAAGAAGCAACGTTCTAAAAAAAGCAAGTTATTTTTTATTATAATCTTTAAATTACAATCGTTCTTTTTATACAATAATGCTTATGTTTTTATTCATTTCAATATAATTTTCATATAAATTCTAAATATGCGTGTTGCGTTACATGGTTTGAAAGAAAATAAAAAAAATGAAAAATGTTATGCATTTCTGAGTTGAGAGGAAAATAAAATAAAATTATAATTTTACTATTATACTTTTTTTTAAACTTTTAATTAAAAATGAAAAATGAAAGGTTATTAAATATGATTTCTTTTTCTTCCTTCGAGGCTAGCCAAAAAAAAAAGATGCTTGACTTAGCTTCTGCTTTGTGTAAAGTCTGGGGAGGAGTTAGTTCACGAAACGATTTGATATACATAATTTTACCTTGTACATTTGTGCAAAAAGTTGTTTCTAGAACTCATTACCTCAAAGTCAAAAAAACAATAATATTATCGGTTACTTTAAAACTCATCCTCAAAACTAGAAAAAAATATTAAAATATATATTCCTCAATTCCTTTTACTCATATTCACTTCCCTTGATAAAAAACTCCAAGTTAATTGCATAAATGGTTATTATAGTTTGACCAGATTACATGTTTAGTCCTCAAAATTTTAAAGTTACAAAATTAGTCCAAACTTTTGATGTGCTCGTTGCAAGTTTAGTCCCTGACGGTAAAATCCTGTTAGTTTTTAACTTTTTAATAGGAAACTTATCTCATATGCTAATCATGTGATGGTAATTATATCTTTTCATATTTAAAACCTTAATAAACAAGTTTTTCAAATTCATTTTCATAGATTCACGTTGACTTCAAGAACATCTAGATTTCATCACGTCGCCATCATCCCTCCTGAAATCCATTGCCAGTTTATGCTTTTGATGGTTTGATGAATGTTTTTTGATGATTCAGTGATTGGTTTTGTTTAGTTTAATGAATGCCTTTGATGGTTCAATGGTTGGTTTTGATTGGTTTAATGAATGTCTTTTGATGGTTTAGTGATTGGCTTTAATTGCTTGCTTTGCATATAGTCAAATAGACCAAATAGGTCAAACTAAGTTTGGAAAATACAGTCTACAGTCTACACAAAGTATCAAACTTACCCAATTTGTCAAACTCAAAAGGGTAAATTCTATAGTGACAATTAAAGGCTTATAAGATTCACATTTCAAACTACAAATGTATAGGATCAATTCTATGCACTCTACAAACGGTTGTCAAATAGACTCGAATGGGTCAAACTTATGCACTTTATAAACTGGGGCATACTATTTCAGTAGTATTTTGTAAATAATAAGCTTTTAATTGAATGGCCCAACCCCATTTTCACTTGAAACCAAACTGTTATAAATAACTCAAATGGGTAAAACTAGGCTGCTGCAATATTCAGAGTGTTGTAAATAATTCTAACAGATCAAGCCATTGGATCAAGCCATCCACCAAATCGACATCGTGAGTTCTGTGAAATCAAATCGCATGTTTAAATATCACAAGAGTAAAATCAAATCAATATTGTAGGGCTATTCATGATTGTGGGCACAAGTAAAATCACCTTGATTACGATTCATATACGAGGTCTGAACAATGACAAACCTACCACACTTGCATACCGTCATGGAAGATCGGTGAGCGATAAACGATGTAAAAAGTAAACCAGCAGCCTTTTTGTTTTGATTTGAACGATCTCAGAAGTATGAATTGTTTCATCCAATTGCACTAGGCGTATCTTATCTCTTAAATAATAATTATGGAGAATTTTATATATACCCTTACAAACTTATAAAATATCATATATACACGACTCAAACTTAAAATCTTCCCATCTTTCTATTCTGATAAAATGGTAATTTGTGAGGACACGTGAAATATCATATTCCTACTCATCAAATTTTTCCCGCTTCTCTATCATATTAAATAATCACATTAATTATTAATAATATTATTTTTAATTTCTTTTTAGATTAAAAGAGTTTTTCCTAATAAATTAAAAAAGAAATTTTTTATTAATGTTCTTTCTAAAGGAACAATTTTTTATAAAATAAGATTTTTTTCTAAAACATCAAACTTTTTAAAAATAATAAATATTTTAAAACTAGTGTTCTTAAAAAGTAAAATTTTTATAAGCCATTGGTATAAATACATCAAAGATGTAGATTTGATCTATTGATTTTATAATTTATTTTTGTTTTCATTTGAATCCAATGATATATATGTAATTCACCCTAATAATTAAATAAAAGAGAAAGTGCAAAAGACATAATCACCCTTGATTTAACCTTAAAAACTAACAAATTTAACACTGAAGACTAAACTTGTAACGAATATACAAAAGTTTAGACTAATTTTATAATTTTAAAATTTTGAAAACTAAACATGCTATCTAGTCAAACTATAATAGCCATGCATGCTATCTTCTCATAAATTCCATAAGTAAATTTTTTTTTCCTTTTCTCTTACAATTTTACCACTTGTTGAGTTGTTTCTTTAAAAAAAAGGAAAAAGAAAAAAATTTAAAAGACCACAACGTAAGAGACATGTCCTACTAGTTACTAACAAGCACTAACAAGTAGAAGTGACTATCTTACTTTAATATTAAGTTATTAACAGAAGGAACCACGAAGCAAAGTAACTGACTGTAACATCGACGACGTTGGCAGTTGGGACCTTCAAATTCCTACATCTCCGATTCCTCTAAACCCTAGCCACCACAATGTGTTCAATCTTCAACTTAAACCCCCCTCTTTATCCTTCAATCGATCGCCACCACCACTACAGCATCAACACAATCCCCCAAATCGCCAGATACTCGATTCACCTCCCAAATTCTCGCAGAACCGATATACGAGCACAAGTAACGGACACCGCATCAGTGGCGCAATCGAAATCGATCAGCAACAAGGACGTGATTAGCGACGACAAAAGAGTAATCGTTGGAACCTATGGAAGAACTCCTGTGGTGCTCACTAGTGGCAAGGGCTGTAAGCTGTATGATATTGAAGGTCGGGAGTATATCGATCTGACTTCGGGGATTGCTGTCAATGCGTTAGGCCATGGGGATCCTGATTGGGTTCAGGCTGTTACAGATCAAGCTAATGTACTTGCGCATGTTAGCAATATCTATTACACTGTCCCTCAGGTTGGTTTCGATTGCCATTGCTTTGGTTTTGAAAGGTTTAGTTAGGGTTCTTGTTATAATTCTATTTGTGGTTGTGTTGAGTGTTTGTTTGATGAGTTTTGATTTTGTTGAAGTAAACATTTTGGGGTTATCATTTTGGTGGCTTGCTATGGTTTGCAGTTTTATTTGGTCTTGAAAAACAGAAATTTAGGATTGTAATCAGTTTTGGCAATTACAATGAAATTTGTAGCACATCAAAAAGACACTCTAAGCATTTACAGTGAAGGTGATTGTTGGGATTCTTTTTTTATGTATCTTGAACTTGGTAGACACATGAAAACAAAGGCATCTTGTCCCTTTGATAACAAGAATCTATATGAAAATGAATTAAGCAGCAGACAATGTTGTCCTGGACAATCATTATCTTGCAGCGCATAATCCATTCACTAAAAAGTGAAGTTTAAAATCTAATGCAAACAAAGTATATGCAGGTGAATCTTGCTGAACGTCTTGTAGCGAATTCATTTGCAGATCGTGTTTTTTTCTCCAACTCAGGAACAGAAGCAAACGAAGCAGCTATAAAATTTTCAAGAAAATTTCAAAGATTTTCACATCCCAATAACAAAGACCCACCTACAGAATTTATTTCCTTCTCTAACAGTTTCCATGGAAGGACAATCGGTTCACTTGCCTTAACCAGCAAGGAACATTATCGAACACCTTTTGAGCCTGTGATGCCTGGTGTTACTTTCTTGAAGTATGGGGACATTGATGCTGCTCAAGAATTAATATCTAGTGGCAAAATTGCTGCAGTGTTTGTGGAACCTATTCAGGGGGAAGGTGGAATATACAGTGCTACAAAAGATTTCTTGAAATCTTTGCGTAATGCTTGTGATAAAGCTGGATCTCTGCTTGTTTTTGATGAGGTAAAATGCTGGTTCATTAATGGCTAATTGGTAACATTCAATCTTACAATCTTTATATTCTTAGAGAAGTACAAAGGCACCTAGGTGCGGCCTGAAAAGGCCTGGCCTAGGCCTTATTAGGCCCAAAAATCCAGTTAACTCCCGATATTGGTTTGTAAAGCTAGGTCCTTACTGAATCTTATGCTTTTAACTGTAGGTGCAATGTGGGTTGGGTCGAACCGGCTATCTTTGGGCCCATGAAGCATATGGTGTAACCCCAGATATCATGACTCTTGCCAAGCCTTTAGCTGGTGGTTTACCAATAGGAGCTACACTAGTGACCGAAAGAGTGAATGCAGCCATCAATTATGGAGATCATGGAAGCACTTTTGCAGGCGGGCCACTTGTTTGTGCTGCTGCAATCGCGGTCTTTGATAAGATATCAAATCCAAGCTTTTTAGCTAGCGTCACCAGAAAAGGCGACAACTTGAAAGAAAACTTGAAGAAAAAACTACAAGAAAACAAACACGTGAAGGAAATACGAGGTTTTGGTCTTATTGTTGGAATTGAGTTGGATGTTTCTGCAACACCACTTGTGGATGCTTGTCGAGAAGCCGGTCTTTTGATATTGACAGCTGGCAAAGGAGACATTGTTAGACTGGTCCCACCATTGGTAATCTCTGAGGAGGAACTGGAGCGTGCGGTAGAGATCATACATGAATGTTTACCTGTTCTGGATGAAAAGATATCTAACTAGGAGTAAAACAAGGTTGGGTTTTTGGTTTTATCACATTATGATGGGGGATAGTTTTGTCACTTCAAGTGTTAGGTTTGCAGGTATTCTATTCCTTTTAAGTGTACTAAGCTCCTATAAATGCATGTTTTGTACACTTTATAACTCTAAGATGGTTTTATCATTTATGAGCTTCAAACATGGTGAATCAAGTTGTCTAATCTTTACTGCATTATATTTTGCACTAATTCTTGCTTTCCTTCAACTTCAACTCAGCAAAAGTTGTTGGGTCATCAACAAGGCCCAACGGGTCCAAATGATTGTGTTCCCATCTTCGACACTCTCAAGCCCGTTTAATACATAACCATTTGAATAGGCCCATTAGGACGGCTTGAAAACGAGTATGCTTTGGGCGTGGACTAGGTTTGGGCTGCCCAAATACTCCAGCCCACCTTCGGAGAGAACTTGGGCCGTGGTTTTGAACCAAATAGGCTCTTGATATCCTCTTTCACTGAGATCACTCATTTTTCAAGGACATCACCCAAATGCTTCAACCATTGCCCACTGTAGTGTTTGTAACACACCAATACATGAAAAAGATAACCAAACAGAGTTTCATTGTATATCAGTCTATTCAAATTAGGTTTTATTAGCTTAAAATGAAACAAGTGAAATGAGTCAAATTGTCAACCCTTAAAATTCGTTTTTGTAAAAATTAAGATTCTGTGTGGCTAATATCTCTTTTGTACATCATGTCTGCCCATCTCGACTGAATCAGTTTAAAATCGTACAAAAAGTGGCATGTTTTAACTCCAACTGTTTACTAACATACAAGCCAAAATTCTAAACTTGAAGATAGACTTCAAAGAATCACCTCAAGAGCGGGTTCTTAGCGAAAGCCTCTGGCAGACATAAGTCACAAAGCAAGAGTGTTCCAACCATAGTCACTCTAGAACTCACCACTAAAGCATTATGGTGCCTGAACGGGAAAGGGTCCCAAGTACTTCACTGAGTTTGGTCCTTATCGCAGGTCGTTTCCCTTAGCACACTATTCAAGTTTTTCAAGATCATGAATTGTACTACATACTAATATGCATGTGACATGCTATGGTGAACAGCATGGTGACAGAAGCTCCAATGAACTTAGCATTGAATTCAATTGTTGACCGAAAAAAGGTCTGGCTTCCAAACACAGTGATAGACTGATAGAGCTAGCAGCATTGCAGCCATTAATGGCAGCTTCAAAGAGACTGAAGATTATAGTGTGAAAAAACAATGCGGTGAACGTGGATCGAACACGTGACCTTCAGATCTTCAGTCTGACGCTCTCCCAACTGAGCTATCCCCGCGATACATTTGTGCTTTACAAAAAATTAACCTTAACCCCTAAGTTATGTCATTAAAAAAAAGTGCTGCATGATGAATCTTTTAAATATTATTCATGTTAGCTACCAATATGTTCTGATTTATACATTATCGGATTTAATTCTTACTTTTACTGGTTTTGTCAATTTGTCATCAACACTCATTGTACCAACCAATCGATAATAACAAGTCAATCTGATTCACTTAAACTCGTAGTTTAAAAAAAACCACGTTTTTCGTTTGGTTTGTTTACAGATTAGTAATTCTTTACAAGTTATAACAGCTTAACATGTAATAACAATTCCAGAAACTAAAAAGGAAAAATCAAACAAGTAGGTACATCAAAAATATAATTTGATCAATATCATATACATGCACCAATATAACTTATAATGATGCACATAAAACATAATAAAAATATTTTCACTTAGGTCCCCACAAAATCAAGTGGAGTACATTCTCAACCTTCTCTATCTCCCTTATCCGCTTCTCATCCCTCTTCTCCGGTCTCATCTCGCCGGAAAATCGTCCGGCACCACCCCCCTCCGTCGCCGTCGCCGACGGAGTCTTCACCGGATTTTGCATCTGAACGGCGTTGAACGCCGCCTGATACTTACAACCACCGTGATCACCGCCGGCGCACATTCCGATGCCCTTCTTCTCGATCTCTTTGTATCTGATTAAAAGACGAACTTGAGTTGTGATTTGATTATGGTTGATTACAGAAGAAAGACAAACACTTAGAAGTAGAATATATAAGCGATTAAGATACAGGGGTCCGGCCGGCTTGTTTGGTGAAACCAGGGGTTTTCCGACCATGGTTTTTTCTTTTTTAGTGTTTACCGCTCACCGGAATGTGTAGTACGTTGCCGGTGTTTTAAATCAATTAACCGCCTTTACTTTATTATTTTTTTAATTATTAATATTCACGAATAATTGTTTACTTTTTAGCATAGTAGTGGTGTGGTTTTTATTCAAACCTGAACAAAATTAATCCGAACCCGATTAAAAATTGACCCTAGCAATCCAACCCGATTATTATATCAAACCGAACCTGATTTTTATAAATGGTTTGGTATTTGAGTTGATTTTGTGAGATTTTGATGAGTATATATATGTGTGCGTGTATTTATATGTGTGTATGAGTGTATCATGATACCGTTTACAAGACTTGAAAGCATGATTTTTTTTTTTTAAACTTTATATTGTATTGTTGTGGTTCAATTTTTTTATGTGGACTTTAAGGACAATCAAAATATAATATACTTTAACAATTGATTATGCATAATAAAGTAAACGTAGATATACAAAAGCTTTCAGGTCAAGATAATAAACAAAATTATATATCGTTAAAACATGCTAAATCTCATATATGTATTTTGATTACGTACGTATTGATTACACGAACATTTGAGATAGCAAATAACTTTAAAGCTTAATTGTTTAGTCTAAACTTAAAATCCGATTAACCCGAGCCGAATAAACTTGTATACTGGAACCCGAAATCTGATTAAATATTACTTATTTGATTTGGTCTTCAGATGGTTTCCTACACCTAAAAACTCAAGAAACCCAAAACCTGATTTAAAAACCCGAATGACACCCCTATTTCTTAAAGTTAGATTAACGTGATGACAAACAAATTTGTTTGCACTTTAATTTGATCTTCTAGTTTTAGAAAAGACCCTGTTATGCGCCTCCAGAAGGTTCTACCTAATGTACATTCTTCTACAGTTTTACTTTTACCAAATGTATATCTTCTTTCTTGTCACAAGTTATTCACTCACTCACTCGTTATGTTGTGACCCGTATGCATATTCTACATGCTTGTATGCTATTTTATATCTGTATACTAAAAGTCATCTTTTAATACCTTTGTATAGTGAGTTCAATACACCGGTATGGCTATTTTAATACAACTGTATACATTTATTTTTTTTTTTCAAAAAGAAGTGAGTTCATTAGTAAATTAATACCTAGCATCTTCCAAAATCGTGGAAAGGGATTTAAATTTGCGAAGATTAAGTTTTTCTTTGGTGATTGTTACTTTTTTATTACTTAGTTATACATAAGAAAAAACGGGTAAGATTTTCAGTTAAATTGATTAAAATTCATTGAATTTGACTTTAAATTCACTTTTATATAGATTATTATTAAAAAATATTGTTTAATATTTCAAGTCATGTGGAACTAATTGATTTATGTCAAGATGCCAAAAACTTATGAAAACAATGTGTATGAATAGTGCTTCCTTGTCTTTTCGTAAAATAGGTTTTCTCCATCGCACTATGCGGCCACAGTTAATCATTTTTCCTAAACGCAATCTTACTTTACGTTGGTTGTTATTGGGGCCGGCTCGTCAGAAACTATATAAGTGAAGACTTGTGACGATACTTTAAAATAGTAAAATTTAGTAGTTAGACTCAAAAACTACATGGCGAGAGGCCGTCCGTTTTTCTCAAACACAAACACCATGTTATCTTGGTCGTTATCTCTCCAGCTCTTCAGAAACCATAAAAGCAAACCTCGATGGCAAAATTTTAAAATACTAAACTTTAGTAGCTGAAGTCGGAAAAATATACTTCACTATAAATAGTTTGGTAATCGAACTTTAAGATCCTAAATTTTAATGGTCAAAGTTCAAAAACCAACTAAAATGCTAAACTTTAATGGCCAAAGCTAGAAAAATACAACTTTACAATTAATAGTTTCGTGGCTAAAACTCTAAGATCCTAAACTTTA
This sequence comes from Flaveria robusta, assembly GCA_025506415.1. NCBI lineage: Eukaryota > Viridiplantae > Streptophyta > Magnoliopsida > Asterales > Asteraceae > Flaveria > Flaveria robusta. The sequence continues at coordinate 3,325,687 of CM046474.1, read as the reverse complement.
GTTGTCAAGTTACAAAAAACAAACCAATGACCAAACTATAAGAAATAAAATCTATTGGGCAAACTTGAAGAAACAAAATACGACTATTAAACTATGTTAGAGGCTTGCACTTTGTTTATACATGTGTGGGTTTTGCACCTTGCATTTGAGTAGTTAAAAAAAAGAAAAATAGAAACCTATGCATCAGCAAGCTCTAAGATATGTAACAATAATTGTAAAACTATCTAAGATATGTAACAATATGAAAAACCCTAAACTTTAAACAAAACAAACAAACAAGTATATTAAATCACTTTTTTACATTTTCACTATTTATTCTCGCTCTCTTTCAATAAAAGACTAATTATTTTTTAATCTTTTAGTTTCTTTTCTAATTTAAAATTTTATTTAAGTTTCTAATTATTTTATTTACCCAAATAGGTTTATAAGTAGATAGTGATAGTTTATTTTAAATTACCATTCGTGTAAATTTACACTTATTTTCCTAATAACAATATAATCTTTTAGATTTAGAACATACTTTTGCAACATGCTTATTTTTATTTATATCTATCGATTGTGATCTTTGTTTATAAACTAGCTTTCATTGTACTCAAGCCTATTTTCACAAAAATGTAATGTTATCAATGAATCTGAGCATACCTTTGCACTTTTGCGGCGTGTTAAATCGTGATAGGCTATTTTTTTAAATCAACTTTCGCGTTCGTGGTTGCTTATTTTCACAACAACCAAACATCAACTTAGATTCTTAACATACCCTCATAACATTCTTAATTTTATAAAAAATTAACTCGATATGATTAATTATTCACCATTCCAAACTTTAAGCGTTACCTAATCAACTTTTAATGTAGGTTTACAAAATAACAATTCAATATTTCGTGCTTAAATAGAACATTCGCCAAGCAAGCCTTTGCCAATTGAAATTGGGGGCTATAGCCTATATGCCTATCAAAACCCTAAATCTAAATGCATATCAAAACCCTAACTCCAAAAACAATTACCATACGCGTTAATCATATATTATCATTACGATTCAAAACGCTGCATCTCTACAAATATCCATTACAGAATCAACAATAAACACCTAAAATCTAACAGTACTGGGACCAAAACAGTTCATATGAACAACATTCTTCATGGATTCCGCTTTGGTCTTCTTCGATCTATACCTCCCAGCGGCCAATTCAGACCCCACAACAATCGATCTTCCAGATCGATCAGCAACAGATCTGTTATAGGAAGATACGATCTTCGTTTTCGCGTGCTGATGAATCGCCTTAAAGGGGCCGTTCCATCTTGCTACACCTTGATCTTTCAAAGCCTCAACGGCCCCGATGCTCGCCGCCACCAACCATGTTTTGATCGCTGATCCACTGCTCATGTTCGAATCGATTATTATTATGATGTATGAAATGTTGATTTGGTGATTTTGGGGGTTGGAGGTGTGTGATATTTATTTATTAATATGTGAAGGATTGTACGGTGGGTGTTGTTTGATGAAATTTGTAAATCAGGATGCGGTAAACCCAGGGTCGGTGCTGGTGGTTTGGGGTTTAGAGAGTCGTTTTCCACATGTTATGGATTTTGTATTAGTATAATCATACTACTATGGGGCATGGGCGGAACCATCGCTTTTGGACTTTGTGGGCCTCGTTTTTTTCTCACAAGCGTGTAAAAGTCGAGTCGAGTTAGAATGAGCTTGCGTTCCACTTGTAAAAAGCTCGAGCTAGGCTGTGGCTCGTTGAGCCGGCTCGTTTACTTTTTAATTTTTTAATTCTTTTTTGCTTTTCTATTTTTAGCATATATATATATATATATATTTAATAAATAAAAATAATGAGTGACACATGTTAGCTTTATAGGTCGTTTAAAAGTTGGTTTTTCGTCTTCTATTTAAGTGTTGAATGACACATGCTAGCTTTTGTTAAATTTTAGATTTTGATTTTTCCGTCTTTCTCCTATAAAATTATTATGATTTTTTTAATTGATAAGTAATATGATTACAGCAAGTCGTATTCTTTATCTTTTTATAAATGTCTTTTAAAAATATAATATGTTTATGATTTTACAACATATGTATGATATGTTATTTTATATAAATATTTTTTTAGAAAATTAATTAGAAATATAATATGTTTATGATTACAACATATATATGATATGTTATTTTATATAAATATTTTTTAGAAAATTAATTAACCTATGTAATGCATAGGTTTCTAAAAATTAATTATCATTACATAAGTTTCCAACCTAGTTGGTATATTAAAAACTTAAAAATTTAATACTTTAATCCACGCAAAATGCAAAATTTAGTAATCAAAGCAGCAGGCCTTGTACGAGAGAGGTGGTCGGTATTTATAGTTTGAAAATTGAGGGTTAAACACTAATCGACACAACCCTCTAGAATTGGTGAGAATACTAACTGCTACTTGGTATAGTTTATATGACACAAATACACCTATTAAACTAACTTAGGATAAACACCTTCGATGTTTTTTGATATCAATATTAATTCCAACAAATTTTGCCCCTTCTATAACTAAAGATATGAATCATATTTTAACGAAAAAATGAATTTGTGCATGCGCTCATGCGACTTATATATTTCAGAATTTGACTAAAGAAAGAGTTGATATATATAAACAGAAATGGATTAATATACCTCCATTGGCACTTTTTTAAGCTCCCGTTTGATCCGTTTCTGTTTTACATAACATTTTTTATTTCATCATAGAGAGAAAAGATAGGTTATTGTAACAATTATTACCTCTACTTCTAGTATTCACGGAAAATGCATAAATAGAATAATAAAGTAGGGTGTTCATTGTTCATAGATAGTTGAAAAAATAGGTCAAGTTAGACCAAACCAAATGCAAGTCAATCATTTTCAGCTTTAAATGGTTCGGCTTGGACTATTTAACGGTTTAACAGTTTAAACTGTTTGGAATTTCAAACCAGTCGTTTAACCTTTTTATTCTTCTCATATTGGAAATATTTAGTTTTTTTATATGTAATATATGCAGCAACTTATTTTACCATTTCACAAAATTTAATAGAAACTACTATTTTTGAAAAAAGAAATAAAAAAACAATCCATACCATCAACCCAATAAAACCAGCTCAATTGATTTGTCATTTCCCAAAACGAACAAGAAGTTTTGTTAAAACCAGCCAAAATGGACATTAATTGTCCTTAAATGCCCCTAAATACAAGAATATGACATTGAAAATGCATTATACCATTGATTCTCTTTCATACTTGCAAATCTACAAGTTTCACTAAAGATTGACGGTTCTAGTCAGTATCCAAGTTAAAATCCAAACCAAACTCATATGAACAAATCAAGTAATGCGCATTGTCAAATATATACCGACGTTTGGACCCCAAGAATAAACAAACTTCATACCGAAGCAATAACTAACTCACTTGTGATAAGTGAAAGTTTTCGGGTAATTGGAAGGTAGAAGCTGCACCAAACTTTTTTCTTTCTTCAGATATGTCTTCAACAACATCTTCTTCATCACTATCACATTCACTATCCTTGGGAGTGTGAGGGGTAGAAGGGTTATGTACACTTTTGGATGGGCAGTTTCCGTTAGCTAGCATGCTCACTTGACCAGAACATGAAATCTCTACAGTAACAGTGTCGTTTCCTTTAGGCAGAGGTTGTTTCCATGGCTCCCCGTCCATCCTCATGAAAGTATGGTCTGTTGCACTCTTAGAGAATTCGAAACGAATTCCTCTTGCCTGCAAAAATAGTTCAAGTAAAATGTCAAAATGACTAGGATAGGGATGGGTAAGGTTGACCCACAAACACTTTTTTGTCCGCTTTTCTAGAAATAAATTATATGTATGATCACAGAGCAACATTATTACGAAAATATTCTAAACCTTTAAATAGAAAATGAAAAGGATTTTGAATGATAGTATCTTTATATGCAATACAAGCGAATTATGTTAGACTTCCAACATGTTTGACCCATTTACCATCCCCCTTTTAGCGGGCAAGGAAGGTTGGGTAATGGGTCGAATAAGGTACCTTTGGTACCGACCAAGTGGTCGTGTCAGATAGGCCAAAATCACTTTTTTAATTTTTTTCATATATATATATATATATATATATATATATATATATATATATATATATATATATACGAGTGATGATTAGTTACAAAAAGTTGTAAAATGATTTAGGAGAGTTTAAGCATTAAAAATAACTTTCCTTTCGACAATTTTTTTCCTTTTTTAACTAATTCTTTTTACCTGTTAAAATAAGAGAGAAAGCATCATCTGAATTGACCCTTGAGTAAATGGGTCAATACCACAACTCTACCCTTTGATACAAAAACTTAAAGGTACAATCAAATGGCTACCTGTGCAAGGCGGGTCCCATGTCCACTAGGAGCATATAAAACAGCGCCGTGCCAAGCATTTCGGAATCCAACAACCTCAAGTAATCCATCATCAACGTATGGAATAGTCCAGTCTTTCTGTTAGTTATAATATATGATCAAAGAAATGTAACTATCAGCCATTAGATCTGAAAGGGTCAAAGAAGTCATTATGATCATAAAAGTAAAAAGTCGAAAGGCTACTCACATTTCTCCTTTTGCTTGGCGTGCCCCATGGATTAAGTCCACCAGAAAAACTAGGCAAGTTGAGGCAAATAATTGACCGTATGCTGCATAAACAATCAAAAAATATATTAATCAAGGAGTCTAAACAAACATGTGATACGCTTTAGGTGCATCTTAAAGGTGCAATCTCAACCCATTACCTAATAGTGGGTCGATTATCGTTATGTTTAATCTCTAATGGGTCAAATAGATTCAAAAAGCCACCCCAAGTGTATTATTAATGCACAATACCTTGTAAATAATTTTACTCTAAATTTGTATTATTAATGAAATGAAATGCTTTTTGAAATTATAACTCATACGCCAATTCTTTATAAAGAAAAATTCAACATTTTTAGACATGGTTACAAGCAGCTTGATTTGGTTTGTAACTCAGATGGGTCTTACTTGAAAAAAAGCTTACAAGGACATGTGACAAAGCAGTCAAAAGTCATCGATAGCATAATTCTAATGTGTTGATCTTTCAAAATGATTTTATTCACAAGATTAGATTATTATTGAAATAACATAATTTTTGTAATCAAATTCGTAACATCAATAATTATTTACAATAAATTCAACATTTTTGGACAAAAGTGTTTTGAGCCGATACAACATGGCCTAGCTTGTTTGATCCATACCCAAATGACACATTCTGATTTGAACCCATTTTGACCCACTACCCAATCCGCCTGATGGGCCAATTTTGTCACGTTGAGGTGCATCAGTTGATTTACACATACTGCAACTACAATTGCTTGCATGCAGAATATAGTGATGTCCAAAGACCAACTTCAATTGCATCTTTAAATAGTAAATATGAATTAAAGTAACAAAAATTAGATTGAGATAATCATCAAACTTACGTGGGAGGTATGTCAAGGGTTTCCCAGTGACCTGGCTTTTTCATGATCGAAACATGTGCCAGTTGTGCTATATTCCTGTCATAAGAGCAGATAATGTGAACATCTTTAAAATAATACAAATTTAACAGATAATTTTATCAGTGCTACAATGAAAAAACACAGTGACATTGATTTAAGAAACCTGTTTAACTTGAATCCTTACCATGAAGATGGATGAGAAAGTGAAGCCCAAAACCACCCTTGTGAGCATGTGAGCTTTGCATAAGCGCTCTGTTCATGAAGAAGTTATACGATAAGAATAAGTAAATAACTTACAAAAGAGAAAAAACAAGACGTAATAAAATAGTAATGTGGACATTACATTTGAGACGAACAGAGTAATAAATTTAGCAATTAATAATAAAAATATTCCCATATGACAGCAAAGCATTACCTGGTTAGCCACCTGATTTTTGAATTTTTCTGGGTGTAATTTTCTTTCTGTATGAAACCCATATGACACTTGAGCATCCATTCCTGGAATATCGAGCCACGTAAAATAGTTAGAACCCTAAAGTAATTCCAAGATTGATGCATATTAAATAGAGTTTAAATAGAGCAAAGGATATGGTGATGACAGAAATTTAAAATAGTTACCCATGCTAAAGTAGTTCCAAAACCCTCCACGAAATGTGCGGTACCCTTTCTGCAGAAGAAAATGTAAAATGTTACTCACCATTTATATAAAGCAAGAATGCATCAATATAACAGAAGCAAAAACACAAGATTTTCAACAGATCTGAAAATCGAAAGGGGTTTCTAATGTCATGACAGACATGATTTTTAAGTACAAATTTAAGAAAAGGAAATAAGAAAAATGACGGGTACCTCATCTGATTGGGAGTCATGGTGGACTGCATGCAAAGAGTGTGGTAGGTCCAAAGGTGGTATGGGGTCGCAGGCACCTTCAACTTTCATTCGCATGAGAACATGCCAGCTGGAAGCACAAAAAATGTAAATTTAGCAACAATTACTTCTAATATATGAGCATGAAGTGTGTAAATTTGTAACAATCTTTATTTTGCATAAAAATGCAGCATTCCTGTTTGTCAATTTCACTTGAAAGCAACTGATGTAGCCAAAAACATCTAATAGTCTCTACATCTATCCTCAAAATTACTATTTTCCAGCTCCAATAAAAAAGGTCAAGATGCTTTGAATTTAACTAACATATATAAATGAATATCAGGGATGCATTGTGCTCAGGGCAATTAATACCTAAATTATAAAAATATAAGTTTCATACCAACTCAGACTGGTAGGATTGCTTATATATCCATATAATAAACTTAAAAAATGATCAACCGCAAGGTATTGTGTGTGATTATTAATAGTTGACTTCAAACGGTGCTAGCAAAGATGAATTTAAACTGTTTAATATAAGAATAAGTATCTTTTTTAAACATGAAAATTTTATTTGGAAAATAAACATTAATTCATTCTGCTTCTAGATTGGTCAATTTAGTTTAAAATTAAACAAGATAGACATCATTTATTATGCCAGCTGACCATCTTGACAGATAGATACCCACCAAATGCAAATTGGGTTTTCCTATTCTTTTCTTTCTTATGAAACAAAAAAAAAAAAAAAAATTTATTAAAGAAACTTACCTATCAACTTTCATCTCTTTAGCATCTTTCACTTGATTCAGAAACATCTTGACAGATTCAAGGTCGGTGCCAGGGTTTTTCTTCCCCTATTAAACAAATACAAACAATGTTATGCTTGTCATCCATATTAAACCATTACATGTCAAATGATACAAAGATGGGACCATCATACCCAACCAAATGCAAATGGGAGATTGTTTCCAGTTCCTAGTGGCACTGTAGCTACTGGAGGGGGCTGAGATAACTTGAGATCAGAGATCACTCCAAGAATCCAACCAGCAGTTCCATCACCACCTGCAACCTAATACACACATATTTCATAAATTATACTAGCAACAAAAGGATAAATAATAAATAAGATAACATTGAACAAACTTACTATAATTCTTAACCTCCTCTGGACTTCAGGGGCCAATGAATCTCCATTATGCTTAAGTTTCTCTATATTGATATATAGTTGCTGTAGCACCTTCTCTGGAGCATTTTCATTCAAATCAAATACCTATAATACCAACCACAACATCAAACCAGTTCAGAAACCAGAAATATGTGTATCAATGTCAATATTCCACCCTACGTAGCGAAAATAGATAACCTGATTTTTGTTTAGAAGTCTTTGGTAGCTGACTAAAAGCTCTCCACCAAGCTGGCCACCACTTCTTGAATTGACAAAAACTATCACAGGAGAAGCAGGAACACATGACGGTTTCTTGACTTCTGATCCAGGTAAAATTATGTAATCTGGTATCCAAAAGTTCTTTAAGCTGTCATCTTCAGAATCACAAGTTACTGTTTCTTGACTGCAAGAGTAATTTGACTGTAAGGTTATGTTCAACTTCTAATAAAAGTTTGATATAATTGTTTTATAAATAAAAAAATAAAATAAAATTGTGAAAGAAGAAAGAATGAACCCTTGAGATTCCAATTGATCCAATCATTTTAAGTTCTAACAGATATGCAAAGAATAGATAGCATCATGTGGTGATCCTTTACCACAAGGATATACACGAATATATTCTTAGGTAATCAAAACTGTTTGTATTCAGAAACAGGTCAACGATTCCAAATATGAACATACGATCAATATAAGAATTTACAGCAATTAAACATATAAATCGGAAACCAAATCCACTAATCCAACACGATAACGAATCATCAAACACGAAAATCGTCAAATCAAAACTCACGTTACCACCAATACGAACCCTAGAGCTTCAATTTTGCATTAAGAAACTGCATTACCTGTCAGATTTAACCTTCAGATCCTTCGCCATTAATCTCAAAACTGCACGGAGAAACAACATAGATGTTATATAAACGAACAAATGCATCAATTTCACACAAATATATATATATATATATATATATATATATATATATATAACAAACCAAAGGAATCATCGAACAAAAGGTGAGAGATACCTGTATGCAATCTTAAACAAATCAAAAGCAAATCCAATTGTTCACTCAACCGATTCGAATCCTGCAAATTCTAGATTATTACGAGCAGATTATTATGAGCGGATATGTCAATTTATGGATCTTCATGAACAATGTGAAAGAGGAAGGTGATCGGAATGAGTCGATTTTATGTGTAAATTCAGCGGAAAATGGGAGAATTATTCGTGAATTTCAACCCCAAATCAAAGGCGACGTCAATTTGGTCGCGCCGCGTGAATTTTGGGGATGTTATTGTGACGTAAGATTAAGAAGGCCCCTGTTTATATCGTTATTTTGTTTCTTGTGTTGCTTTTTTTGTCTTGACAAATATTTGAATATTTAGTGTTCGTTGGTTTCGATAAATAAGTTTTATGTGAATTCTAAAACATGAGTTTAAGGTTAGGTAAAATAGGGTCCGTTTGCGATTGTTTATTTTGATTGAAAAGCACTTTTAACAAAAAAGATTTATTAACTTATGATTTTTTAAGAGTTTTTAAAAAGTGTTTGGATTAATTTATAAGCTAAAATTCCATAAAATAATCAAAAGAGACATACTTTTAAAACGATGAGAGTTAATAAGAGATAATAAAGGGGTATAATAGGAAATTAGACTAATAGTAGTTTTCAAAAGTTAATAAGTAACTATTTTCTTATTTTTCAAAACCTTTTTGTTTTACACTACATGAAAAATCAGTTTGAAAAGTTCTTTTGGGTTTGCCAAACACTTTTTTTGACTTATTAGCTTTTTAAAAATTAATAAGTCAAAAGTTGCTTTAAAATAAGCAATCCCAAACACCCAAATAATGTCGTTTCCTTGTATTATTTTGAATACCAAATGAAATGTACATGTAGACGGATGGTTCTTATGTTTTTTTATAAGTGGTGAGGGTTCATGAAAATCATGACTCGTCATGAAAGAATTGTGTGGGTTTAAAAGTATATTTAGTAGGTGTTTTAATATATTGTTGAGAAAAAATGTATTGTTTATGTATTTTATGCATTATGTTCTATATATTTTTTTTAAGGATTGTTATTTAAACTTGTCTAGGGTTCTAACATCACCAAAAGAATTGTGCGGGTTCATGACTCATAAAGAATTATGTGGGTTTAAAAGTATATTTAATAGGTGTTTTAATATATTGTTTGAGAAAAAAATATATTGTTCATGTATTTTATGCATTGTGTCTTATAGTTTTCTTCAAGGAATGTTATTTTAACCTTGTCTAGGGTTATAATATCACTAAAATATACAAATTATTTGAGTAACTTATACGAATACTAAAAAAAACCTGCGTGTTGAATTTGTTATGTCATTTGTGTTTTTATATTAAGGCTGTATGGACTTAGAATTTTTTTTGGAAATAGGTATTTTTTGAATTTTGTGATGGTTTTTGGGTTGTTTTTGAAAATTATTTGATTTGTGGGTATTCCGTAAATAAGGATTACGGATTCTACCAAGGTTGCACATTTAAATGATTGTTTCCGTAAACACCATTTACGGAAACCGTTCCTCCGTTGTTGACCTTGTTGACCGTTTGATATTCCGTAAATCAGAATTACGGAATTAACATTTTTATTGTAAATTATAACTTATAAAATCTATTTTTAATAAATGTCGTACATGTGAATTACGGATTTGACTTACTTGTTTGAATTACCAATTTAATAAAACAATTATAACTTACAAATTTATTTTTAATGTTTATAAATAATAACAAATTTATTTTTAATATTCCGTAAATAACATATTTATTTTTAATGTTTATAAAAATAAATTGTAAATTATAACTTACAAGTTTTAATTATTATTATTAAGTAGGGCTGTAAACAAGCTGAGCCGGGCCGAGCCAGGGTGGGCTCAGGCTCGGCTCATTAAAAACCAAGCCGAGCCTGGCTCGTTTATATTAACAAGCAAAATTCAATCTTGGGCTCGGCTCGTTTATAAATGAGTCGATCTAAGCCGGCTCGCGAGCCAACTTTTTTTTTTAATATTTTTTTACTTTTGTATATATTCGTATATATAAAAATTAAAAATTTTTTTTTATTTATTTATCTTGATTAGTTTAAAAAAATTATATAAAATTGTTTTTCAAGAAGTATAATCATGTTTTTATATTTTTATAATTAGTTTCTCGTTATAAAATATCAAAATAATCTTATATGTATGGTGTATTTTAAATAATATGTCATAATTTTGATTTTTAAATCATATAAAGTATAATGAGCGAGCCAATGAACCAGCTAACAAGCGAACCACGAGTCGAGCTGGCCTTGGCTCGGGCTCGGATCGTTTACAAACCGAGTCAAGCCTGCTCGGCTGGTTTATATACGAGCCGATTTCGAGCGAGCTATTTTCGGGTGAGTTTCGAGCAAGTCACGAGCCACGAGCTTTTTTGATCAGTCCTATTATTAAGTTTAATTAAATAAATAAAATTTGACATTACTATTAATTGTTTTAATAAACTAATATTAATTTATTTTGGAGCCGGAATAGTAAAACAATTCATAAAATTGTTCTTTACGGAGTTCATATTTAAGGAATATTAAAAATAAATTTGTTATTTTTTGTAAACATTTATTTTTTACGTAATTCAAATAAACAAGTCAAATCCGTAATTTTCATTCACGGCATTTATTAAAAATAAATTTGTAAGTTATAATTTACAATAAAAATGTTAAATCCGCAATCCTCATTCACGGAAACAATTCAAGGAACGTTATTTACAGAAACAATCAGTACCAACTTGGCTGAATCCGTAATCCTTATTTACAAAATACTCATAAATCAAACAACTTTTTTAAACAACGCAAAAATCATCACAAATTTCAAAAAATACCCATTTCAAAAAAAAATTCTATGGACTTATTTGTTCCTAAAAACTATGATGTGATATGATCAAAGTTTTTCTTTAAGAAAGGGTGAGGTAAATAATGTTAATGTAATCGAGGATTTTAGTCTCATAAAAATATTAGTATAGATTTATAAAGGGTCCTAATATTTAGATACCCATCCAGATAAATCGACACCCTCCTATACATCACGTATGGGTCCATACGCGGCGTATAGGGTCGAATGCATTGAAAACGAGAAAAATTCAGGGGGGGTGTCAGAGAGCTATACGCCCCATATAGCCCTATACGACCCCTTATACGACACATATACACATATAGGGCTATACGACGCGTATAGCAAATTTCGACACTGACTACGAGAAAAGATTCAGGGGGCTGTCAGAGGAGTTATACGCCCTGTATAGGGCTATACGACCCCTTTATACGACGCGTATGGGGCTATACGACCCGTATAAAAATTTTGGGGCGTTGATCTAAAATAACAGGGTGTCCAAATAACCAAACCTTTTATAAATAGATTAAAAGAATTTGTGAGTTTTTTTTTTCTATAAGAGATTGATTAGTTCCAGAAATAGAATTCCTTTAAATAGCCTTTGGTGGAGGGTTAATATCCCTTTGTGTGAGTGACTGAGTGGTTATGGTATCATTGACAAGACGAATGAGTTGGGTCATATCCATTTTTTTGAAAACATTTTCTTTGGTGCTAGTTTCTCCTTTTTGACGTCACTTTCTTCCCTTATTTAAAAAAAATTCCAATTTTTAAGTTACAAATTAGTTTCTTATTCAGAGTTATAATTTATAGATTTATGACAAGAACTTAATCATGAAAATATAACAAACAGAGTCTATTAGATAAACTATAATAAGTTAAGGGTAAATTACGAAAATGACCATTTGACCAAATCGAATTACTAAAATAACCGGTCAAAAGCGAAGTTTATTAAATAAAACAGCCAATCCTATCGCTCCACGTGTCCATCCCTCGCTGACGTGGCGAGGGATTATGGGAATCTCTCGCCCAGAAAAGCATGTCAGCGAGGGATTATGGGAATCCCTCGCCCACGTGTACATCCCTCGCTGACGTGGCTTTATCCCCTCGCTGACTCAGCGAGGGATTATGGGAATCCCTCGCCCAAAATTACGAAAATACCCCCCCTCGCCCATAATTAAAAAAATAAATATATATATGTTTTTAACAAAAAAAAATCCGTATTTTTAATTATTTATTGTTTTTAAATACATAAAAATTTAATTTTATTTTATTTTCACCTATATAATACAATGTTTACCTTTAAAAAAGTTATCAAATCTTACCTTTTTCTCAACCTTTTTGTTATTTTCTTCTTAAAATTATCTCAAATCAGAAAATGTCAGTTAATATCATACTATACAGTGGTGGTAGATGTCATTTTGTAAACGGTGTTGAAAAGTATCTACCATTAAAAGGTAAATGTGTGGTAAATGATATTGGTGGATATTCTTCAACACCGTTTAATAAATAATAATACTTATTTATTTTGTTCCTTCTTTTATAATATCTTTTTCTTCTTAAACTAAACAAATTGCTAAAAGAGCAAATCTTTTCGTTTTTCAAAACTTTTTTTATAATATATAAAACTTTATCTAAGTACGTTTATAGAAAGTTACATATTTATATAATTTGTTTTTAAAAAAATTATTAATAATTAAAAGTTACAAGATTTTAAGAAAATAATAAAAAAGGTTACAAATTTATCTTTTAAATAGTTTTATATTAAAAAATATAGATATTATTTTATAAAATTCGTAAAATATGGGCGACATTAAAAAAAATACGTACATGCATTTTAAACAATGTTGAGATGAAGAGATAGCTAGCCGAAGCCTATTCAAACTTAAAGCTTTCCTCGTTTTGAAGAACTACTAAATGCATTTTAAACAATGTTGTTAGGATCGGATAGGACTGCCATTCGGTCCAGTGCCTCGTTTTATTTTTTTTCTTTCTTAAATTCAATGGACTTGGATTAATAATTTTTAGTAAAAAAAATTGAAGACGTGATATTGCAAAAACGAAAAATTTGAATAGTAGTAAGCTTCAAAAAGAAAAAAAAAAGTCCAATTAATACTTTTCCAAGTTAAATTCAAATCTTCCATTTTTATCCAAAGAAGTATAGACCTAGAGTGGGTTTTAAAAAATAAAAAAATTTATTGGTTTTCCTCGTCCAAATTCAATTTTTAAAAATAAATTCATTCCTCGCCTACTTTTTAATTATTTATATTTAAAAAAATATTAATATTCTTATTAAATAAAATTATATAATTTATACATATACATATAGAATGAAAAGATAATAACCTTTTTCATATAGTTCCGTAAGTTTCTTACAAAAATTTTTAAAAAGAAATTGCATAAATTAAAAGAATATCGGTTTCTTTTATACATTTTTATAACTTTTCTATTTATTATTTTTTATAATAAAATATTTAATTATTTGATTTGCTTGCTTTAATAATGGATTGCTTACGTAGTAGGTGAGGAATTATATTATCTTGCTGTATTTTTTTTTATAGAATTTTCGCTTTACTTTTTTAAGATTAAAAAAACAACTTTTAAAACTTGAAAGTTTAAAAATCATAATTAAATACTAAAACTTAAAACTTATATGAATCTGACTTTTGTTTTAATGTTTCTTGGAAGTTGTAATCTTGTCATCTAGAAATATTAAACAACACTAATTAAATGCTAAGGTGTCTAGGCGAGGAACATGTCCCACTGTCACCTCTCAATCTGAATTCCTCGCCGCCACCTCCCTCAAGACCTCCTCGCCTAGGGTGACGAGCTTATCTGACGGCTGACGTGGGCGAGATTAGGGTCACATCCCTCGCCTAGGGTGATGGGCCCCTCGCTGATCTGGCTAGGGTAGGGTCAAATCTCTCGCCTAGGGAGATGTACCCCTCGCCTGAGCAAATTTTTTTTTTTAAATTCGTATTTTCACGTGGGCGAGATAATTTACACATGGGCGAGGGAAAATTAACCACGTGGGCGAGGGTTTATGACTTTTCCTCGCCGATGGCGAGGGTCAAAGTCAAATGTCTTTTTTCGTATTTTTATTGGTCAATGGTTATTTGGGTAAATTAAGTTGGTCAATTGGTCAGTTTTGTAATTTTCCCAATAAGTTAATACCAATAAATAAATTGATCCGAGCTGAGTTATCGTATAATTCTATGCAAGTAGACAATTTAAGAATTATAAATAATCTTCATTGTAAAATTAGGCTCTAAAATAGTGGTTGAATAGTCGCCATCTCATTGTCAAATTACCACTCTAATCAAATTCGCACCATAAGAAATGAAAACTAATTCAGGTAATTTGGTCCACGTCTTAATCATAATAATTATTCTATATGAAAATCACTAAATTGAATATTTAAACATGATTTAACTAATTAATTTTGTAATGAGTTCAAAAAAGACCACCCGAGGGAGGGTCAAAATGGACGTGATCATGACTTCTTCTTTTCTAGATTTCTTAAATTTATATAAATCTTTTCATATTTTATGTTTTTTAAGAAATGATAATAATCATACTTACATTAATGATGATGATAAATAATTTTTAGGCGGAGTTATAGTTAAAAAAGATAATTAATTTAAAAAACCTAAAAAAGTTAGTGGGCTTGACACGTATTCTACTATTGTTTTAATAGAGTTGATATTTTTATCATTGTGTCAAATACGTCAGATCATTGTATTTAATATCTTCATTGTGTCAAATATCAATTTACTGTGTCATATTATTTTTCATCATTTGTTACATTTATTCATCTTTGTGTTTTACATTTTAGATCATTTTATGTTACTTTTGTTCTTGTTTTTATAGATTATTTAAACTTGTTATCTATTATATTGTTTTACAATTATAAGTGCGCAATGATATTATTTTAGAAATAATTTTTTAACTTATAATGTTCAAGGTAAAATAATGTATTATTTTTGTCATTATCTTTTATAGATTATAAAAACATATTGTTATATATCATTGTGTTCAAAAATCAAAAGTACATAATAATGTTATTTCGCCAATGTGTATTTTAAACTCATAGTGTTCAAAATAACACAATGTGCAATTTTTTTTTATAGATTATATAAACTTGTTATCTATTATTGTGTTTTACAATTAAAAATATATAATTATGTTATTCCACCAATGCATTTTTCAAAATTTATAGTGTGTAATATAACAGAACAACGATAAAAAAATATAACGAGACATTTATCGTTGTGTTTTATGTTTTATATCATTATATTTTATTTCGTCATTGTTTTTAATATACTATATTAATTAGTTATTGATTTATTATTGTGTTTTACATACTAGAAATACACAACAATGTTATTTCATTATTATATGTTTTTAGAATTCATCACTTTAGAAAAACACAACAACCAAGAAAAATACACAATGAACTGCACTAAAGACACAATGATAAGCAAAAATCATATGAGTTTAAAAATGTATAAAAATTATTATCCTTTTATTTAACGACATTATACTCGTTTTAAAAATTAGAAACATTCGTTTTTATGATGTAATTTTTATAAGAAAAAATGATTGCGTATATAAAAGTTACAAACCTTTACAAAAAGTAAGAAATCTTGAAAAAAGTCAACAAAAATAGCTATGTATAAAATACCCCCTAACAAACTTTATTTGTATAATTTGATCTCAACCAATGATTAAAAATATTAATGACTGAGATTAATTTTTGTACTTTTTAAATTTAAAATTCTTTTTATTTGAACTCTTCCTATAATTTTTATTTGAAATAATTAGAGTTTAATGATACTATTAAGTTTTAACCTACTATAAATTCTTTCTAAAAATTTGTGAACTTTCAAAACTTTAATAATTCGTTTTATATAATTACTTTGATTAATAAATGCATATCAGAGTTTTAGTGGGTAGCACTTTTCCATTAACTATAACTCATTTACCAAGCTCGGTGGGGTTCCACCGGCCTTGCCATGTGTCAAAACCTATTGGGCTGCAAACTTTTATAATTTTTTTATTTTTCCGATGTTGTTTACCAATAAACAACTATTCTCCAAAGTTGATTTTAGTTCTAAGCTTGGTGTAGTGGTTAAACTCCTTCCTTTTAAGGTGTAGCTGGCTTGATGTCGCGGGTCAAGCCATTGCGTGTTCAAACCCTTGGCCGTGTTTTTTTGTCTTCTTTGTTTTTTTTTTTTATAATTTTGTTATATTATTTTATTTTAAATTACCTTTTATCTTTTACTTTTTAATATTTATTTCTTTTAAATTACCTTTTATCTTTTACTTTCTAATATTTGTTTCATTTAAATTACCTTTTCTAATGGCGGCACGAGCGTAACGTAGATTATACGTGTCGCAACGTTTCGTTAAATCGTGCTACTTCTCTGCAACACACGGGCCTTATATTTAAATTACTTATAAAAAATCGGACTTCTTAGTTTCGGTTCAAGTTGATCTACGTTTCGATATAAATTTTTTCAGAAAAAAATCGGACTTCTTAGTTTCGGTTCAAGTTGATCTACGTTTCGGTATATATTTTGTTGGAAACAAGCTGGGTCAAATAAAATAGGTATCATTGATGTAATAATTCTAAAATGAGTTTTGTCGATTGTAATATATATACTTTACCACGTCACATACGGTCCCGCCGCAATGCGCGGCGGGTAAAAATACTAGTTTATAACATTTCAGAAACTTATATTATTCAAATTATAATTTAAAACAAGTTACATACTTATATTTTATTTAGATTACTTTGAATCTCCAAAAACCAATACATGTTAGAACTTGTAAAAGACAAAGCAAATTTTCCGTTTGATTTTTGTAAACAATGGACGATATTCTTTTACTTTTTTGAAAAAATCACAGAATAGTAATCAATCTTAAAAAATGTTTCATTTAGGTTACTTATGTATATTTTGCTTAAATCAGATCACCAAACCATCAAATTAAGTTATTGTCCTATTTTTTTCATGTCAAGAAAGAAATAGATAATAAGATGCGGGGGTCAAAAATTTCAATATATGTGTTTATATTAAAAAAAAAATTTGTTTTTATATTAAAAAAATACCTAAAATCCATGTTACCACTTCACGTCAGCATCATAGAAAAAAAAATATTTCCTAACTAAAACAAAATAAAAAACATGATAAAAGACAAGTTAAAACTTTTAATTTAAATAAAACAAGAAAACTAAATGACTTAACTTGAACACTTTTTTTAACTTGAATGATTTTATGAAAATATTTTTAAAACTTGATTACTATTCTGTAAAGTTACTTTTTTTTATTATGCTAATAGTAAATGTTCAAATATTACAAGAAAATACTATAAGTAATTAGTTTTATTTTTCTAACGGCTAATTAGATCAGTGACGGGCAACTAGCGCATCCGATCATTTTCATTACTCAAGTACGAAACCTGAGACCACCATTAGAAGAAAACTCACATCAGGTGAGAAAATCCACTGGCTCTCTTGATCCCCCCCCCCCCCCTTTTTTTTTTAATCACAAGATAGCGTTTTAACCCAAAACATTCATTTATTTTTATAAGATATTAAGATATCTCACCAACCCATTAGTTATTTGTCTATTTAATTAATGCTATAGAAAACTTATTGATTTTTATTGATTTTGATTTTGACTTAAGTGTTAAGCTAAAGGATACAAATATAAATTAACATACATAAGTTAGTTTTATGTATATTGATTGTATAAAGGAAAAGAAAAGGTGATTTTGATATTGAGGTGTATAGGGAATGTTTAATTTGATTTTGAGTTGAAGAAAATAGTGTTCAATGTAAACCGGATAACCGCGACAGTCATAGAAATATATGTACGTAGTGCTCAGGAGACTATGTAATTATCTATCACATTTAAATAAAAAATGTTTATATGATTATCATAATTTATTTTTTTATATATTAATTTATATTCAATGATTAGACTTGCGGCATGTATGCACGTATGTATGTGTGTATATGTTGTTTAAGCTCGATTCATGTTTTAACAAACTGATCTTTAATAGCAAATGATGTGTTGGGGTTTTGATCAGCCATTTTAATTGAGTCACTTGATTTAACTTTGACTCCAAACCAATAAAAAAACACGGTTTTGTCGTGCGATCCTCTCAATTTTTGGATCAAAGATCAAAGATGAAGTCTTGCTTGAAAACCTACTATGCATATACAATGTTGTCACCTGCACAAGCAAGCACACTTAAGTAGCACCGAATGAATAAAGAAAACTAAACAAACAAACAAAACTAAAGAACTAAAAACACTTTGCGCACTAATTCTCCAGTAACGATGTCATTTTTTATGTAGATTGTCGTGGTCTACTAAAAACAAATTAAATTTAAAACTTAGCTTACCTATATAAGTACGGGTAAATAAGGTCGTCTTCACGAGGAATATGTGGAGCGTGTAATTGTAAAATAATTGTAGTTCACTTTAATTTAAATTACAAAATAACTTTAAATTAAGGATTGATTTAGAAAACAAAATTGCAAAATAATAAACTTGATTGGTTTTAAAACAATAATAAGAAGAATAATCCACTTCGGAGTTTAGATTTTTTAAACACAATTTGTAAACTAGTTATCTTTAGCAAACAATCACATAGACATAATTGTATTGGTTTGATTGATTTCAGTGAGAAAGATAGAACGAGTTGTAAACGGACCTATTTATAAACTACCGGTTTCAATTTGCTAACCAAAACCTAACACTCATAATATTTATGATATAAAGAAACCAAAAACTAATAAGAATTAGATTAAGATTCAAAACAAACCAAAAATATTTAAGGAAATCAATCAATAAATAAAATCATATGATTTAACATGCCAATCAAAACTTTAACCAAAAGTAAGAAAAATAATGTTAAACAAGTATCATAAATACAAACCTTACACCCAGAGAACATCACAGGTGATTTAGCCTTTCATGGTTGTCATGGAATTAAAATTGGATGTTGTAGAAATCAATAGCATGAAAAAAATGAATTCATAGGTGTTCCTGGCTCCAAAAACCCACCATGGGATTATTAGAATTGAGTTGGGGAAGCTTTCATTCGTAGGCTCATTTTTACCATTCAAATAGGTCATAAAACCCTGAATATTCGTATGATCGTATCTGACAGCACAAGAACATAATTTATGTTTTTAGGGACGTAATTTATGTTCCATTTAGAAAATCACTTTTTTATCCTATTTTACATCTTAGTTTGCGTCCTATTTATTGTTGAACTTCTTATAAGACTTAAATTACGTCCATAGGGACGTAATTTACATTCCCCTTCATTTTTTATTCATTTCTTTTATTTTCCAAGTCTTGCTTACTTTGTGAGCTTACGGCTTCCATTGTAACTCCTAAAAAACACACGAATTCATCCGTTTAGCTCCATAAACCTACAAATCCTTTAACTCTCAAATTAATTGTGTTTTCACATTAATAAACACGTAAAAACATATATTTAAACATGTTAACACACATAAAAACCCCTACACATCAGCTAACGAGTACTTTTGGCTTGTTTACATCATATTTATAATATAAATTTTCGTAAGAAACAATACTTAGAATCAATAGGGTTTTTTGGGGGTAATAAATCAAAATTGTTATTTTAAATTTTAAAGTTTTTGGTCACTCTAAAATGAGGGGTTTGCTTTTTCTTTTTCTTTTTTTTTTCCTGTTATTTCTAAACTTGAATGTTATTTTTCTTATAATTGCATCACAACTAAATCATACCAACTCACAACAACGCTCAAACCTAACAACGCTCAAACCTTTAAATATGTGTGTGTATGTTATGTGTTAAAATTGGTGTGTAGTTGTTATAGATCTAATAAGTTAGTTTTTTGAACGACAATAACCATCCAAGATATTGTTTTTTGAATATCTATTACTAGCTTTAATAAACATGTGTATTACACGGGTTGAATAAATAAAATATTAAATACAATTAAAATTTGTTAATAATAAAATGATACTTTAATATAAGATATGATTAAAACCATCCTTATTATATATAGAATAAAATATTTTTTTTTAAAAGAACATTTTAAAAATGTCATTTATAAAAACTTTCTCATTATACTCCTAATTTTAATTATTCTATAAAAATTTTACTTTTTAAAAAACACCAATTTTAAATATTTTATATTTTTAAAAGAGTTTGATGTTTAAAAAAATTTCTTATTTTAAAAATTTTATTTCTTTATAAATAACATTAATAAAAATATGTTTTTCTTAATTTATTATAAATTATTTTAATATAAAAAAATTAAATAAGATTGGTAATTAATATGATTATTTAATAGGAGAGAGATGCGTGAAAAACTTGATGAGTATGAATATGGTGATGCCATGTGTCTTATTTATTTAAGGCGTGTTTGTTTTTCCTGAAAAAGGTATGCGCAGGCTCTTCTGTCTGCGCCGCGCAGACCACGCGCAGCCATTGCCATCTGCAGACTGTTTGTTTTTCCGAAGACGTTTCATTAAAAAACGTCTGTGCGACCTCTTCTTGGTGCAGATTTGACATAGCCACTTCTAAGGTCTGTGAAGAGTTAAACCACCATCTACCAACACCCACTGTCCACCACCACCACCACCACCACCATCGTCCACGACCACCACCGCAGTCCATGACCACCACCGTCGTCGTCCACAGTCTGCCACCACCCACCGTCCGCCACCATCGCCACCACCAACAGTCTTCTTTAACAGTTTACAGAAGTTAAAAACCAAACAGTCTTCTTCTTGCAGACTGCAGAGGTTTAGTCCACCTCTTCTACTACAGATGTCTGCAGATGTGGTGCGCAGAGTGAAGACATTTTACCTCTTCAAAAACAAACAACACCTTACTATTTTATTAGAGCAAGAATATTCTACTTCTAAGTCCAATTAACATGCCCGTTTTCAAGAGATGATGTGAACCCTCGATTTTCAAGATTTGAAACATCTATTACACACTCACATATTATTGGGCCAAATGCCCGTTTTTACAAATGAATGTTTGGAACTGAGTTTTTTTGAAAGATCTTAATAATTTATAACTATCACATCTTGCTATGATGATTTAATATTAATTTCCTCGTAATGACTCATCAGATCTGATTTGTAGGTATTAATATTTTAATAATATAACTTTTTATAATTTTAAATTACTCCAAGTAATGATTTAACATGTTCATGATGTGCTTTACGAATATTTTACAAGATTCTTTTATCATGGAGAATAAGACTTATGTGATCAAATAATTTACTACCCCTTTCATTTAAAATTTTAATTGAATGAAAATATTATAAAGCCAGTTGAAAAATTATTACAAGTAGAATAGTTTCGCAATAGATCTGGGAAGTTATTTCTACATCTTTTTTAAAGTTTGAATTAACATCATTTTACTCATAATAAGATTTGAACACTCGGCATTTAAAATAAACATTACATTTTTAACACGTTAATGTCATTGAGTTAGAAGCACTCTGGTAGTTAATTATTATAGTTAATGACAAGTATTGTTGTTACTGCTAGTGGTATTATTATTGTTAATGTTATTAATATCTTGAACGACAAATAAATAGTTAGTAACACAAGTTAGTAATTATTTTTCAATGGTCAAAGTTTGAACCCTAAACCACTAAAAGAGGTAAAACATTTCACCTCTCTCTTAAATCACTAGTTCAAGAGATCATTAAAAACAATTATTTCTTCTACTTTGGGTTATATATTTACGAGGTAAAAAAGTGTGGTTTGTTATTTGCGACCTTTACAGGGATCCGAAATTTTGGTTAACCTTCATTCAAAATTTTGGTCAGCGTTCTGGTAAGTGACGGAGCTTGAATGAATATATAGGGGGAGTGAAAGTCACGAGACCCGTAATTTTTTCCTATCGCTACATCATGAGTGCCCGACTCAATACGCATAATATTTTAAAACAAAATACGCATAAATTTCTACTTCTAACAATAAAACAGGAAGGCAAACCCCCGGGCCCCTTAAAATCTCCGCCCATGCTTGGGACGTGACACCCGTTTCATTTAACCGTTTAGTTTCATAATAAGAGGATCAAAATTCTTCTAGATCCCTTGTTTTTTAATTCTTCGCACGTAAATAAAACACTGAAATGATTATTAAATTGTAATGACATACTTAAATAATAATAATAAGGTGATCCATTCACCTGCTCCAACAAATATAATGACGGCAGCCATTGAAATTTCACTAGTCTTTTACTATTTTTATAACTAATCTGATATTTATAATTTATATGCTCATAAATTAACTTAAAATTAAATAAATGCTACGAAATGTTATTTGAAACAATTGTTTTGATCGTCTTATAATCAAATTAAAAAGTTGTATATACGATACGAAATTCAACCGCGTATGTGCTTTGCTAATGCGTCTAAAACCACACATAGATAAATGAGAATTGGAAAAACACGTCTTAGTTCTTACTATATCTTTAAGTAGAAGCTAGTGCTATTGTTAAAAACATATGCATCAAGGTTAGATCAAGTCAAGTAAAAGTACCATAAACAATACGAGTGAAATTGAACTCCCTAAAGCTTGATTATTTTAGTGTAACAGAACTCGCGCTGGACTCATTTAGCTTAATAGTGTTCAAACTTGGGTCATTTCGAGCCCTTTGTCCAAAGCTCGAGCTCGCTCGTTTACAGTTTATTAATTATATAAGTATTTTATTTATATGCATATATAATTATTTTATGTATTCTATAATTGAATATATGTAACATAACATATATTATTTAATTATTTTCATTAATATATCTACTAGACTAATACGAGAGGTATTATACAGGGTTCGTTTGTTTGTTATCATTATAAAATATATGATTATTTTAACATGGTAATGTATCTATTTATTTATATGGGCGAATTGTCGTTTTCTTCCATTTGGTTTGGTCACATTTGTCATTTTCATCCAAAAATATTTTTCTTGCATTTGACAAATGTAAGAAAAAACGTTTTTGGATGAAAATGACAAATATAACCAAACCACGGGAAGGAAACCGGCAATTCACTCTATTTAAATTATAAGTAAATAATAACTTTTTGGGCCCGTTTGGCTCAATTCCAGCTCGAACTCAAACTCGACTAATAAATAATTATATTATGCTTAAGCTCGGGTTCCGGTTTGAGCTTAAGTTCATTTTTAGGTTCGGCTTTATTCGAGCTTCTAACAAGCCAATTTCTAGTGTCCCACCAACGGCTAAGCTCATTTTTGCAACCGACTATGAAGTTTTAGTTTAAGATCAAACTTGACAATGCTTGAAAATTTGATAAAGAAATCAATCGATCATATATGCTTATCTTGACTACTTTTATTTGAAGCTATTTTTTATTCAACTTCGTAAAAGAAACAACTCTAGTTTCGTTTGCGGATAGCTGATATTTATTTGGGTCAATGGACCAAGGTTTTCTAGCATGGTACTATTGGGCTTAAAAACCAAATGTAAAGATACATCATGGCTACAGCGTACAAGGGTGGTAGCCCAATGATAGCAAAAGAGATGATAACCCACCTGACTCAACCAAACTTGATGCCCGCTTCTAGAGGCGCACAAATCTATTTCTAAGCCCAAACTGGTTCGGCTTGTTAGGATTTTGTAAGACCCATCTCAATTAACTCAAGACTCTAAACCTACAAATCATGTTATTTGGTTCGGATAGTTTGAGAATTGAGCTAGAATAAATTAGAGGTGTACAAAAAAACCGACTTGAGTTTACACACCGGTTTGTAACCCAACTCGGTACAACTAAAAAATGGTTTGGGCCAAACCGGTTTCAACCCGGTCCGGCTCCCAAACCGGTTTTAATTCTTTGACCGTTTTTTGATTTTTTTTACATTTAACCCTCTTAAGTTAGTATAAATATGTAATGGGTGTTTTGATTGAATCACAACAATTTAAAACAATCTCTACTCTGTAAAATCTTATAAACGTTAAAAATACACATACATTAGGACTTAGGGGCTGTTTGATTTGCTTCTGACCTGGTCAAAATGTTTGACCCACTGACCCGGTCAGACATTTTAGCTGGTCAGCGTGTTTGAGTTTCACTCTTTCACGTTTGACCCGATCCAACACCACTGACTTATGCATATTTTTCTTCTTACCCGGTTAGTTTTGGAACAACCTCTTACCTGGTCACCACCTTCTGACCGAGTAAGGGATTTCAGATAGCCCCTGAGTAATTCTTTTCATATGTTTCAAGTTTCTAAGTACTACATAATATAAGTGAACTTTTGGTTATATTGTTTTGTTTAACTTTGAACTTTTTAATACAATCAAAATAAATAAAAGATATAAGATAAAACAAGTTTTTGGACCCAAACTGGTTGGGAACCGACCCAATCCGGTAGGGAACTGACCCAAACCGGTTGGTATAGGGTTCAAATAGCATCTGAAACCTGTTTGGAACCCTAGCCAGTTTGACCCCAAACTGGTTTTGACTAGTGTTGACCAAATTGGAACGATTTCAAACCCCGTGCCAGTTTAAAAAAACCCTGTTTGTACACCTCTAGAACCGATTAACCATATACCAGCCTGATATCATTACATATAATACAAAATATCCTCAACGAGTCTTTTAAGTTTCATATCATACATAACTTATATAAAAGACGTTTGATTCTTGAACAACTTGTGAAACGGGTTGTCTAGCGACCATTTACGAGTGTGATGGTCATTGCAGTGGTTGATAACGGTGCACGGGTGCTAGATGATGTGTCATCTCTAGGGGCATGCTCTGTGTAAAAGAAACCGGGTTGTTTGGGTTCTGGTAATTCTCCTTCACTACTCAGCATTACTACAACCGAAGACATACTCGGTCTATCATCAGGGTTTCTTTGTACGCACAATAAAGCCAATTCGATTGATCTTAGCACTTCGTATAAATGGCAGGAGTTGGTTATATTCGGGTCAACGAGCTCCATCAACCGCCCTTCTTGATAGAGTAACCATGCCTAAAAGATTCAAGAGATAAAAGATTTGGAATTAAATATCTGTATACAGCTAACTAGAGGTAGCAAAATAGATCGGTAGTTTTCAACTGGCCACCAAAACAGTTTTTTGTCCCCTTCTCCCGTCAAGTTTTATTTTTATAAACACTACATACGACTAAAAACCTATATTATAACAATGAAACTCCTGTTGTTTTAAAATAAAATGACCCGCTTGAGCCATTGTTTGCTTTAACTAAATTTTTCGAACTTTGATCGTTGGGCCCATTAGAGGCAAAATGGTCTGTCTTAAAGAGATCAAAAATTGGTTAATTCCAAATTTTTCGAACTTTTTGTCCCATCTTTTTGTGTATTTTAAAGTATACTCAAGGTGTTTACAACCTCCTAAATTATGTTATTCAGAATAGCTGGATCATTATTATGATAATAGTTAGGTAATATATATGAAAGTTTAACTTCTCATCCTCTAATTAGAACCGCATTGACCCAACTCATATTGGACCAATACATTTGGACCTGATACTTACATGTCCAAGAAGGTTATGATGGTGGTCATAGTGGAAGAATCCTCTGTTTTTCTTCCCACTCACAATCTCCAATACCAAAACACCAAAACTAAATACATCTGATTTCACTGAGAAAACACCATCCACAGCATATTCTGGGGACATGTAACCGCTGCAAAACGAAAACAAATGTAAGCCCAGAATGTTAGAAATTTTAATGTAATGTCATGATCCAGAAACTAGAAAGTTTCCCAACACGTATTTTTATAGCATACGAACACCTCGTAGATTGCCTTGTTTGTAAGAATGACTTATTTCTTTAAATAATATAACTTCTTAGGCGCATTTGTTCAAGTTAAAATACACAAAAAGATGGGACAAAAAGTGTTTTTCAACCCGACCGCACTAAAAATTACCATTTTGACCCATTAGCATACCCATTCACCCAGCCCATTTTGTAAAATATAGTTTCTGTAATCAACTATATTATTTTAAAAAAATGCAAAATTGGACAAAAGGTGTTATGATTCAGCAGAATCCAGCCCAACCCATACCAAATTGTACCCATTCTGTAAGATATAGTTTTTTCATTCAAGTTTATTATTTGTGAATTATATAGAAAGATAGACTAAATTCACCCATTTTATCATCCCATCCTGAAAATTTAGTAAGAAAAGAGTATGGAGAAACATACTAAGTTCCAACCACTTTCATTGTATTTGCTTGGGTCTCGTTTCCAATAAAGCTTCTCGCCATCCCAAAATCAGATATTTTTGGATTCATATCAAAATCCAACAAAATATTGCTGGCCTTGAGATCTCTATGAATAATTCTCAATCTTGAATCTTCATGAAGATACTGCAGTCCACGTGCAATCCCATTTATAATGTTGAAACGCTCAGGCCATTCAAGTAATTTTCTTCGGCTCTCATCTAACCAAAGTGGCAAAATCAATTTATGTTCGTTTAAATTCGACAACTTTAATATATACTAAAACTTTTAATTAATATAAAGATATGAGGAGAAAGAAACAAACCAAATATGAAGTAATCGAGGCTTTTATTAGGCATATATTCATAGATTAACATCTTTTCATCTCCTTGAATGCAGCATCCAAGAAGCCTTACAAGATTTCTATGTTGAAGTTTAGAAATGCAAATAACTTCATTTTTAAATTCACCAAGCCCTTGATTGGATGTTCTTGAGAGCCGTTTCACAGCGATTTCTTTACCATCAGGAAGAGCACCCTGAGATGTAAATATGTTTAATTACAAAAACTATAATTATGCTACTTAAGAATTACCTTTTGTAATTTGAGAGGATTATATTGTTTTGGTTATTTAATAACAAATAATGTACAGTATGCCATTTATGTTTTAAGTCTTCTACTTCTAAAAACCAAGAACTTTTTTTCTTAAGGAACCACATAGATAATCACATGTTAAAACTTTTTAGGCATAAATAAGAGGTCGTAATTTATTTCCGCTTCCATTTAAAGCAACACACTTTATTATTTTCATGTTCTATCAATCATGAATAAATCACTACACTTTATTTCCTTGTATCATTTCTTTGTTTCTCATTTTTCTAACCAATCTTAATTTCTACTCTAATTATATTTATGTCCTCTAGCACCATTCAAGCTTGAACAACATATTATAATTCATCAAATGACCCCAAACAGATAGGACCCCAGTCCAATTTAGTTGTACATACGTGTTTCTATCGAGCAAACTAAATTCCAAGAAACTATATTATAGTTGCATTAAGAGGTGGCAGTTCTGAGCCATTACTTAAGATTGGGAAGCTTTGGTTTGTGTTTATATCAAACTAGAAAAAAAAAGAAGTTAGCTATAAGGGGAACAAGTAGAATTAGCACATTATAGATTAGTGATAATGCTGCTTTTCTTGACAAAATTAACAGGATAAATAGTCATAAAAAAAACTTCCAAGAAGTGTTTGCAGGTCAACGGCGCCAGTTTCAAGCCGTACTAAAAAGGACCCATTTCAACATGTTGCCCAACTCACCTAGGGCCCGACCCTCCTAATAGCTATCTAAAACTAACCTTGTAAACTGGTCCATAACCACCTTCTCCAAGCTTATTATTAAACGAAAAATTATGAGTAGCTTTAACTATTTCAGATAAACCAAATAACGGCAGCTCAAGATCATCCTTCTGGCTTTCATTGGTGTAAAGTTGGTCGGTATCGTTTCCCATTTGTTCCTCTACAATGTTAAAAAGAATAAAGCTTAAAGCACTTTTTTTATAATGACACTTTATAGTTATTTTAAACTGTTTGATAAATGTTAGAGGTGCACAATGGGCTAGTGCCCGGTCAAAACAAGTCGATTGGGTTGCCCCAAACATTACTTGTCGAAAAAGTTAATTTTCTTCATAAAACTTTATGTGTCAAAGAGGCTTACAAAAAACTAAAGTGTTTCAGATATAATATAACTCTTTGAATACGTTGTTATAGGAGGTTTTATGCTTTTAAAATACGCATTGGGTGGCTTTCGACCTTTTTACCCCTTTGCTTCCTTTTTAGCTGATAACTAGTTTATTTTACCCCCTTGACGCATTAGAGATAATAATCCTAAGTCGACCAATATTTGAGTAAATTGGTTGATAATTTTCACCTTTAAAACGCTTACACATAACTTTTTTTCTTACCTTCTCCCTTCAGCACAGAATTCTTTTTCAATTTTCTCCAAGAAACAAACATAAGGCCCATGCTTGCTAACACCCCAGCAATTAAAGAGACTATCAATGGAATTATTTTTTCTTTCTTCTTATGAGAATCTGAAACGCCTTTTATCAAATCAAAACAGTTAGGATAAGGTGATGCAAATGTGTTGCTTATAATTAATTATAAAAAATGACCCACAAAATAGGAACATATAGTCACACTCACACAAACATAAGTTAAGAGAAATAAACCAAAAAATATCTGGATTTATTAGAAGGTTATTACCAAAAGAGGAACATTTTTCACTTTGGTAACTTGAAATATATATTCATCTCTGTTGTCCAACTAACAATTCCAGTAACAATTTTACATGGTATATTTTGCAGTGTGATTTTAATAAACTCTTGTCTAGAAGTGGCAGTTTCGACCCATCTATTAATCTGGCCATCTGGGATTTTTTTTTTATCTTAAGCGGGTCAGTGGGTCAAATAAAAAAATAGCTAAAAGGGGAATGGATTGCCAAATTATAAGTGCCACAATCCCCTGAACCATTTTATTTGAAATTTTAGAATATTATTGCAAAGATACTATATATTGTAATCATCATTTATTCATTAGTTATATATACAAATTTTATAAATCGACAAAAGGATGTTACAAAACCAGCCTGTCACAGGTCGTTTAAGACACATTAAAATTGACCCGTTTTGAATCCTACCAGTTTTAACCCATTAAACAACCCACCTGACCCGCCCACCAAGGCCCCTTGAGTCCTCAAGTCTAGTCAAATACTGAAAGTATGTTTGCAGTTTGCACTCTTTGGTGAGTAACCCTTTCAAAGTAACACATAAGAGAGAGAAAAAAAAAAAAAAAAAAAAACCTACAACTGAAAATGAATGATTCTTTTTACCTAAATCAGAGGCGGCCATCTTGATATAGATCTCTGAAGTATATGATGGACCTTCTTGAATGTCAATCAAATCACCCATCCAAAGCATACATCCGGTCCCACCTGTTTTCAATATATTTGCATACGCCATACACGAGCAGTTTTTCAAACACAACTTCTCACATTGAGAAAGAGTCAAATTTTTATAAAACAATGAATCTTGCATGTCGGGCAATTTAATTTTTTGATGCTTCACAAACCCATCAGTTTTACAATCTAAGGGTTTTATTCTCACACATCCTTTTGACCAATTTGCACCATTCCATTCATTTTGATATTTTGGCACAAATTTATCCAAACACCCACATTTTGGAAAGCTGTTAATAGCACAACTACCATAAGCACCACAGATTAAATCACAACCGTCGACCGCAGGGATTGAAAAATAAAGAATCCAATCATTGACTTGGCTAGCCCACACCCATCGTTGTGCAACACCAGAGTGATTCATGGTCAATCTTGAAATCATTGAGGAATTGAATAATTTGTAAGTGTAAAAAACCTCATTTTCATTGAAAACCATATCGAATTTATAAATAGCGTTTTGTGGTAAGACGGAAATCCCACCAAAATCAATACCGTTCCATGGTTCACCTCGGTACAGAAGAACTTGCCCTTTTTTAATAATTTGATGCAGGTACCCACGAAGATCACACCCAAACATATACTCACCTACAGATGGATCATCATCACTTTTCCATGATGTGATGTAACTCTCGTGCCCAGTTCGCAAATCTTTGCCTATTTTCATTCCTGGCAGCATTGTATCACCCGGATAATCGAAACTTTGCCACAAGAAATTTGAATTATCATTTTTATCTCTCACAACAAGATTCCCGGAATCTAAAAGTTGTGCGATTGGATTTGGGGTAGCTTTTGAAGTATTAGAAGACCATATGATTGTGTTCTTATCATTGGTAATGGTAAGAACCCCAGGATTTGTAACCTTTAACATACCTGAATTATCAGTAACCGGGGTCTGTCTATTAGCAACCCAAACAACAGTTTTCGTTGGGATGCTTTTGTACCATATACCAATATACCTGTTTTTTGAATTTCCCGGGCTGAAAAAGCCCAATTCAAAGAGCCCGCTAGACGAGATTA
Source organism: Flaveria robusta (assembly GCA_025506415.1). Taxonomy (NCBI): domain Eukaryota; kingdom Viridiplantae; phylum Streptophyta; class Magnoliopsida; order Asterales; family Asteraceae; genus Flaveria; species Flaveria robusta. Next base: position 3,294,988 of record CM046474.1, on the reverse strand, counting down.
TCGTGTCACCATCTTTTATTGGAGAAACTGAAGTGATTGTATCGTTTGAACCAGACACGATTGAAGTTAATAGAAAAGGAATCATGATTAATAATAGGAAATCCTTTTTATCTTCTAATCCCATATTTATGAACAGCAAACACGGTTGGAGTGGATCAAATCAGAATCCCAAATTGTGGTCCAAAACACTTTCTGCACTGGAAGCTGCATTTTCAACCAAAAGAAACTAGTTATGTTTAATGCAAATAATATCACTTTGGTTCTAAGTAAAAGACCATTGTCTTGTTCTTATTTTATTCCAAGTCAATAGAAAATTTAAAAATTGAAACAGTATAGCTGTACCTACTGGACAATGAAATCGACTGCATGAAACAAGTATATGATTTCTGCTTCAATATCTTCATTGCCAAGACTAATCATACACAAATTTGAAGAAACAACAGTTATTTTTCTTGAATAAGCAAAGATTAAAGAACAGTTGTGAAGCAAGTTGCTATGTTAAGTTGAACCAACATCTTTAACAGACAAGCATCAAGCATGATGCTGATCATAAATGGCAGATATAGGCAAATTGTGTCTGGTTGTAGGATAATGTAAGACTTGTATGAAGAAAGTAATATAATAAGAAGCTGAAATCATATAGTGTTTGTCTCTACTCTCTAGACTTCTGGAGAACTTGTGTTCCCTCAATCCCACAAAGATTGGAAAGTAATGCTAGCTTGATAAATAATAATTAAGGGCAAACCTGGTGCAGAGCAGCAGAAGGCTCCCTCATGCGTGGGTCCGCGGGATGTCGGGCCCATCCTTACTTGTATTTCTACAAGGGGTTGTTTCCATGACTTGAACCGATGACGGCCAGGTCACATGATAGTAACCTTACCACTGCTCCAAGATCCATTCCTGATCAAAATATGTCGGTTTTTGGGTCTTGGATTGGATCTAGGTCCACTTGGTATGGGCCTGTAAATGAATAGAAGAATCTTGATCAAGTAACCTTACGGGGCATGTTCATGTTTGTTCGTTTAACATTAACCGAAAAAACAATGGAACATGAACAATTAAACGAACAGAGTTTTCTTGTTTGTGTTCATTCGTCAAGACTCAAGAAATTGAACATGTTCATGTTAGTTTAAGTTTAATAGTTAACTGTATGAATGAACGGTTCACGAACATAAAACAAACAAAAACAAAGACAAACGAATGAACATAAATGAATGAGCATAAACGAAACTAATTGAGAGAACATCATTCAAAAGTAAACGCGGATGTCAATCTATTGGAGCTTAAAAATTAATAAAACTAGAATTCCCTGTTGTCAATAGCGGCTATAGCGACCGCTATAGCGCGCCATGTAGCGTGACGCCCCTCCCTCGCTATTTGTAAATAGCAACTGTATAGCGGAATTTTTTTTTATTTTTTTTTTGGTAAATGTGAGATTTAGATGATTAGTAATCGAGTATTTTAGCTATTTTGGAGGGTCTTTGCTTAGATTTCCTACTACTTTATTGCTAAACATGCTTATCTATTGAATGTAAAACATTCTTACATATTATTCTACTTAATCGCTAAACACGAAATAGCGGTCGCTATTTACCGCTATTCGCTACATAGCATATAGGTGGTTTGTCGTTGATTTACCGCTATTCGCTATTGACAACTATTTACTAGATCAATCTGTAGTGGGTGATATTTAACTTTTATAAAACTAGACTAAATTGCAATGGACCTAAAAAATTCAAATGAATATATAAGAAATGTAAACTTATGCACATAAAGGAATATAAATGAACGTTCACACACAAATATGAAGAAGAAGACGTGTATTAATGTTCGCTTGTTTAACTAAATGAACAAAAAGTAGCTGTTCGTGTTTGCTGTCACTTCATTTATTCGCTCAACGGTTCATGTACTATTCACTGTATGTTCAGTTCATTTACAGTCTGGGTACAAGTAATAGCGGGTCAGTAATTGTCTTCAATGCAGTTCATGACTTCAATTCAATAGAATTACTGTTAATGACAAATTTCTTCATCAAAATATTTTGGTGTTAACAGATAAAGCCAATGCGTGTGTAAATTCAAGTTATTAAACTAAACTTCGACACTACAAAGTCAAACGTCAATGTCCCCTTTCCATGTGAAAACAACTGCACTTGCTAGGGCAAAATCATAATCACATGAAGCCATAAACATCTGTCAAGTTCGAAATTAGAAAATAATTAGGGTTTAAAATCTACAATTCAATTGGTGATACTACTACCATCGGCGAAATTTCATTTCAAACATTGAGCATACCGAAGAATATGATGATGATTTCGTGATCGAGAAAAATGTGATGAAAATCCGTCTTGATGCGATGCTTCCTCCATGGAATTGAGAATTCCGTCTTCCTAAACTTCGATTTAGAATTGGGATTCCCGTTCGTCATGTTCGACGCAAAAACCCTCGAATCAATGGTTTAACACTCAATGAAGTGATCAGATATTGTAGAAATATTAGGGGATCTTTAACTTCGGGATCTCACAGGCATTTGATCCGATTAGGCGATTATCATATGCGTAAATTGAAGATTGAGCATAACAAAGAAGATCATCGGTGATCGTTTCATTTGTTTTGGTTTGCTCAATATAATAGTTTGTTTGTCTTGTATAAGTTGATCATCATTTATTTCTGGTTTTCCTAAAATTTTTTTGTTTTTAATGTTTGTTTGTTATTTTTTTACGAAAAATCATCTTACAATGATTTCTTAATGTAATGGTTTAAATCATTAACTTGGTATTATTAAATTCTAACTATTAATTTATTATTAATAAATTTAAAATTTTAAAATTATTTTTAATAAGATCATATTTGTGGAGTTGAAGTGTCAGCAATAGATCAATGAACACGTAACGTCACTTCATAATTTTTCTAGCAAAACCTTTAACAAACCCAAATTCCAACGAACCAAGTCCATTCTCTCTCTTTTCTCCCCAATGGTCTCTTCTTCCCTTCTCATGGTCGCCCATGAAAAAGGATTTCCACCTTAAGAATTTTTTCGAGATTTTCGTCATCTTGGAGGTGAAAGATCTTTGGTTCTGAATGATTCAACTCATATTAAATTTTAGAGGTGACATCGGCTAGACTTTTATTATTAAATTATTTAGTCTGAGTTGATATTGATTCGACTCCTTTTGCTGCATAATATAATTTACTTTGTGTTAAGATTTGACATCAAATTTAGATCACAACATTACTCATACCAAGCATTTGCATGGTAAAAACGTCACCTAAACCCATCTTTTTTGGTTATATAGTATTAATATTACATCAAATAACAATTCTAATCAATAAAATTAAATTAATAACTATAATAATCTTTCTACTCTAATAAAAGAGTATATTTGGGTGACACGTGACGGCATCACATTCACCCTCACCAAAATTTTCCCGCTCCTCTCTCCTATTAGATAATTACCTTAATTATCAATAATATTATTTAACTTTTTTTGAACAAAAATAGTTTTTAATAAATTTAAAAAAAGATCTTCTTATTAATATTATTTTTAAAAATAATTTTTATAGAATAAGAAATTTTTACAAAATATCAAACTTTTTTAAAATTAGTGTTTTTAAAAAGTTAATTTTTTATAAACAAAAAATAATTAAAATTGAATTTATAATAAGAAAATTTTTAAAAATAATATTTTTAATACGGTTTGTTTTGAAACAAAATATTTATTTATTTTTTTTGAAAAAGAGTTTTAAACCAAAAGTTTAAAAAGTTGATACAATTATTTTATTACATATTGTTTTTACTATACGTAATTTCAATTACATTTTATCGTAAAATATCGTTTCATACTTAGTAAATATAGTCGTAGTAATAATAATGATTTTAGTTATAGAGAAATAAACAGCAAAAGATGAACGATAGGAGATCTTGTGAGAATTGAAATACAATTTCGTTATAAATGTTTAAACTTAAATAACCATCATTAAAAATAATTTTTATGTAAAAAATCAGTGACTTTTGAGAGTTTTAAAAGCCAAGAATAGATGATGTTCGATATTTTGGTATTTTCAAAATTACAGAATAAATAATTAAATACAAGGGAAGTATTAAGAATGTTTCACATATGAATGGCATACTCACATGCTACTCCCAACAATGTTGTGAGAATGTTCAATTTCTCAAATTCTTTATACTCAAAACACACATTTAAAGAAGCGACAAGACTTGATATGATAATGTAAAATAGATAACGTGATATAAAATTCATTGTTTCAACTTATTATTTTTTTATTTTTATGTATAAATTTACTTTCTTAAAAATTATCGATACATGTGACACCTTATCATCAGCAATCCATTACTAGCATTATAGCATACTCTATATCACATTAGATAAATAGTTCTAGCATGCTATCTACACCAAGTTAGACATATTTGTCACAAAACAAAAATTAAATAAACTAGATAACCTCACTTTTCAAAAAATCTAAAGATATGAAGGATTTTAATCATGAGTATTCTTTAAACAAAATATGATTTTACTTTAAAAAGCTTCATGTATACACCTTGCCGTTTAAGCTCTTAGATTTCTAACTTTACTTGATAACGACTTGCTACCTAAAAATCAACTACTTAAGCATAATCTAAATTTATACGAAACAATGATCAAGTTTTTCATGCCCATGGCCAATTCACTCTAGTTGTTCTAACTCATATGTAGACATCGATGTAGTCATGCTTAAACACTCAGGACTTGGTGGATTTGAGCTTCATTACCTTGATTTTAATCAAAGACAGACCAATTGATTTCAAAGCTACCAAAGCAAGTTTGATCATCTTTTATGCTTCATATGAACATTTATGTTCAAAACACTCATGGAAGCACAATTGTCCATGTGAAACAACGTTTAGGGGCTGATTGTTTTACCCTTTTAATGGTTCAGATATCTGAATGGTTTAACACTTAATGGTTCAAAGTGTTTGTTCCGTAAGCAGATGTGTAAATGGTTAAACACTTTTGCATTTGAATGGTTAAGCATTATACCGAGGGGCTGTTTGATAACTTTCGAATGGGTAAGTGCGAAACCATTAAGAGATCTGAACCATTATGTGTTGAACTAGTAACAGGTCTGAATCATTAAGAACTGATATATTGTTTAACTATTCAGATGCAAATTATGGATCAATTCAGATAAGACCTCTTAACCTTTCAGATTATAATGATTCATAACAATTCAATCACATAGGGACATATGGACATATTAGAATCCCATACAATCTATACTATATAACAAAAGAAGGTTTTTTAGATACACGTGCCAACTTCTGGTGAATTCTAAACTATTGTTTTCCGCATCTCTCTCCTATTAAATGAAAATATTTTTAATTAAGTAAACTAAATAATTAGATACCCAAAATATAAATCGTCTTATTTTAATAAATTATTAAAACATGTTAAATTGGTAGATTTCAGTTATTTATCTTATCTTAGAATATAATTTTATAATTCTTGATTTTTATTATTTGTTATTTATAATTTCTTAAATTTTCATCTTTTATTATTTTATTAATAGCTAATGGCAGGTAGCATACAATATATTATTAAAGCCTAATGATTTTAATATGTTGACTTTTTTCTACCCATATAATACATGGGTTTCTAAACTAGTATACCTATATAGGAATGACCATCTTGGTGATTTAATCACAAAATGTCTTTTACATTAATACAAAAGGAACAATAGAAGCGAAATCATAATCATTCACTAGTTAAGGAACATAATTGACTAACGTTCAAACAACCATATGAAATCAAGTCCCGATAATAAAAGAAAAAAAAAAAACTAGAGTCTTGGTTGTGATCATGAGAAAAGAAATAGTTCGTCTTAAAAAAAATATATATATATATACCGTCACTCACGGGCGTCACTGCATAATTGAAAAGGTAACCACTTTATAACCCCTCAATAAGCCCACCTTAAACAATAATTGGGCTACAAAACAAGCTCAAAAACCACACAAGGGCCCAAATAGTGAATACCATCCGAAAGGGAAATGGATTGGTCATAAAGAATACAGGACGTATAGTACCTTCCCGCAGATGGTACATGCATGGAGCAATCATGCATTAATGAACATGGCTGCAACGTCTCTTAGCATTAATAAGAAGACCATAATTTTTAAAAAAGGATTTGGATTATGAATAAACCACTGATCCCACCAACGAGACCAAAAGCAGTCGCCGACAACAAGGAAATCAATGATGGATCTTAATGCAATAAAAGGGTTTTTCTTTTTGAAGAACAAGTTTAAGTTTTTACTCCCACTTTTAATACTGTTTCATTGCTTAAGCATCTACTCTTCCAACCATTTTCATAAGCATAAATGTTTATCCTCATGTTCGAGCTTGGTCACAAAGGCCACCCTACGGGGTCCGCTTGTGACGAGTAATGGTTGTTTGTTTTGACAGTAACAGATTCGTAGGGTCTCTTTCATCCCTATAGTATTCTACTTAACTCGTTTTGCAAATTGGCCTAGAGTTCTTTGCAGTCACTAGAAACTGTATGCAAACCCCTGAAAATTGCTACTGCAGTTTCTTTTTATTATTTCCTTCTTGGGCTTCTTTTCCTTCTTGTGGGCTTGGATTAATCCAAATTAAAAGCTGCCATTAAATGGTTAAATTAACGACATTAAGTTTAAAAAACCATGTGAAATCCTAACTCCTTTTAAGTCCTTTTTTAAGGGCAAAGATATATGTACATCCAAATATTAATATCTCTGGACAGCTTGAATAAGGTCCGTATTGATCAATATGACTCGTATTGGTCTGCAAAATATCAAATAAGTCAATTTATAAACTTTTACGGCCCTTATCTGTTGTTACGGCCTGTAATGACTTTAACTTACGGGGCCGTAACAAGGCTTATGACCGTAAGTAAAATTTTTATTTTTTATTTTTCAAAATTAATTTTTCTGATTTTTTATTTTCTAAATTGTTTTTTTATTTTATAATTTATTAAGTAATATTATTTATTAAGTTTACTCTTTACTTTTATAAATACTTATTAATAAATTCGACTCATCATTTTAGTTTTTTTTGCTTTTATAAAATACTTGTCTACAAATTTAATAAATAAATTTATTATGGGCGTGTTATAGATACACTTATTGGTTATTGAGATGCTCTCGTCTTCTCTATCTCTCTTTACATACACTGATACACACACATGTAGAGAGAGAGATATATAGAGAGAAGGGTGTTCTAATAATCCAGTGGATGTACTAATAACCAAAGCTTTTATTTTATTTTATTTATAAATAAGTTTCTTTTATAAAAGTAAAAAATAAACTCAACAAATAATATAAATTAATAAATCATAAAAAATGTAAATAAAAAATCAAAAAGTAGAACTTTTCAGAAATCTTACTTGTGATCATAAGGCTCATTACGACCACGTCGTTACGGGCCGTAACGGACAATACGGGCCATAAAAAATCTTGAATTGACTAATTGATATTTTACAGATTAATATGGGTCGTACTGGCCAATATCACATGATTCACATCTAGGTGTATCTACAATACGTTTTTTTCTAAATAATTAAATGGCTTTTATCATAAGTTTCTTATAGTTAATAACCGATCTTTGAAAAAAAGATACCTAATATTAATAAAATTATTATTACTACTACTACTATTATTACTATAATAATTATTATTACTACTACTATTACTATTATTATAGTATTGTTGTTATTAATATATAGTTTTTATTTTTTTATTTGGGTATTAAAATTTTATTTGTAGTTAATTATTATTTCTTTCAAGGAGTCAGAGACTTATCTATTTCAAGTAAAAATGATACAATTTAATCACAAGTCACGTCTCAAAAAATACGACCTGTAAACACTTGTTATATCTAATGGTCACATAATAATTAAACTCCTAATTTTCTAACGTGACACCTTGGAAAAGTTAAAAGATTCTTTTGAGAAGACGTGTCCGAAAACCATGATTTATGGACTCGTTGGAAAAATTGTTATATACCAACAATCGTTTCTAGATTTGTTACGAAATAGATTTGATCACCCTAAGCTGTATTGCAACCAAAATTTGTCATTTTACGGTGTTTGTGTTTGATTACGTCATTACGGTAAAAAAAAACTTAAAATAACAATACAATTATCACTAAAGTGTCAGTTCCTTATTTAATTTTAATCATTTTTCACTAGTGGCGAAGCCAATTTATTAGGAGGGGAGGAGACGAACAAATTTTATGAATTTGTAGTGCAAAAATTTATAAATTTGTTAAGTTTTAGTCTAATTTTGATTGAAAAGGAGACATTTTGACTGAAAATACGACTTTTTTTAACAAGCTAGGGGTAGATTTTGTTTGAATTTCAAGTTAAAGTTTAACTCTTTAATTTTACCCATCGTGCTAAAAAATCATGGCTACGCCACTGATTTTCACATGTCAGTGCAAATTGGCAAGAGTCGTGCACGTCTAACATTCAAATTAAGTACATTGATTAGACATCCAAATTAAGTACATTAATCAGATATCCAAATTAAGCAAATATATCGATTTAGGACGAAAACAACATTGAGTGAATAGAAAGATTAGGCAAACTTTATTTAACAGAAACTTTTGAACTCAAAATTCATTAAATAATAAGTAGTCTAAGGTTTATCCACACACTCCACTAAATAAACTAACTTAAGTTTTTTAATTTTTAATTATAAATTTTAGTTTGTAGTTTACAACCTAAAAACGTAATGCATTCTCAACTTGTATTCTACAGTTGTGTCATAGTGTGGCTTCTTTCCCTCATGCACCCAACCACACACCACCATATCTCCTCTCGCTACTTTCCGTTGTCAATTTCCATTGTCAACTTCTCGTTGGAAAGACCTAACTGATAGACGAATTATCTTGAATGGGTATGTGTGTATAAGACCGATTATGAGATTAACTTTAAATTTCGACGAGTTTAGGACGACCATGGCATTAGGTGACATATGTCTCATTATCCGAGATTAATCACATACGAGTTTATGTGCCTTGATACCATATTTCTTAGGGGGTGTTTGTTTTTTTGAAAAATATCTGCGTAGGTTCTTTTGTCTGCGCCGCGCAGACCACGCGCAGACATTGCCATCTGCAGACTGTTTGTTTTTTCGAAGACATTTCATTAAAAAACGTCTGCGCGACCTCTTTTTGGTGCAGACTTGGTCCAGCCACTTCTAAGGTCTGCAGACCTCTTCTTAAACACCAACACCCACCATCACCACCACCGGTCGCCTGCAGACTTGGTCCAGCCACTTCTAAGGTCTGCAAACCTCTTCTTAAACACCAACACCCACCATCACCACCACCGGCCGCCGCCACCACCGTCCACCTCCGCCGCCACCACCGTCCGCCGCCACCACCGTCCGCCGCCACCACCGTCCGCCGCCACCACCGTCCGCTGCCACCCCCGTCCACCTCAAACCGTCCGCTGCCACCACCGTCCACCTCCGCCACCAGCCACCGTCCGCCACCACCCACCACCACCACCACCCACCGTCCACCACCACCATCCAGGGCCGCCATCCACCACCATCACCACCATCCGTACACCACCACTAGTTTATTTTAATAATTTGCAGAAGTTAAAAAACAAACAGTATTCTTCTTGCAGACTGCAGAGGTTTGGTCCACCTCTTCTGCCACAGATATTTGCAGATCTGGTCCGCAGACTGCAGACATTTTACCTCTTAAAAAACAAACACCACCTTAGTTGAACTTGTTTGACTTATGACAACTCGAGCTTGACTAATTTAAAGCTACATGATAAAAGCTTGAGCTCTCTTCAGCTTGAGTTTAGATTTTTTATCATTTATTAATTATTTATTTATCTTTTTTTAATGATAGGTTAGATGTTAGAATTTAGTAACACAAAGTTAATTATAATCCATTAATCTTTCTATATCGAACACGTACACCATAATTATGTGTTGTAACTAACTTTTACACATCGTTACACCACTGATGTAACGTGTTTCCCCTCATTTCAAAATTTCCCCCGTTTTTTAAAAACTTTACTCTTTTTTTTTTTTAACTTTCTTAACTATGAAGTATAATGTTATTTTTAATACAAATTATACCATTAAATAGACCATTTTAATATCTTTAATTCGAATATAGTTTAGTTATATTTTTTTTAACGTTCGTTGTGGATCACTAATTGACTTAATGAGTTATCACAGTAAACAAGAGTTTACATTTGATACATATCCGTCATTATTATGCAGACACATATTAATACACTAGTTTATAATCTGTGTAATACACAGTTTGAATTAATAAAATATAATTAAATTATCTATAAATAAGTACTTTAAATAAAACAATAATAATATCATTTTAAACTTTTGTTTTATGAGATTGTTTTTATACATTATGTTTTTCAAATATAATTTTTATTTTTTAATCACCCTTAAAATAAAAAAGTGGTTTTAAAAAGTTAGAATTTATAGGAAAGTTTTTTGTTTAAGAAAATTTTTGTATCTTATATTTTTTTAAAGTTTGTTTGTTTTTTATATAAAATTTGGTTTATAATTTTTGCAATATCTTTTAATTTGGAAATGTTTTAAACAATATAATTACTATTTATTATTATCATTTATTATAAGAGAGAGTCGGGAAAATCAATACGAGAAAGCATAATATTTCGACACGTGGCACTTTAAAAGTTTTTTTTATTATAATAGATTAAATAAAAAATGAATAAATAATAGGCTAGAGTCACAATACTAGTTAACTCGAGATATGAAGCTTAAATAGAACTAATCTTAAATGATTCCAACTTTAAACAAACACATTTGAAATAGGTATACGAACCTAATCCTTGGAGTCATTTGTCCGTCATACATTCGTCTGTTTGACCGGAAGAAGCATCCATGGTCAATCTATTTATTTCAAAAGTTCTAAACAAAACCGAATTATGACTTCAACTACATTAAATTATTTCCATCTTTGCTTTCGCGACGGTCGTATGCACATCAACTTTGATTTAGTATTAATTTTTTTCACTTTTTATATTGTAAACTGTTTGAATATTTAATGATTAAAATTAAAAAATGAGATCGGCCTTAAAGTTTGAATTAAAGATTTTGTTCTAAGTATTTTCTAGTTTGTTTTCTAAATTAGTCTGATACAAAACATACGATGACAACCCACCAACATAAACGACACAAATCTTTCTACTATAATAGAAAGATAACTAGGAAGGATACGTGGTAGCACCGCATTCCTTCTCATTAAATTTTTTCTGCTTCTATCTTCTAATAAATAATCTCATTAATTCCTAATAATATTATTTAATTATTTTTTAGATTAAAATCATTTTTTAATAAATTAACAAAAAAATATTTTTATTAATGTTATTTCTAAAGAAATATTTTTCTATAAATAAAAAAAATTTCTAAAATAACAGACTTTCTTGATTTTTTTAAATAGAAAAATTTTTATAAATAAAAAAATTATAATTGAGAGTTATAATAAGAAATTTTTTAAAATTAATATTTTTTTAATGTTTGTTTTGTAACAAAATTTTCATTCTATATATATGAAGGAAGATCTCAGTTGTATCTTATATTAGAATATTTTTTATAATTAATAATATTTTATTTATTTATTATTCTTTATTCAATGCGTGTAATACACGGATTTACTAAAACTAGTATATAATATAACAAATCGTGAAATATTATGTATCATGACATCAAATTACGTGCATGTGGTAGCTTGGGAGAAAATAAGATTGTATTGCTTTTTTAGCGAACTTAATGTTTAAGTCTCATAATTAGGTTGTAATTTTCGGTGACAGTCTCTCTCCATTAATTTCAGTTTTACTATTTAAATTTTAATTAAAGTAATTATTTTTCTTTAAAAGATTAAAAACATCAATTTATCTCCAAAAGTTTCATATGTTGTTTCAATTTCACTTCAAATGTTTCATTATTTTGGATAAAACTAAAACAACTAATGAAACTTTTGGATTAAAATTGAAACAATTTATGTAACTTTTGAAGGTAAATTGATGTTTTTAATATTTTAAGAAAAAATAATTATTTTTAACAAAACTCAATGAGTAAAATTAAACTTAACTCTATTATTTATTATCTGATCTATTCTTCCTCATAACTAATGGTGGCTGCAAGAAGACGAGAACAAAGCTACCTTTGAAGGCGGGTTATAGCTCATTAGATTTAATATTACATTTAAAGGAATAAGTGTATTTAAAAATATTTATTTTCTACAAATATTGTTAAAAGCTACTCAGATGCATGCATGCTAAATTAAAAAGTATTTATTTATTTAAATACTTAACGACCACGATAAAAGTTACTATCAATGGTGAGATGAATACAAATCGTACACAAGTAAGTTAAAGACATAAATAATAAACATAATCATATAACTTTTTTTATTTGAAGAGTTATTCACTTATTCTTAAAAGTTAAAACATCTGCACAACCAATATAGTTGCCTTGGATTATGATAGAAAGGGGTCAAACCAAAAGTCAAAACTTTTTTCTCAGTTCCAAGTGATGTTTGGGGCCCCAAATTGTCCAAGCATGCAAGCAAGTACTTTTGTGATGATAGAAAAGAACATTCGTTCCACCCTTTCACGTCCTCAATTTAACTTCCTTTTCTCCCTAAATGCGAATAAGGATTCTTAATTGCTTTATACACTTTGTTGTTTATATAGTTTTTCCGGAACACGACTAGATCAGCTTGATTGTGAATAGGTTATATATAAAACCAATCCGGTTATGTTTATTTGGGTTGTTTCCAGTTTAACCGGATCGAGTGATAGGATCGTATTTTAATTTTTCTTAAAAATATTTTTTTTGTTTTCTTTTCAATCTAACTTTTAATTTAGTATTAGAGAATTCATATTTATATATTGAAGCCCTCTTATATTAAATTGAAAAAATATAAATCTTTATTAAAAACATATATTATTTTTATATTTTATTATATTACTATTTATTAGATATACAAAAATAACTTTAAGTTTTCAATTAACAGCATTATCCGGTTCTTACATTAGTTCAAGAGATCGACCAGCCGAACTAGTTCTAGTTTTGAAAATATTGGTTTTATGATACCAGGAAAAACTTGAATTAATATATATTTTAGATTACATTTTTTGTTAAATACTATTGGCCAAAATAATTGTTTTTAAAAAATAAAGTGTAAAAAATTAAACTTTGATTTTAAAACTAAGAAAAATACATGTACCTCTTATAACCACCCAATTTCACAATTTCCCATACTAGACCATAATAGAAACCAACTATATAACTATTTTGGTTGCCGTTAAAAAAAAGCCTATTCTTGGTTAAGTACTCTTCAAGTGTCTCTATTCATTTCGAGTAGCAAACCTGATCTATACTTGAACCAAAATTTCATAATTCCGTTTTACCTTTTTTTAATCACGATTGGAAGCTCATTTTTACTTCAACCTCTAGTCTGCTTATTTCATCCTTTATATTTTGTTAGCACTATAAATTCATAATAAAATACAAAATAAATACATATTTAATTTTTTAAATAAGTGTTACACACATAACTATAGATTATTCGGTTTTTAAAACTAGTTCGATCAGTTGATGTTGGTTCATTTACATGTCCGGTTATTAAACATTTCTCAATTCACAAACTCCATATGATGATCCTTGATTTGCATCATCATGGTGTAATCGTTGACCTTGATCTAAGCCGGCTCATAACTAACCAAAAAATAAATTAAGCCGCCAATGGTCGTTTTATATATTTAAACGGGTAGTTAAGGGAATAAAGGTTTCTTATATTTGTATAATAATTATAGATACGTCTAGAATTAGAATCGTGACATTTTAAAACATGTGCCAACTAACTGTCAATTGGTGTCACCTATATTAAATAGCGTCTTTTATAATTAAATAATGGAGTAAATTGTAATTTTTATTCTTATACTTTGATGAAAATTATCACTTTCATTCAAGAGTTTGTTTTTATGCATCTGGGTTCTTGTAATTTACAAATCTTTTCATATGCATCTAGTTCGTTAACTCCATTCAAAATTATCTATTAAATGAGGGGTATATTAGTTATTATACATATTTGCTTTATTTTTCTTTTTCTTAACCATAACTATTTTAGTAATTATGGTTTGAACATGTTTGCTACTTAAGTCCAAAAGAAACCACCACACCACCACCCCTTCACGAAACACCACATCACCACCACCCTGTGATAAAACCACCACACCACCTCCCCATCACAAAAACCAGCAAACGACCACCACCACCCTATCACAAAACCACCAACACCACACCAGATTGTCGCCACCACCACACACTAGATCTCCAAACCACCACACGCACTAGAAGACCGTCACCATATAAACGCTAGAAATCGATCGTCAATCTTGAACTTGTAACAGACCCATTCGAAAACGCATACGGGACCCTTGAAAACGAGTATTGTGGAGGTATTAATAAGGTTTAATATGCATTCTCGAAGCGATATGTTACAAGTCAATGTTAACTGTTGATTTCTAAGGTTTACATGGTGGCGGCGATCTGGTGTGTATGGTGGTGGTGGGCGGTCTGGTGTGGTATTAGTGGTTCTGTGATGGGGAGGTGGTGGTGGTTCTTTTGATGGGGTGGTGGTTTTTTTATTGAACCGGCAAACATGCTCAAACCACAAGGATTAAAATAACAATGTATCTAAAGTGTATAGATTAAATATTTAAATCAGGTTAAAAAAACATATATAAAATGACCAATATACCCATCGTTTAACGGATAATCTTGGATGGAGTTAACACACTGGATGAACATGACAAGATTTGTAAATGACACGGACTCAAATGCGAGAAAACAAACTATTTGATGAAAGTGTCAATTTTTACCAAACCACGGAAAGGAAAATGACAATTTACTCTAAATAATGTGTACTTGCTATAAATTTGATTGATAGTGACGAGTGAATAGGTGTTTAATATTTATAAATTGGAAAACAAATTTATAAAAGAGAGTTTATATATAGTTAAGGTAGTAAAATAGATTGTTTTTACTGACAAGTTGATATGTTAAAAAAAAATAAACGGATCAGTATTCATATTTTTTTTTATGAGTTGTAAATATTTCTTGAATCATGTTTATTCTCTCTTAACCCTTGCCCTGTCATCGTATCTTTCGTGATCTTCGAATACTAAATAATGGATGTTATTATTGTTTAATTATGATGATCATCATCATTATAAAGCAAATATATATCATCATCTAAATAAGATTCGATATTTGGAATTTTAGTCCGTTTAAAGGTAAGGTAGAAAAAATAAAAAGATATTTTAGTGTC
Source organism: Flaveria robusta (assembly GCA_025506415.1). Lineage (NCBI taxonomy): Eukaryota > Viridiplantae > Streptophyta > Magnoliopsida > Asterales > Asteraceae > Flaveria > Flaveria robusta. Next base: position 3,279,597 of record CM046474.1, on the reverse strand, counting down.
ATTTCATCACTATCTTCATTTGTTCTTCCATCAACGTCTTTACTTTGAAGATTCTATAGAAAGAGAAAGGAAGTTTGATAGAATTTGAGATATTAGTAAGGAAATACTATGAATTTGAAATACTAACTATAAATGACAAGGGCATACCACGTTGATTTAATTCAAAAAACTAGATTTAAATAACAAAGGTAATATATTAAGGGAACAACTAAAAACCATTAAGAACTCTTTCTACGCTAAATCGAAACGGTTTTTATGACCAACTTAAGAACAAAATAGCAATATTTATAGACTAAAGTTTATTTCAGTTGACCAACATTGAATTTATTTAACTTTCATTTACCAATATTTTTTTTTCAACCATTAACTCATGTATTTATTAAACCTGCGTCTAAACTTACAACATCTGCTCAAAATAAGCATAAGTTTAACACCTTAGTATCATTAGAATAAATGTTATATGGTGACCGCTAATAGCTTGTATGTTTAACTCTTAGAGTATTCACATCAACTTTCTTATTTTTACCCTCATTTCTAAATTAGAAAGAAACATAAAAAAATATGTAATTTTGTCTCATCCTAATTTCCATCCATTATATTTTTAAGTGAAACCATAATGATCCCCCCATTTAGGGCTCACTAGCTATGCGTCTCCATATATGTTATTTTATATTTTTTATTAGTTATGAGCGAAAAAAATGAAAAAAGTAATAAAATAATATAAATAAGTAATATTTAAGTGAAGTAAAGCTGTAAAGATAAATATAAAAAATAAATATGAGAAGTTTTAGAAACTGAATGAAATTTATAAGGATGTGGAAGTTTGATGAATGCTCTTGTTTTTAGACTATACGTAGTTTTTTTGGGGCTTTAAACATTACGATATGGACACAAGTGGAACTACAAACACCATTATAAGCTAATTAAAAAGAGCTTCAAATCCATAGGGCTTCAAGCCTTTAACTTATGTTAAACATAATTAACTGACGTTTAACTTAATAAATAAACACTACATTTAACTTAATGTTAGCTGTTAGTGATGTAAAGTGACGTGGGCGTGACAAAAACATGCCATCATCACCCACGCTGGTAAGAACAAAGAAGCGTTACCCTTTCCCCACCGATACGTCGTCGTCGCTCTCATAAATCTACATTAATTCAACAAATCTCTTGAATTAATTCGCCAGCTGGCAAGTTCCAAACGATCCCCAAAACCATAGTATAAATAGGAGACGTTAGTGCTCATCGTTGGTCAGTCAATTCAATCAAACGTCAAAAAGCTTCACACAACTCTGAGTGCTTGAATTAGTTTTCCTTCCGACGACCGTCATCAATGGCTACAAAAGTGTACATCGTGTATGTGTTCTTAATCTCTATTTCAATTATGATGTTCGCGATGTTGAATTGTTGAATGTTGATTAGTTGTTGCTTTCAATTCGTTTTTACGCAATTTGATTTGATCGGTTATGAATGATTATCCGTTGAAGTTTGAACGATCTGTTAGTTGCTGTGGATGAGTTTGTGCGATCTAGATCGGTTGATAAATGATAATTTTGACTTCGTAGAGTGATTTTCGGTACAGATATGGAGGATTGATATGAAATTGTAGTATTAATCTCTCTTTCGATTATGATGTTCGCGATGTGGAATTGTTGAATGCTGATAGTTGTTGCTTTTTGTTCAATTTTTCGCAACTTGATTTGATCGGTTTTGAATTATTTTCCTACGAACGATCTATTAGTTGTTGTTGATGAGATTGTGTGATCTAGATCGGTTGATTAATTGATAATTTAGACTTCATAGAGTGATTTCGGTATCGCTATTGAGGACTGATTTGAATTTAGAGCATAGATCAATGATCATTAGGTGAAAAATTACAGATGGAAAGTAGAATTAGATGTGCATTTGAAACGACTGGTAAACCTTTACAATTGCGACCCTAAAATTATGTATATGTAAATTAGGAATAAGTTAGCGAAGGTATCTCACTCGTTGATCATCAATGTAGATGCAGGTCTTCTCTGTTGTTAGTATTTTATATTTTATTTAAGTGCTAGAATTTCTATTTCTGTGTTCTCATAATCTCATGTATTGTTGTAATGAAGTGATGCTGATTGATATAATAACTACTGAAATAATCGTCCCTAAGTGGACATCGTGGCAGTAAGATGCATTATCTCTATCTAATAGGTTGAAGGTTCAAATCTTGAACAATGAGGTATAAATGGTTAATAGGAATATGTTAGGAGTTGTTCTAAAAAACTATTCAAATAATCAAATTTAGCCTAGAATATAAAAATGTAAAAGGTTTCTTAGGAATTGGGAAAGTAACAAATCAAATTATTGATTAGTGGAAGAAACATTGATTAAGAAAGATGTGTTGCGACTTGCTAGTTCTTTGATAGCAAGCAACCTGGTGCAAGAAATTTAAGATGTAAAAAGATTTAGGTAAATGATTAAGACACCACATAAGGCATTTAAGTATAATATATATTCATATTGTTGCTTGTATAGATGATGTCCTATCATTTGAAACTGATGTGTCAGAACCTTATAAGGATGCTTGACAATCTGACATCCCTCATGGTATAACCATCACATCCGTAACTTCTGATAGAAATTATTAATATGTTAGGTGTAAAATGTATTTATTCTTTTGTGTTGTTTGTGATCAACTTTGTGCAACTCTAAATATCTATACTAATAATCCTTTACAATTTTTGACACATGTCACTCTCTTGTTCACTCTCCCATTTATTTTTCCGCCTAAACTATTTATTTTATTTTAAAAAATCAAATAACTAATTTCCAAATATTTCTCTTTCTCTCTCTATATTATAAATTTAAGTTTTTCCTTAATCAACAATATTAAAAAGACATTTTTCACTAATAAAAACTAAGTATTTTGATTAAAAAAATACACTTTTTCAAAAACAAAATTTTCTAAAACTATGATTTTTACTAAAACAATGAAACTTTTTTAAGTAATGAAATTATTTTAAAATCATTCTTTTTATAAAATAAAAGTTTTATATAAAAAATTTACAAAACAAACCCGGAGTTTTTAAACAACGAAATATTGATAAAAATTGAATTTTTGTCAAAGCACTAATTTTTTAAAACGAAAGCTTTAGAAATAATAAAAATGTTTTATCGATTAATCAAAGTTATTATTCATACGTAATTTCAGTTATATCTTATATCAAAATAACTTTTACAGTTTCTAACTCTTTATTAATAAATTTTAAATATTTTTTTTATTCAACCCGTGTAATACTCGGGGTTATACCCTAGTTTAGCTAATAACTCATTACCAAGACTCCAGCAAAGTCAAGTTTTCATACGAGGTTTTAAAGGGGGTTCTATGAGGTCAGTAAGTAAGCATTCAGTTATGCTTGTTAAATTGTGGAGCCCTTTCAAAAGAAACTGTGATGGGAAGACAATGTGCTTGTTGCCTTTTCAAAACAACTTATTTCACTAGCAATAATAAATAAGTACTTTGGATAAGCAATCCCAAACTCCTCAAAACACATTATTGCTGTACCAAAAAGCATAGAGATGATAAGCAGTTTTAATAAGTAATCCAAACATGTCCTTATTGGAAAGGACCCTAAGTAATCATCCACTGAAGTTGTAACCCTGTGTATTTGAACAATAAGAACTCTTGATCAGAGTTGTTCCCCTTTGTAATCTGTATGGATTATGGAAGAACTTGGTTTTTGGGCATGTCAAACTACCTATAAAATCAAAATTGCTTCTTATAGGTGATAAAGTATACGAAGTTAAAACATTCAAAAAATAGTTTACGATATAATCAGCTCATGTCGACTCTACTATCAAGGAGTGAAGTAGGCTAATCTAAACCTATAATTTGCTTGTAATGCAACAGCATCTGCCCAAAAGAAACTATTCTATGAATCTTAAACTTTTGTTCTTCTCCAAACATGTATAGATGCTTGATACTAAAATTATGCTTTGAGTTGTCCTGCTGCATCATTAAAATACCTATCTTTTCCAATTTTCATTTTGATGACCAACTCTTATATCAGATATTTCTACCTTTCCTTTTCAAATAAATATTTTTTTTTTTGAAATTTACTGTATCTATTTTCTAAACAACTTTCTAGATTACTAACAGTTAATTCTTTCCTTTATGCCAGGTACTACTCAATGTATGGACATGTAGAGAAGCTAGCTGAAGAAATCAAAAAGGGTGCAGCATCTGTTGAAGGAGTGGAAGCCAAATTATGGCAGGTAGATAATTCTAAGAAGTGTTTGATTATCTGATTAATGTGTGTTCAAGAATCAGATAATATGTTAACATTGTTTTTAAGCTTGGCACAATGACGGGATGAAACTAGGTTCAGGTCAAACTAACCAGTAAAATTTATTCTTAAATCCTGTTTTGAATGTAGGTCCCAGAGACATTGCCTGAAGAGGTGCTTGGGAAAATGAGTGCACCACCAAAGAGCGATGTACCAATAATCACACCAAATGAACTCTCTGAAGCGGATGGATTTGTTTTCGGGTTTCCAACTAGATTTGGTATGATGTCTGCTCAATTCAAAGCCTTTTTTGATTCCACTGGTGGCCTTTGGAGAACCCAACAGCTTGCTGGCAAGCCGGCTGGCATATTCTATTGCACTGGATCTCAAGGCGGCGGCCAAGAAACTACTGCGTAAGTAAAGTTGTGAAATGGGTCGCCTTTATGGGTTGGCAGGCCGAACCTCACACGAACCCAAAAACATATCAGACACATGAACCTGAACAGTACAATATATTTACGAATTGACATGAACACGACCTACTGAACTTGAAAATTTTGATATAAAATACTCAATCAATTAAGTTATGACATAAAACATATTTAATCAAATTTATAAAAATAACCGGGTTGAACTTGTCAAGTCGACCTAAACATGACACGCTTAGCAAAATGTGTTCAACCTGAATCTGACCCAAACACATAAAACCCAAACCCAGTCATGTATACTTGTCATATCCTAAATTCACACCCCTATCCTTCATCCTACAAACTATATAAATCCTTACTATTTAGGTTTCTATATAATTTTCCATATATTTCCTTGATATGAACAGTTTGACGGCCATAACTCAACTGGTTCACCATGGAATGATATTCGTGCCAATTGGATACACATTTGGAGCGGGCATGTTTGAAATGGAGACAGTGAAAGGTGGAAGCCCTTATGGTGCAGGAACTTATGCTGGGGATGGTTCTAGACAGCCATCTGAGCTTGAGCTCGAGCAGGCGTTTCACCAGGGGAAACACATTGCCACCATTGCGAAGAAACTCAAGGCAGCTGCATGATACTTTCATATCTCTCTATGTGATTGCAAAAGGGTGATTGTTACTTTTAACAAACTCACATTTATATGTCGTTTAAACATCGTTTCTCGTAATTGTCAGTTATAAAAACCAATAATATGATTTGTTATACAACATTTTCAAAATCGAGGTGCAAGTTATGACCATATACACATGATCGAAAAATAGGGTGATGCATAAGAAAATACAGTAAACGAGCATTAACATCTAAACTCATCCATCTTAAGGCCTTGTACTCGTCAGCAACCCGAAACATTTGAAAGTATTTAGATTATATATGACCTCAGATCTTGAGAGCATCAACATTTGAACTTAACATCGTAAGGAGAACTTTTATTTTCCAGGTCTTTTAAATCTTGTTTATCTTATGAATTTTTAATACTAAACAACCCATAAAATAACTTCGACCCATATGAATAAAAATATTTTTCATCATTTCTCAATTTCTCCCACTCGAATAAGGTGATTGTGTGGTCTCAAATAAAGAAACATGTCTATCTGCACAACTTTGTTTTGGAAACTCGTATTCTATTTATATGACATCATTATATATGAATTCCAAATTTATACTGTGAACTCACACACACTAAAATATTCTTAAATCTACATCATATTCTAACGACGGGACTTAAACCCTTGCTGTTTTGGACCACGAACAACTTGATATAATGATATCATTTGCCTACAAGCCCTTCCATCATTCCTCAATTTCTCCTACTTTCTTCCTCTGACTTCTAATGTTCACCTAGATTCTTGACTTGTTGACTACTTTGTACAATTACAAGGGCTAAGAACATTCAAATTAGTTTATAACATGTCAAAATCACCGGTCTAACTCAAGTTGCGCTTTATGTGATGTTATGATTAGCAAGGTATTGAGGGTCATGGGAGTTTATTTGGTTTCATGTTCTCTTACACACAAGAAAAAGTCACTTATGCAAGAGTAATTAACATTCGTCTACCTAAATAAATCACTTATCCAAAGTTATAATGTACAAAAGGCCATATAGGGAAAAAAAAACACTATGTTTTGAAAAATTGGTTTTAAAGAATACAATCAAGCAATAAAGTATTTTCTGTTGATTGATTTCTAGTGTAATTGGACTTCTCAACTGCAACATTGTAGTCTTGAAAATGTATATCTAATGATCTTCCGGACTTCGATTTTAGGTTAAATGTTGTCTTTCATTGTTGGATTCAAACCTAGAAACCCATCTTTGGCCTAAAGTTGGACTTGGTAGCTCCTACTTCACTTTTTCCACCCCCCCCCCCCCCCCCCCCCAACTTGCATAGTTAGCTCGAAATGCAATGTTTGTCTTTTGTTATGTTTTTTTTGGGTTAATGTAATATTGATTGTTTAATTGTGGAAAATCATGATCTTCTAGTTGACATGAGTATGTCCTTCTAATTCATTTCTTTGATTAGGGTAATAAGAATTAATAGGTTTTCATCCAACCCAAAATTAATATGTTCAGGAGTCTTAGAAAATTACTTTTGATAAATCTTTTAATATTCTCTAACTATATAAAATTAAACCCAGATGAATTAACAAATTCAACTTAACAACAATAAAATATTCTAAAGTAGGATGAGCAATACACTAATCACTAATCAAAATACAATCAATGGGTAAGTGTCAAAATTTATTGAAAGTTGGTGTCAGAAGTTTTTGGATGTTGCTTGGGATTAGATCGTGTATATGCTAACTTTTGCATTGGTGTTGGCTACTCATCCCTACTGGTTGCTGCTAACCTACAGGATAACCTTGTAGCTTTCCTAGAGAGATTCAATTGTTGAGTGTTGAACACTACACCATGCACTTAAATATTAAAAATAATAATTCAACATGATTATATGATGCAAAAATTCCTCAAAAAGCGTATCATGAAACTGAGATCGAAGTGATTCATTTTTGTAACGCCACTAACTAGTATTTTCAAAGAGAAATATAATATTCATGCAAAGAAAGATTATTATTGTTATTACACTAACAAATGATTAACTTATTTTGGCTATTGCTGTTGGTAATTTCCGAGACTTGGGTTGCACAAGTCGGGTGATAATGTTCACTTGGCGTGCTAGAAGTCAAAGTTGAAATTCAAATTTAAATAAGAGATTAAATAATGTTAGACTTTCAAATGTGATAAGGTTAGGTTGTTAGGATAATTATGAATTTTCTTATTGTTTAGCAATTAGATATATAGTCTAACATGTATTTGTTAGCTATAAAAGTCATGTTAGGGATCATACTCCCTAGCAAGTAATTGATAGAGAAGTATTAAGTTTTTATGTAAATTTTCTTGATTGTTAATAAAAGTTTGGGTGTTAGCCAAATTTGTGTTTTTTTTATATATCAATTCACCACTTGAATTGCTTAAGTTGTTCCCTTTATTATAATTCCTATAACAAATACACAAATAAAATCAAATAAACAATAAGAGTTTTTGATCAATCACAAAGTACTAGAAAAATAGTTTTAGGACAAAAGGCATGTCATAGTATTCTGTGCAATCATAGTTGTACATTTAACAAACTTAAAAGTAAGAATTCAATAGGCCAATTATTGTTCAAAAGTCAAAACTAAAAAGTCACCCGCAACAATGAAACGTTGCATAAACATTTCACATGACTTTGTTAAAAAACTATAATAATATGTGTGAACGTGTGATGGTTTACGGCAGACATGCCTACAAGAGTCTTGTAACATGTTACATTGAAGAGTTTTTTATGTGCTATATATATAGCATTCGATGCTCGTTTCTATGTGTTATATATGTATTCGATTTTCGAGTGAGACCGATTCCTGCAACTACTAAAAAGTGACATGAGCAAAGAAAATTACGGTTCTATCATTGGTGGTTATTACAAAAAAAAAAGTTAGTTTGTATATTAAACCATGAAATATGACATTGTTGGTATCAGAGGTGAGTTGGAACATAACTAAATGGACGACTCACTAGTCATAGAAGCGAGAATGGTACATCATCATTTATAACACAAGTTATCGGAAAAGATCATGAACAGAAAGCTTAACGATTCACATCCTAAAATTCCTTTACTCTTTCTCATTTCTCTATATTTGCTTCTCTACACTTGTGTATCTTGTCAATTACATGAACCATCTATAAATAATTAGCATGTTCCTTTATCATTGGAGTAAATTAGAGTTTAATGATTTTAAGTAAAAAGGTAAAATTATCATTTCACATATATGTAACAGACCTTTTAACAATTGTCGGTAAAAAGAAGCAGGCGTGTTTTGATTTAACAAACGCATTAGGGAAAAGAGCCATTTGTCTCTTACAATTGATCACAAAGGTTTTAACCACTTAAAATATTAATTTTTGAGTTTGCAACGAGGTTGGATCCGAGTTAAATCTAAATCCATGATCTGACTTACTCGGATCAAATCCGACAAGGCCAAGCTTTCTGTTCATGATCTTTTCCGATAACTTGTGTTATAAATGATGATGAACCACCTATAAATAATTAGCATGTTCCTTTATCATTGGAGTAAATTAGAGTTTAATGATTTTAAGTAAAAGGTAAAATTATCATTTCACATATATGTAACAGACCTTTTAACAATTGTCGGTAAAAAGAAGCAGTCGTGTTTTGATTTAACAAACGCATTAGGGAAAAGAGCCATTTGTCTCTTACAATTGATCACAAAGGTTTTAACCACTTAAAATATTAATTTTTGAGTTTGCAACGAGGTTGGATCCGAGTTAAATCTAAATCCATGATCTGACTTAAACTCGGATCAAATCCGACAAGGCCTATAAAGATTTTGCTAGAATGTATGTATGTCATAATTTAATGTATGAAAACAAGTATGGTAATGATGGTGATGGGGTAGTACTTGGGTGGGAAGGAGTATTATTAAAGGGAAATGAGAGAAACTAGTGTTGTCGCTATCGCCTCTTTAAATAAACAATATAAACATAGACTACACCCCTTTTGTTTTCTTCAACTTCTCCTTTTTCTCCTCCTTCCTTTATGTCATACTTACATCATTCATACACATTAAACCTGCTATTCTATTCTAATAAAGTAAACTGCAAAATATGTAATGATATATAATCTATAAATATAATTCACATTATATTAATTCATGAGTTGTAGAAAACATTTAGTTCTTCTAACCGCAAAAGTAGCATTAATTAGGGTACAAATATGAGAGTTCGATCATTTGATAACGTGTAGTCTTGAAAATTTTGAAAGTTAAATTTTGAATGTTAGTTAACTTGTAACATGACTTCGTGTAATTTAAAATAAAAATCACTTGAAGTGGGCATTCTAACTCAAAAGTTTCATTTATATTCACTTGATACATTATTACAAATATATGTTTACTAAAACTATATGTTTACTAAACTCTGATCGTCATGTGTTGTACACATAATATGATTGTACTTTATTTTAGAATCCATTCATCCATGATAGTGTAGCAATGAGTATCTATGTAGCAACTCATGAAGTTCCTACCACTTGATGACGTTATCATTCATTTCACAATAGGAAATTTAGTAACATAAATATCAAATTTTACTCTCAATATAGTTAATTATCTTTGTTTAACAGCAAATATTGTTAATTATCTATTGATAAAATAATAATAACATTCCTATCTTTATAAAATTTGTTTTATGTGATATTGTTATGAAAGAATATATAAAACATAAAATAAAGTTATAGTTAAACAATCTTATCGAATTGTATGATAGTTACATTATTTTAAAATAATATAATGATCATATATTATTAATATCTTTTGACAAATTTAAAGGGTATTTTTAGTTGTTTATAGACCATTAATTAAATAAAGCACAAATCATGGGCCCTATTAGTCTATTACTCCTTCACCAACACCCTTTCATTTCCTTTTTAGGAATCTTAAGACATAAAATAAATAAATAATTACTAAAAGCAAAAACATCACATTTCCACTAACTCATTTATTCCTAGCATTATATTCTATTATTTTTTTTTGGTCTTCCAAATCATATCAAATTCACCTACTATTGCTCATAAATACATACAAACAATTCAAATCAATAAGCTTAAGAAATTTAATTGACTCAAGATCCTTAGTCATGTCATCATATGTTTAACCAAAAGATCCACACTCAAACCTCTAACACAACCACCTTATATGAGTTAGTCTTACTTACAAAGATGATAATAATATAATTATATTAAAAGACATTTTAAGAGCTAAAGACTATTATCAAACTTATAAGTAAGACCCATGACTACTTATAAATCCATTTCAAAAAAATTTTTGAACTTTTTACCTCTTGATTGTTGGATTATATCGATTTTCTCAACTTTAATTCTTTTAAATCGAATAAATACTCCAAAAACCTTGGTTACTAACTTGTAATTCTATCCAAGTCGGAGTAGGGCTCCAACATTCTTTCTGCCTTGGTAGTATGTTCAAGTCAGTTGAAAGCAAAAGAAACTAAAGAACAACCAACACCAAATGAATCAATGATTCTATCGTAAGCTAATTAGCACAAGTATAATCACATACATAAAGCTAATGAACATAAGTATGATCAAGTATAAACGAATTTGGTTTTCTATATCTTAACTATAGGATATTTATGAGCATTCAAGCTTATTAGCTAGCAACAGATGTTAACTATCATCAACAAAAATTGTTACCGACGCATAGCTTAAGAAATTATTAGCCCATAAAACCTATATATAGTTAATTAAATGGTCAGTAATTAAGATGATACTCAATGACTCAAATCAAGATTATCATGAAAAAGATCTAAATTTCCACATAAGATATACATGATGTTTCATTTAATTGTAGAATAAAACAAGAGTCTTTAAAAAGAAATTACAATCAATCAATATACAAATCTGATTAATTAATTATGCATGGTATAATTAGAACATGTTCTCACATATTCCTACACAAAACTTAAGTTAAATAAATCATTATTAATGCTACAATTAGTACAATTATACCCTATTTTTATGCACAAAGATAGGCACCTTTAACTCATGAACAACATTGGCCAAAACTGCATTATTTTGCATGTAGCTGGCCCAGCATTTTAAAGATTCATATCTTTTTTTTAACTTTCTCTTCAGATTTCTACAAATTATTTATAATTTATTGCTTAGAATTAGTTCCTTTGATGATTGCGGTCCCATGAACAAATTCTTTCGTGTTTGTCACTTATCTGAAAGTTCCTCCGAAAGATGGTGTCCAGAAATCAACCGGTGTTTCTTGTGTCATTGGTAATGTGCTTGATATTGGTACCAAACATAGTCCTCGAGTTCGTAGATCTTGTGTTGATCCCTCCGACGGTTCATTTAAAATCTGCATCAATGCGATTCATAAGTTTGATTGTTTAATTGCTACAGAAACAAATTAGAACACTAATGGAATGATTAAGGTTATATATACCTGTGTTTGTTGTGGCATGACAGCATTTTTCATGTATGGGGTGGTTAGAACCTGAGGAGATAATTAAGATTCATAGGTTAATTATAAGAATTTATTATTTTCTAAATAAATTACATTTTAAAAATCAGAACTATTACTTATTGACCGTTAACAATTCATACTTACAAATTTAACCGATGTACTCATGATCTTTTATTTTTGTTATGAATGGCATAATCACCATAGATTCAAGAAAGAATGCATATAGCGACAGAATAAAATAGGATTTTCTTGACAACATGTCGTCACTATTGTTCATGTACACCTATTGTGATGACATTTCATTGGGACAAGACACAAAAACCCTAAAGCCTGAAGAGCTTATAATTGCCGACGACACATTGTCGGTGTAAGCAGAGCCAGCCTTTGCTGACGACACTCTGTCATCGCTATATATAGCTCTCGTCAGGACAACCATTTTCTTGTAGTGTACGTTTTCCCATTTAACTCATAAGTCATAAACATCATTGTGAGTGAAATCGAACAAATGTTAAATTAAGTGTGAGGTTATGATAGATTATGTGAGTGAGATTGTAGTTGGTAACAAATGTAATAATTAATAGTGTCATCAATCAAATCATTTGTATGGATTATTATCTCAATAGATCATACTTTGGATTATTGATCCAATTTATGCTTTATTTTAGTATGAATCCGTAGGTAATCAAACTTACACTAACTTGTTCATGGAGAAATTTGATGTAAAGAATAGCCTCAGACAACACGGATGCTGTATCGGTCTGAAAGAAACCCCAAAGTTTATGATTATGATTATCATCAACAATAAAAAGATCAAGACTTTAGTTTTAAGATTAATCATCAAAAAGAAGAAAAATATGATGAAGAAAAATATGAAGATATAGTTGATGATCATGCATACTTTTCCAAAAGGGGAAACTAATTGTTGGAGTGCAGTGATTTTGTCCCCCATCTTCACCTGATCCATCCAAGTTAGCACAAAAAATTTCAACTTTAATTGTGTTTTCAAGATTCATAAAGAGTAAAAACAAGATTAATATATGCACCTTTAAAGGTGGCACCAATGGTGGGTTCTCATTTCTTGGTCTTTTGGTTGATGATGATTTGGTGTTGCTTCTTTTCCCCATTTCAGAAGTGGGATTCTTGTTATATATGCAAACAATTCACAAAAATAACATAAAATATTAGGCCTTTGGTGAATATAAATCGTGGGTGTCGCGTGTGAACCTTGATCATCGCTATACCTTTGGTTTATCTTCAATGGTTGATGGAGGTAATTGCATTTGCAATGGAAAAAAGCTTGATCTAACATCATTCATGGAGGCTGCTGATGCATTCCAAAACCGTGCGTTGTTGGAGAACTGCAATTGTGTAGCAATGTTCGGTGGCTGCACTTTTGGTGGTGAATTCAATGAGAATTCTTGTTGCTGTGGTGGCGGAAGGTATTCTCCGCCAACACTACCACCACCGGATACAGTCAAGCCACCGTAGCCAGACTGATAGGAATAACTCATTCCTCGGTTTTGATCAAAACTAGAATCTTGTTGTACACTCGTGTTGGTATTTGAACCGAATAAACTTTGTACTATTGTAGAATTACTTCCATACGAATGATCTACAGATTGGAAGCCCGGATTTAATCCGTTTTCATCGTGGTAATTATGCGCCTGTTCGTCTAATCGATAACCTCTAACTCTTGTTTTCTTGAACTCAGGAGGTGAATTGGAATACATTTTATGTGGTTTCCATTGGTTTTCTTGAAAATTGCTTGAGTTTGAGCTCAAACCATGATCTTCTTGAATTAGTGTTTGGTAACCACTTTGATGATGATCATTTCTTTGATCTCCACGACTGTTTTGCATCAAAAAGTTAAAACCTTTTTAGCAATCAAAAGAATCAAGATTAGGGTTTTGTAAGAAATCAAGAACATGTTCTTATGGAGTACTTACTATAAAGCTTGATTCCAATCCAACGAAGGTTGTGATGAAAGACCTAATTCCATCATCTGTAAGCTCGGAGTGTCGTTAAACACCCCACCAACGCCAGCACCACCACCACCGCGGTGGCGGCCACCGCTAGTGGTGGTTGTGGTGCTGCTTTCGGTGGTTTCTTGGAAAAGATTCATGGAGGTGACGGAAACTGAGTTCAAACAAGGTCTTGTTCTTGAATCCCACCAGCTATCTGCCATCTTTTGAATTGGATCAAATTTATAATTTCTTGATCTTCAAGATACCTTCAGATTTCTTTTTTTTTAAATAAAAATATTGTTTTTGAGTTGTAAAAATGAAATCAACTGGGTTGCGTCGTCTTAGTATTTATATGAAACTAGTAAGTTGACTTTTTATCTTCCGGTTGAAAATTGAATATATTATTATTTTCTTTTCTATAAACATATAAAGAAAATATTATTTAAATTTTTTTCAGAGATATATATATAACCTGATTTTACATATTTATGGAGATAGCAGTTTTGAAAGGAATTTGAATTTAAACTGATAATATATTTTAGTTGAGCATGAAACAATTGAGCACACATGAGCTCGTATCATCTTTTATAAAGTAATATGAGAGCTTGTATGCATTACAATATATTTCTAACGGTTTATAATTCTTTAACTTATTTATTCTAATTAATTTCTTAATCTCACCGGTTTAAAATAAATTCAACCAAAATAGTAACCGGAAAAACATCTAAAATAATATTTTGTGGATTATTTGTAAATGTTAAGAGACTTCCTCTAAAAACTAAGCTATGAGTGTAGATCTTTGAATTTAAATGAATACAACTAAACACGAATGAACTCAAATAAAAATTAAAGTAAGTGATGTTCTAACTTAAAATCTAAATAGTACTACTGTTATCATATGATTCAACGATGTCAAACATTTTAAAAGCATGAACTAGCCCATTTGGTAGATGATTTACTTTTAAAATGAATGTTTTGGGTTCAAATCTAAGCATTGTGTAAAATTAGAGAAAATTATGAAAATGGTCTCTGTAGTTTAACCAAATGGTAAGTTTGGTTCCCGGATTTTATAAATTACAAATTTAGTCCAAATATTTCAAAGTTGGTTGCAAATTTAGTCCCCAACGTTAGTGTCAGTTAGTTTTCAATGATCTAAGAACTAAATCTGCAATATGATCAAACCATAAGGAACAATTGTGTAGTTTTTTTAAAAATAAAAAATTAAAATCAAATAACTTTAAAAATTCAAATTAAGAAATTCAAATTAACATCAATAATAAAATTAAATAAAGTTTAAATAACCACTTCTATCACCCTGATTATGAGTTTAAAAATAAATAAAGATTAACGAAAATGGAAATGGAAATAATTGAAATGTCTTTAGTTCACTGTAGTTTATTATCATCCTAAATTACTATTCGAATGCATACGAAACAACATTATATGTGCATGTTTGATAATATAAACATTATTTTATGAAATGCAAATCACCTTTTATATGAGTATATTGTATCTATCTCTCTAGCTAGAAATGTCCACTATATATTTAGAGATCAAGTTATGAAAGTGTAATTTAATGTTTTCTGGAATATTTATCATGACGTTCAGAAGTAAAAGTTATTTGTGTGTGTGATGTTTTATTATGATCAACAAACTCAACCATTCATACTTCAATATAATATATATAGTTATTGTGGGTATAATTCATGTAACATCGACATAATACTTTTTTTCTGAAAACATAATACTTTTCTTTATCGGATGCTCAAATTATTAAATTAAAGTTTTTAAACTCACAGTGGTTAATTTTTTTATTTTAATTTAATTTATTCAAATTTTGTTAATTTTTAGAGAGAATTGCACAATTTTAGTCCCTTTGATTATATTACAGATTTAATCCTCTGATTGTTAAAGTTTAACATCCACTAACGGTGAAGACTAAATTTGCAACCAACTCTCAAATATTTGAATTAAATTTGCAATTTTTAAAAAGTATGGATCAAAACTTGTAATATGGTCAAATCATAGGAATTTTTTTTTAATTTTCTTTATAAAATTATTTATAGTAGTTTAGAAGTAGAATAAATTTATTGTAAAAAAATAATAATATCCAAACTAAAACTAATTATTAATGCAAAAAGTCAGAAACTGACAAGTAAAATGACGCCCTAAGTAGTCTTTAGCCAAGGTTTGGTTCAAAAATTTTATGAGTTTGATACATGATGGGTTATTTAGTATTACTAGTAACTTACAAACAAATTTAAATGAATATATGAACAAATATAAACAAGCAAAATAGAAGAAAATTAATGAACTTAATTTTATTTTCACTAGTTACTTTTATTATATTAGCTTATCTATCAAATAAACAAGCATAAGCAACTTTTTATGAATCGAATATTGAACATTTAGTTCACTTACAAACATTATATAGCATATGAAATATATCTCATGCCCTCGCTTCCATTATATTCTTCTAATTATGGTGTCATGGTGGCTGGCATGTGTCAACTAACATCCATCATAGTGATGTTGTTCTTCTCAAGGACGAATTGTACATTGTATTTTTATTGTGTTGGTTTTGTTTTTTTTTTTTTTTTTTTTTTTTTTTTTTTTTTTTTTTTTTTTTGACATTTTAGCATATTTCAATTATTTGTTTCGATTATTTAATATTTCTATCAAATCAACAACTCATGTTAATAAAAATAATTCTTAAGATCTATACTTTGCTCGTGTGTCTTTTGAGATCATCTATATAATTGAGATAATTTATGTAGATAACTTCTTAATTCTTATCAGTTACATACTATACAACTCTTAAGTTTTTACGTGCATACATTTCGCCTCTTTTGACTCCAAGTCTAACTTAGATTGAATACTTGAACGTGCCAATTTAAAATGTGTGAACACAAGCACGAGTCACACTTAATTGGAGGTCACCATCTTAATATTTCAATGACGAGTATACATGCTCAATGATGTCAATACGTTGTTGGATCACTAAAAGCCAAGGAGATATTCTAAAACGTTGTCAACTTACCTTTATATTGATTAAACCATTAAATTAGTTACTTAATATATTTAAGTACATTAAAATTTTATTTTCAATATAAATAATCTAATCTGAGTTATATTATGTGTTTTTTTAAATTACTTACTTTGCAATAATTATTATTATCAAAAGAATTGTCACTTAAAATATAAAAATTAGTTATTTATTTAAATTTATAACGCTTTACATATTATTACCCTCAGGGGTGGGCCCACCCTTAAAGGATGGGGTTGCTCGACACCCAAAAAGGTATATAACTGGAACCAAAGCGACACTAGTTTTTTTATAGCAACATCCTAATTTTTTTCTTGGCACCTATAAACAAATTCACTAAGAATAAATAAAAGTGATATAAGTTTTATTCGTTAATCCTAACTTTTTTTCTTATTCACTGCAAAAAGATCAAGGGTTCAAAGCAATTTTTTATATATGTTTAATATGCTATGTAACTATTTTTAAAATCCAAATTTTAAATTGTTTTGAATTCTTTTTCCATATAATCTACCTTATATCAGTTATTTAGTATTATATTTAAACTCATTAAATTTTATATCAACTTAATTTATTTTAGTTATATATTTTCTTTTATTTATTATAATTTATCATATTATTACTGATTATTTTAGTTCATGATTTCTTACATATGTTAATTATTTATCAAAGTCTTACAAATTTATGTTAGAAAGACATTTATACTTTTCGTACTTTTGTGAAATAATATGCTTTTTACAGAAAACTAATACAAAATTAAACAAAAACGTTATTCAAGCATCATTAGTAAACCATGAACTACTTATTAACATTGTTGAAGTCATGGAACCCAAGGTTGGTATCTTGAACTTGAAAAATATTAGTGTTTGAGTTTTCAAATAGTTTAATCCATCTCCAATAAAAAAAAATCTAATTAAGATATATTTCAACCCATCCTTTAACAACTAATAATCAAGCTAGACACAAATTTTTCAGTTTGTATTTTTCTGGTAAAAACAAAAAATAAGATAAGATTCTTGATTATTCAAAACTTAATCGAATGACATGTATTGGTTGTTGCAATCTTAGAAGTCCGGGTATTCTTGACGAGAATTCCGATTTATTAACAAAGAGGTGAAGAAATAGAGTCATCATTTTTAATATCTATCATTAAAAGAAAAAGGGCTAGCATCATTTTTTTATTGGAGAGATACCATATTTGAAATGAAAGATTAGCACTTCAAAGGGAAAAGCTCAAGTGTGAAATTAGCCTTATGTTTTTTATTCTCAACTGCCAAGCTATTTGTTTTCATCTATATTTTTCTACATGTAATAAGTATTGGTATGTACTTTGATTTTGTTCCTTCACTATCATGTGACAAGGTTAAAGCTTTTTTGGTGATATTATAGTATCGCGTATTTCCTCGTGATTTGAGTTATGTGGTTGTTCCATTAGTTTTCTTTATGGAAAGATCTATTATTCTGAATATTGTTGAAAGGTGGATTATCAAGTATGATAAAGAGATGGAGATTTTAGAAAAGTATATGAATGAGTAAGTGAAGGCTTGGCTTACGTGCTCAGTTCAAACAAAAAAAAGTTATAGAGTCAAGCCTATTTAATGATGGTAGTGAGAATGGGGGTTTGAAAGTTAGAATAAAACACTTTTCAAAGGCTACATGACCACAACATAGTGTGGTTCATTTTTCTTCTATTGAGAACACTATAGGTGGAGTAGAAGCAGAAGTAAATACAAGAAGCAAGACACATGAAACCAACATATGTTTATTCTTATGTTTCTTATCTCAATTAAAACCAAGAAAAGTATATCAAGCTTTATAAGAGAATGGTTGGATGGAAGCCATGCAATAAAAATGCCTTCAATTTCAAAAACAAAAAGTTTGAAAATTATGCGTACTTCTTAAAGGAAGACAACAATAAGAACCAAATTGGTTTTTAAACACAAAAATGATGAAAGAAAAATTGTGATCAAGAACAAATTATGACCACTGGTGTAGGGTTACACATAAAAGAATTTATTGATTATGATGAAATATTTGCTCTGGTAACAAGAATTAAGACTATAAGGATTTTTCTAGGTTTTTTTTCATTAATTTTAAAAATATTAAAGGGGTGAAATTATTTTTTATGAATTTGACTAGCTTAATTATCTTCTATACACATCTCAATTATGCAACGACAATTGTTTACTTTAAATAGCTCCTCTTGCAACTTTAAAATTGCTCCAACTTTTTCATATGCTAAATCTTTTAAAAAAATTACATGATATACACGAACATTTTATTCTTTTTAGTTTGAATATAGTATTGTTTTAGTAATTTTTTACTTAAAGAAGTTTACATATGGTGTTTCTTGACGTATCAAGCTGACACCCTTTAGTATATATTGTGAGTGTATTTAATATATGATATTTGGATGAGTATGTAAAGCTTAAGGGTGCCATATGCACTTGAATTTAACTATTTTTAAGTACATCTTTATTGTTTGTTTTTGGATAATTAACATATTAAATGTGTATTTATTAATTCATTTTTATAATCATTTAGATCAACTAATATTTTTTCTAGGGCTGTGCTTTATGTTTTTTCTCAAAATAATATTACTTCAGACATGTATTATATGAGGCACTGATGAGTAAGACAAAAGGTTCCAACTCATTTAAACACTACTTATCCCTTTAGTTTTCTTTATATATTAATATTTTATAGGTTTAGCATTTCGGTTCATGTTTAGTACTTGTAACACTTTTCTTATAAATATTTCTTTTTCAATAATTACACTATTCTTCATTTGTATAATAAAATAACAAATTAAAATTGAATACTATCCATTGACTGAATTTTAGTTTTATTATCAATGGTAATTTTACTAACATAATATATCAACATTGATTTATGATTGATTTATACTTAATTTCGTTTAAAAAAATCTATGTTTTCTCATTTCACTTATAATTCTTATCGTGAGTGAAATCGAATTTAATTAAGAGTAAATTTATGATGATTAGTTAAATTTTAATATTTTAAACTATAAACCAAATGACGATATTAGTTCATATTGTCAATTGAACGATAACACTCTTAAATTTTAGTTTTATTGTCAATGGTAATTTCACTAACATAATCAACATGGATTTATGCTCGATTTATACTTGATTTCGCTTACAAGAAATGTATGTATTCCTTTCACTCATAACCCTTATTGTGAGTGAGATCGAATTTAACTAAGAGTAAATCTATAATGATTATGCAAGTGAGGTTGTCTATGATTATGAAAGTTAAAAGTATCATTGTTTAAATTACTTGTGTGAGTTATAGTCAGTTAAGATTTAAATTATCTAAATCTATCTTTGTTGGGGGCTAGAGATTTGTGGTAAGAAGCCGGTCTTAGGTTGTGAGTTTAAACATCACCCCACACAAATTCGTATTAAAAACTTCTAAGCATTGTTGTTAAAACAAAACATAATATAATTTTCTAATAAAAAGTAAATTGATAATATAATTTTTAGAAAGTGCAAGATCAGTTAGGTCATGCTTTTGGCAACTAATTACTTTCATATTTATGCATTTACGTTGAAGACCTAACAATTTATTTCAAAGGTATTTATAGGGTTTTTATGATATGGTTCCACCTTAATATACCCTTGAAGATTACAATCCACCGGATTAGAAATTAAACTAGATATTATCCTTATTAGTTTTATAATTGATTCATGAGTCTAGTTTGATTAATTGTTGTGACAAGTTTTAATGCACAAGCACGCGCACACACACATAACGTCTAACTCAATACGATGTTTGTCTAGCCCGTCTAGCCCTTTGGAAGTTTGATTTGCTATTGAATAAGTTTTGAAGCACATGTATATAACATTGCATCTACTTGTATGTTTAGTCTAAACTTTGCATACTTGAGGCACATATATAAATAAGGTCATTTTACCAATACTTATTGTTTAATTGTTAACTTTTGACACTTAGAGAAAATATTAACAAAACAACCTATCGTATTATTTAACAATTTTTCCTCAATATCATAGATAAAACACACAAAACTTTATGTTAACATAATTTTTAACTAAAAAATCCATTATCAATACTGCACTCAAATTAAAAATATAAATGCTTATTTTTATGGTATAATTAAAAAAAATACTAATGTATGAAAAGGTTAGAGCCATTTATAAATCATAGGGAAGTTGGTTGATAACTATTTAGTTTCTTGTTTTAATAAAACAACTTTAAATGATTCTACCATATGTTTTAAAAGTTAAATTTTTATAAGTATGAAAATTATTTCTTTGTGCTCCTCGTATATATTATAATATAGTATTAAATAAAATCGTTTTTATCAAATGTGATAGAAATAAATTCAGGAAAAACAGATATTATAAAACCCAGATTTTGAAGAAGAATATAAGATGATCAAGTTATATGTTATATTTTCTAGTGTAGAAGGAATGAAAAATATATTTATTTTAATTTCACCCCTTACAAAAAGCGTAAGAACTTCGGGATGGGTTTCAGGGTTTGAATTGTACATTAGCTTTAACAAATAATCACATTTTAATCAACAAATTGTGATTTATATATGAATCCTTTAGAGATCAAATAGGCCAGTGATCATCTAATAAAATATTATCTGGTAGAATGAACAAATTTTGAGATCAATTATTTGCTATGTAAAAGAGGATAGTGACACAATTTATTGCTCATTTACCTGTTACTTTATTGTAAACGTTTTATTTGACTTGCAAATCTATATATAAATCGTTGATTGAAAATAAAAATAAAGACTAACAAAAAACTAACCGGAAAAAGCAATTACGAACGTATCCAATTAGACTCAAAACACCCGAACCAGAAAAACCAAATTCACTGGTTTTTTTCTCTTTTCAATCGACAACGATGGTAGCATAGCTATTATTATTACTATTATTATTACTATTATTAATACTATTATTATTACTATTATTATTATTATTATTAATTTCATACGCAACATATCTTATTTATTCAAATATTAACTTGAATATATGTATTTTTTATTATCAAATATATAATTAATGAATATCTATTAGTTTTTATACAGGATTATTTTGAAAATTGAAAAAACATTTTTATAATAATAAGGATTTTATAGATTAAAAATACGAAAAGTTTTAAAATTTATTTTCAAGAGAGAGGAGTATGATACATAGAAATAAAAGGTATGCATGCGTTAACCCTTCACGATATTTACTTAATATATGTTACAAAAAGTTATTAAGTACAACTAAAAGAAACATTTTTTTTTATTTTTATTTTTGAGTGGAGGAGGACGGCGGCAGTCGTTAGTTGTGGTGGGGCGTCGCCGGCGGGTTGAGGTGTTCCCGTCGTTTTGACTTTTTGTCAAAATTATGATCGAGTTTGTTTTTACCTTGTCTTCCGTATTTGACAAATATTAAAAGTCAACGTCTGGCCCCACGCGTCATGTGCGCGTGCACATTGGGTTCCATTACCTCCTACCCTTGAGAGTGACATTTTCCCATTTTTTATTTTTAAAATATGAATCAAAGTTGGCGACGTCTCTACACCTACTTGTCTACTTTTACTCCCTGTCAATTAACTTATTTCTTTTAAACGTTTGATCCACTGATCCACTCATTACCCCATTAGAAACCTTGGGGCATTACGTTGACACGTATCCGAATAAAAGCTCGTACATTAGTTTGTTCCCATCACTCCCGAACATGATACTGTCATTAGGAGTAAACTCATCATAGATGAGAAAACCTTTAATTTTTTTTAATCTTAGGTGAGATTTAAACATAATACATCTTTTATTTTGATAAAGCCTTAGGGTATTTTTATCTCAACCACTTGAGTTGAGAGTCAATGATAACTAATTTCAATAATTATATTTAGAAAATGAAACCGAGTATATTATGAATTTGCATATTACGTATGTATAACATAGTATATGTTTTTGATAAAAATTGTAGAAATGTTATATAGTTTTTTTTAATGTTTTATAATAAATGAAAGAAATGTTCAATTTATAAACATTATAAATAGGATTTGTGGAAATTATTATTATTTAAGAGGAGAGAATATGCAGTAAAAGAAAATTTTATAAAAATAATTTAATAAATTTATATAATTAATAGGTAGAAAGCAGTTAGAGTGAGAGAATTTTGGAGTGGTCACATTGGTGTATGTTTAATTTTAGTTCATGTCTCAAAATTATAAAGATGGTATTGTATGGAGATTTTTAAAATAAAAGAAGCTTAAAGTTAAGTCTTGTAGAAATTGATATATGATTAGTCTAGATAACTAGACTAAAATTAAATGTTGATGAAGAGTTTTTTTTAATTGTCTTAAGATTTGGGATTACGGTCGAATGAGGTCCGACCACTTGACTTAATAATGCAACCCATAACCTTTCACAAGAGAAGGCATAACCCCTATTTGGAGGGGTAAGGTAATCTCACAACTTTTCTCTTAAGAGATATCTATTCATTATCACTATTATCGATAACTTATGGTCGGAGGGTGTTCTCAAATCCCAATGTTATCTTATACTACAAAAGTAATGGTTTCAAAAGATTATCTTAACTTAAACTTGAACTCGACTCAAACATCTAACTATTTAAGGCTAAACCTGAACTCAAATCAATATATAGCTAGAACTGCCATGATCAAGCTTGCTCTAAGAGCATTCACAAATCACAATAGAATCCTTAAATTTATGTGAGTGTATTTAGTATATTATATGGAATAGTCACTACTACACAAACAAGTATTTCCTATGGATTTTTGCTATGAAAAAATTCTGTAGCAAATTTATTATGGATTAGCGACGGGTTTGCTACGGATACATGTTGCTACGGTTTGCCTTCGAATAAACCATAGCAAAATGTGTTCATAGCAAATTTGTAAGAAAATTCATCGCAAAAGTTTTAAAATAAATATATTAAAAATGATTTAATTAAATTCGTAGCAAAATCAAGAAATAAATGTTGAAAAAAAAAACTAAAAATAGTTTACCAACACCCGTAGCAAAATCCATAGCAAGACTAAGGAACAAACATTTAAAAAATAATTCAATAAAATCCGTAGTAAATTTCGTAGCAAGAGTGAAAACATAAGATTTTAAATAATGAGAAAAAATATTATTAAAAGAATCCATAGTAAAATCCGTAGCAAAACTAAATCTAGAAAAATCATACATAATAAATATTAATACTCGTAGTAAAATCCATCGCAAAATCCGGGAAAGATTCAAATACAAAGTTTTTTAAAACTAAAAAGTGTAAAATCAATTACGATGCTGACACGTGCCATTTTGATCAAAATTAGGTTGGTAATATCCCCCTTCTCAAGTTTCACCTTTTTTTTAAAAACATTTATAAGTTTATGCTAGTAACCATTATGTTTTCTACATTACCTGTGATGTTCTTAATTGATTTGGATATATTATACTATTTGATTTTGATTAACTTGTGATGTTTTTGGATGTTTAAGGTATTGCCATTGGATATTTTATGCTATTTGGTATGGATTAACCTTTTACTACAATTGTATATATTTATAAAAGTTGTGTTATATATCATTTACAAGAAAAAGTTCAATAACGTTATAAAAACGAAATCTTTCGAGAAATTTAGACAAAATTCGTAGCTAAATCCGTAGCAATAATTTTGTAAAATACGTAGCAAAAAATTGCAAACCCATAGCAAGATTGGTAACAAAATTATAACAAAACTCATTGCAAAATTCGTTGCTAATTTCCATAGCCAAAATGTAGTAAATCTATAGCTAAATTTCATAGCAAATATTTGTAGCAAAATCCTAGATAAATCATCCATAGCAAAACCGTGGCTAAACTCCATAGCAAATCCATAGCAAAATTTTCCGTAGCAAAAATCAAACAAAACTCTGTAGCAAACTCCATAGCAAATATTCGTAGCCAAATGCGTAGCGAAATTACCGACGCTAATTTTTGTAGCTAAACCCGTAGCAAATATTGGTCCGTAGCCAAAATCCGTAGCAACACAAATTAGCGACGAAAGTATCATCTACAAACCAAATTCATAGCAAATTAGTAGCAAACACTCGTTTCGCTACGGATTCGTTACGGATTTGGCCGTAGCGCATACCTTTTTTTGTAGTAGTGAGTTTTGAGTGGTTGTGAGTGAAGGAGAGAGAAAATGTTATTGTTGATTGATATATTTGAATAATCATTGTTCAATCCCTATAAATTTTTTAATATTTTTAAAGTGGTTGTGAGTGGAGAAAGGAGAAAAAAGTAATGATAAGGGTATAAAAGGTATTATTTGATTGAAAATAAAAGAGAAAATATAGTGATTTTTATTGTAATTATATGGATAAAAATAGGGAATTCACTGTGAATGCTCTAAGTCATCTAGAGCTAGCCTCAAAAGCTTAAGTAACTATATAAATCTAGAGTAAATTACACGGATGGTCCCTGTGGTATGCACGTATTGCAACTTTAGTCCCCACTTTCAATAAATTACAGATGCGGGCCTGAACTATGCCAAGAGTGCACGCTAATGGTCCCTAACACTAACAAAGGTTAAGTTTCTCTGTTAATGTTTTTAAAAAGACAAAAATACCCTTTTTTATCTTCTTCCCCACATTCAACACCCACCACCACCACTCTACCCTCAACCCATCGTCGCCGCCTCTACCCTCAGCCCGCCGCCGCCGCCGCCGCTACCCTCAACCCACCACCGCCTCCGCCGCATTTACCCTCAACCCACCACCATCGCACCGTCTGCACCCTCAACCCACCACCGCCTGCACCTTCTACCCTAAACCCTCAACACACCTCCATAACCCACCACCATCTTAGCCCACCACCACCGTCCTTGCATCACCCTCAACTCACCACCACCATCACCAACCCACCACAACTGTACTAGAGCACCCTCAACCAGCACCACCATCGTCGTAACACCCTCAACCCACCATCATCTGCTACCTGCACCCTTGACTCACCACCACCAATCAGACAACCACTCGCGGCTGCCACTAAACACGATAACAAGTTGATTCATCAGATTTGAAGAGAGAGAGAGAGTCTTAGAAGAAAGAGAGAGAGAGAGAGAGATAGAGAGAGAGAGAAAGGGGGGAGAGAGAGAGAGAGAGAGGGAGAGAGAAAGATAAAGTGACTTAGACCAGTAATGATGCTTTATTTCTGTCATGGTGGTGGAGAGGCAGTGGTGATGGTGATGGTGATGATGATGGTGATGAAGATGAAGATGAAGAAGATGAAGATAGAAGAAGAAGATGGATGGAGGGAAGTGTGATGGGTGGGGTTTGGGTGGGGGTAAGTTAGGTTTTGTTTATAAATATTATTTTTTGAATTTAGGGGTATATTGATAATTTTACATTGACTTAACAGAGAAATTTAACCTCAGTTATCGTCGGGGACTGCAGGTATGCATGTCATGCATAGTTCAGGCCCTCTAAAGTTGCAATATGTGCAAACCCCAGGGACTGTCCGTGTAATTTACTCATAAATCTATTTATCTTAGAATATAAATTTTTGAGTTAATTACACGATTGGTCCCTATGGTTTGCCCATATTGCAATATTGGTCCTAACTTTTGAGAAATTACAGGTTTGGTCCTTATTGTTTACCAACTCGTAACACGATTGGTCCCTGACACTAACTTCTGTTAAGTTTTTCAGTTAAGTGGATGTGAAAAGTCTAAAATACCCCTGCACTAAATACCACTGTTTACCATCTACCCCACCGCCTACAACGGCACCTCCGTCGTTACCCCACCGCCTGCGCACCACCGTCACCGACCCCGCCTGCGCACCACCGTCGCCGACCCCGCGCCTGGGCACCACCGTCGCCGACCCCCCGCCTGCGCACCAGCGCCGCCCGCCTGCACACCTCTGTCGCCGACCCCCGCCTGCGCACCACCGTCGCTGACCACCGCCTGCCCACCGTCGTCGCCCTCGCCTGCGCACCACTGTGATACGAAGAGGGAGGGGGAGGGGTGGGGTTGGCTAGAGTGGGACCCACATTAATTTAATTTATATTTTAAATATTTTTTCTTTTAGTGCAGGGTATTTAGAATTTTCACATCCACTTAACTGAAAAACTTAACAGAAGTTAGTGTCAGGGACCAATCGTGTTACGAGTTGGTAAACAGTAAGGACCAAACCTATAATTTCTCAAAAATTAAAACCAATATTGTAATATGGGCAAACCACGAAACCAATCGTGTAATTAACTCTAATTTTTTTCATAATGAGTTAGAGCAAAATATACTTTCTACCATTTGTTTCGTACACGCTCTCGATTTGATATTGATGTACCATCATCGCTTTGTCACACCCACCCCCAATTTGTCGTTTTCATTTCATTTTGGTTTACAATAAGTTTTTTAGAAAATTACGATGTCAATTGCCAAGGAACATCCAATGGATATTTTAAAGCATCCATGATTAGCTATTAAATTTGTATTATATATTCTGTATTTTTTTTTAAATTTAATTATATATATTGTTAATTGATTACTCTAAAATCAAATTTATAGATTAATTTATTTCTAAAATTCCGTTACTTATAAATATGAATTGTCAACATGTGATGTCTGTGTTGCTTAGAAAGATATAACTAGATTTTATTTATTTTTTAAAATAAATAAGCTTGATGGCTTTTTTTTATGTTATATTGACTGTTTTTATTGTATATAAAAATACACAACTGTATTTGGAAAATATAAAATTTAAAAATATAAACTATTGATATTATTTTCGTAGTTCTTATGATATTTAGTAGTTTTTAAATAATTTTAACCCTTAGTTGGTATATATTATTTTTAGATTAGAAGATAAATTGCTTATGTAGTAGGTTAGTTTAAAAAAATATAATTGAAGAAAATAAGGATGAATTAAACTAATATTAATATAAAAAATATATAAAATACTGTAAAATTAAGTTTTAGATGTGTGAAGTGGACCACGTATTTACAATGTAAAAAGTCAACACATTTTTGTAGTCCAATATATGTCAACGGGAAATTATTTTTAATTTGGACTTGTTAGGTAGACGTGTGAAGCAAATTACGTGGTTGAAATAAGTCTTTCACTTCGAATTTTGACTTTATTTATAAAAGTCTACAACCAAAATTTGGTATCATTCCCTTCTTTTCATTCGCTTTTGTTTAAACCTTTATCAATCTTACTACAAAACAAATAGAATATTAAATTTTTTTATATTTCACTTTTTCAAAATAAAAAGAAGTTTTAGTATTTATGGCATAGTAATAAAGATGCGCGCCTTATTCACCTGGTGTTGAGTTAAAGTTTTAACTGAGACCTGGAGTGAAATAGATTAGGTTAGAAGTATAATAGGTTATGTGAAGGTTTCAAAAAAAAAATAATATTAAATGTTAACAAACTTAAAAACACTTTGTAGGTTTCCATAAAGGTAAAGATTATTATATTTTTATTGTTTATTTTCTAGGTAGGTTTTCATAAAGGTAAAGATTATTAGGTTAGAAGTATAATAGGTTATGGTGATCCGGCCCGTTTATCATTTCAGAGAAAACCTACCACCCAAAGGCATATTATGGTAAAACACTAGTCCACTTGAAGTATATTGCACCAAACGATACTCGAACCCATGACCTCTACTTAGAAAAGCCATAAGATGCCTACTCACAAACCAATTGATTTATGGCTCATTGGCGGTGATAGAATATTTCAAATAATAAGTTTGTTACAATAGTAGTTATTTTCTCAAATGTATTATACCCTTTTAGTCACGCTAAAAAATAATTATACCGGTAAGATATTGCATTGTGAAAACACGATCATGCATCTACTTAGCTAGTGCATCCCACAATAAACGATTAGGATGCATGTTATGTTACCAATCATATATCATGCAAATTAACTATTGCATATCAACTTTGGACCGCCTAATGTAAATTTCTATTATATTAAATATAAAGATTATAACATCTAAAGTTAAATGATTAATACCTCTCAATAACTATTTTCACATATTGTATGTATTTTCGTCAATTTATGTATAACACATCGTTGAGGTGTAAGAAATAGAAGACACAATTTTAATATATTGATGAGGAAATGAGGACTACTAAACATTGCATATCATATTCTTCCATCCTAAGCTACCCTTATTGTAATTACAACTCTAGGTAACATGTTCTTGAATGACCAAACCTCCCTGAATACGTTAAGTTGATGTGCTGAAAGTTGTTTTAATCTTATAAAGTAAACGACTAATTTTAACAAAATAATACGAATTAGCTTCGAGTCTAGCTCGGAGTAAAAATATGTTTGGGGTTGAGTCAAAGAATTTTTTCTGTTGTGTGTTTCTTCGTAAAAGGGTTGGGATACGACCTTGGTTGCCAAAAAAAAAAAAAATAGATGAGTCCGATTATAATAACACATCCCTCTAAAACAGGTTCGTCTATTTGACGTTCAAAAAATTATTTATATACAGAAAGAAATGAAAAGATCATGCAGGGCATAGCCCAACTCAATTCGGGCCCAACCCATATTTTACAGAAGCCTCATATAATTTTGGAGAGGGTTTTTTTTTTGAAAGAATAGCAACAACATTCATGGTCCTTATATTTAGAGTAAATTACACGGATCCTTCCTGAGTTTTGCTTAAATTTCATATTTCGTCTTTGAGATTGAAAAATTACATGTTTGATCCTAAGGTTTGGAAAAATATTTCATATTTCGACCATGTGTCTAACGCCGGTTAAAAAGTTCTGTTAAAAAGTTCCGTTAAATGAGTGTTAAATGACTATTTTACACTCAAAGCTTTTAAATGACTATTTTATCCTCACACCTCCACCCTCTTCTTCTTTTTCTTCTTCTTTTTATTCTTATTCTTCTTCTTGATCCTTATCACCACCACACACTCCATCTCCACCACCACTATCACACCAACATGACATACCTACATCTCTTTCATCCTTGCGACCCACCGCCCCAATATACACATAAGGTTAGTCCCCTACCACCTCCACCATCGTCATCATTTCCACCATTGTGGACCATCTTCGGCAAGAGTCGATTTGGATCTATTATGGGATGTAAACAGCGGACTCGATGTACATCTCCACCACCATCGGGCACCAAAACCTACAAATCGCAAGGTGGGGCTGCGGTGGTGGCACGGTGGGGCTGCGATGGTGCCACGATTGGGCTGCTGTGGGACTGAGCTGGTGGCATCGTGGGGTTGTGGTGGTGGCATGGTGGGGTTACGGTGGTGGCACGGTGGGGCTGGGGTCGGACTAGCAACTAAAGTGAGGGGTGGCGTATGGGTGGGTATTTATTTTGTTATTATTATTTTTATTAAAGTTTAGGGGTAAAATCGTCATTTTGTTAATTTTAACAAAAAAAACTAACGGACGTTAGACACAAGAACGAAATGTGCAATGTTTTTCCAAATCTTATGACCAAACATGTAAATTTTCAATTCCAAGGACGAAAGGTGAAATTTGCGCAAACCTTAGGGACGATCTGTGTATTTACTCTTATATTTACGTTAAAATATTATTTTTATTCTTTTTATTTTTCTAATTAAATAATAAATTTTTATATTTTTTTATTTTTTTTCTTATCCACTCACAAATATATTCTACACACGTCACTCGCAACTACTCAGAGCATTTACAACCCGTTCTGTAAAAATACGTGAGTAGAATTCTTATATTATATGAAATGGTTCTAAGTGATTGTGAGTGTATTAGAGAAAAATATTACTATTCAATCTGTAAATTTAAAAAAAATATTGTTCAATTTTTATAATTTATTAATATTTTTAGAAAGTGTTTCTGAGTGAAGAAAAGAAAAAAGGTAATGATAAAATTATGAGAAAAATATTATTTAATTAAAAAATAATAAAAGAATAATAATTTTAATTACAATTTTATAAATAAAAATAAAAAATGAGTTAAGAATACTCTCACAAAAATCCTCTTAGAACACACTCGTATAAAAATGAAAAACCTCTTTGAATGGAACTCTGTTCATCCTCGAATATTTTGAACTCGTGAATTGCAGAGTTCGATTACTTCTGATCGTTAATCACACATGTAATGGGTGAAAATCGGTGTGTTCTTCGCATCCGATCGAGTAGTTTGAAGAAATCATTTGGAGAACATATAATTTTTTGTTTATTTTGACATTTCCGATCGCCACCGTCTCCGACGTGACGGCATCCACCGCCTTAAAATTTCACGAAATCAGGTACTAATAATCTACCTCTGATTTCGTAATATTTTATAAGTCGTATTATTTCATTTTTACTACTCAAAACCTAAGTTTCATTGTTGAAATTCATATTAGAGTTTGTGTTACATTGGATGTTAGGATTACTATCCTCGGTTCCTTACACGATGATACTTTTGTTGATGTAATGATCCGTTAGTTCCCGTTTTATTGATTTCATATGTATTAGGGTTACTCTTTGCTGTTTAAACTTTAAACCTAAATTTTGTAGAAGATTTAACTAATTGTACATTTGTTTAGTGTAATTGTATAATTCCTGTACATTATTCTCTGGAATAATTTATCTTACGTTTGAAGCATATAATTCCTTCACATTATGCTTGAACTTACACCTTGAAGGCAAGTATATGAGTTGATGATGTCCTTTTGTTGCATTTTTCTCTTTAGATACTCGGCTTTTGTGTCTATGTTTGATTCTTGATTTCTTTATATTCTGTTTCTAGCATAAATACTTGATAGCATGGATATACTTTATCATAATGGGGCTTACCATCTATTTTATCACTCTCCTGCTTAACTTTTGTGGTTTTATCCAATGTTATGGATGCCTTAATTGATGGGAGGGATATCCTCATAGAAACTGGATCCTTTCTTATGATTGGATGTAAGCCTGGATTTCTTTAATCTCACCAAAAGTTCTAACATTGTATAAGTGGTAGCTTTCTTGGAAGATGTCTAAGTTCCATTTTTGGTACACTATAGAAGTATTTGACTAATTTTTAACTTTTGTGATTAAGGAATGAAGAAACGGAGTTGGGTGGATTATAAGTGTATCTAATTCTTAACCAACCGATTATTTACTTTATTTTAGGAATAGATATTTATCTTTTATTTAGAGATAATCATAATGTAATTATATGTATATCTCTTCCTATTTTATAGTTTGTATTCTTCCCTATATATAGGGCATTCATAATCAATTCAACTCAACAAGCTTTTATGGTATCAGAGCTACGGTTCTGATATCCTTCTCTCTTCTCCCTCCTTTTTTTTTCCGCTAACCCTCACCGGATTCGTCCGGCTGTGCCACCATGACCAAAGAAACCATCGCTGAATCGTCTACCAAACCCACCCCTCTTCACCCCGCATACTCAGTTACGAATATCCAAACCAAGATCCGGACATTGGACGGTTCGAAGGTCACCTATTCTTCCTGGGTCAAGCTTTTTCGCCTACATGTTGTTGCGTATAAAGTCTCTGATTACATCGACGATTCAGCCCCACCTGCTGCTACTTCATCAGAATATGCGCAATGGAAAGAACTTGATGCGCTGGTCCTTCAATGGATATACAACACAGTTTCCGATGATCTTCTCAATCGGATCCTAGATGCGAATACCACAGCCAAAACGGCTTGGCAGAAGCTCGAAAAGATTTTCTTGAGCAATAAACAGGCTCGAGCTGCGGCGCTCGAGACCAAGTTTTGCAATCTCACCCTAACGGCCTGCTCCTCTGTTGAAGATTACTGCCAAAAGCTTTCCGATTTGGCAAACCAGCCTTCCGACGTTGATCACCCCGTTTCCGCCTCCCGCCTCGTCCTTCAACTTGTTCGAGGCCTCCCAGCGGAGTACAACACCACGGCCTCTTTGATCAACCAGCAGGGCGTGGATTGGGACCAGGCTGTTTCCATGCTTAATGATGAAGTCATACGACTCGAAGCTCAAAAAGGCTCTCAGAATACGGTTCTAGCAGCCCCTGCCGCGTCACCCTCTTCAAGCCAGTCCTCAAACCCCAACCCACAACCTGACGGTTCCAATTACTCTTCAAATCGACGCAGCAGCAGGGGCCGCGGCGGCCCCTGCAATCGTAGGGGCAGGGGCAGGGGCAGGGGCAGGGGCAGGGGAGGCCGGCAACAGCAGCACAATCTTTCGTGGCAAGGTCAGTAGCCTTCTTTCCCGAACTGGGCTTGGTGGACTCCTCCACCCTGCCCGTATCCGACTCAGCAGCAGTGGAAGGTCAGCCCACATCCCGGCCCACAATCTGCTCCTCAGGCCCAATATGCCGGTTACCCACCGGCCCAGTTCTCCTATCACCAATCGAGTTTTTCACAGCCTGCGTACAACCCTTTGAGTCCTTCTGATTTAAGTGCAGCCATGGCTAACTTGCAGGTTAACTCTCCCAACACCGCTTGGACCTCGGATGTTATGGACACCGGAGCCGAGACCCACGTCACAAACGACCAAGGTAAAATTTTAATCCCTGATTCTAATCCTGTTTGTCGTAATATTTTGGTGGGCAATGGCATGCTATTACCAATTAACGGATCAGGTACGGGTTTTCACCCTTTACCCAACCGCACATACATACTTCCTAACATCCTATACAGCCCTCAAATCATTAAAAATCTTATTTCAGTTCGTCGTTTTACTCGCGATAATCAAGTGTCTATCGAATTTGACCCGTTTGGTTTTTCTTTGAAGGACCTCAAAACTAAGAAGACACTTTCTCACCACAATAGCACCGGGAATCTCTACACGTTCACGCCTCCTCAACTACCACCTCAAGCTACCTTCCTAGCCTCCCACCACTTACCATGGCATGATCGTTTAGGACACCCCGGGGCACAAGTTCTAGATATTTTAAATCGCAGTTTTAATTTTCTTTGTAATAAGGACAAAAGTCCACATCTTTGCCATTCTTGTCAACTTTCAAATAGTAAAAGATTGCCATTTTATTCGTCTAATACATTTTACTTTTGCTCCCTTTGATATTATTCATTGCGATCTATGGAATTCGCCAATCATGAGTAAAACAGGGTATAAGTATTACATGGTTTTAATTGACAACTTCTCACACTTCGTGTGGGTTTACCCCCTCAAATATAAATCCGAAACCTTTCCAACCTTTGCCAAATTTCATAAATTAATACTAACTCAATTTCAACGCAACATAAAAACTTTCCAATGTGATTTAGGAGGTGAATTTGACAACTCAGCTTTCAAAAATTTTGCCCAGCAACATGGTTTACTTTTCAGATTTTCATGTCCTCAAACCTCCTCACAAAACGGCCGAGCAGAACGAATGATCCGTCGCTTCAATGACATCATTCGGGCTCTCCTAATTCATGCACATCTACCTCCATCATTTTGGGTGGAAGCCCTACACACTGCCACTTACCTCCACAATATCTTACCAACTAAACGCCTCAACTTTTATACTCCTACCTTTGCCCTTTACCTACGCCACCCTGCTTACGACCACCTACGAGTGTTTGGCTGTGCTTGTTACCCCAATACCTCATCTACCCAACCCCACAAACTCCACCCTAGGTCTGTGCGTTGTATTTTCCTTGGGTATCCACCCGACTTTCGTGGCTATCGTTGCCTTGATCCTACTTCGGGCAAAATACACATCTCACGACATGTGACTTTTGACGAGCATGTGTTTCCTTACACCATTCCCCATCCCCCCACCTCATACACTTTTTTGGACGATTCCCCACCACCCGGTTTTACTTTCCAAAGGCCATTCACCCCGCCCGCACTCAATCTTGTCACTGCTCCTTACCCCTTAACATACTCCCGCCGAACACGTCCACCACCCACCAACCACCCACCGCCCACTGGCTCCACCGCACCTACTGTTCCTATTAGCGTGTAAAATCAATGTGGCCAGCCGGCCCTAGACATAGTTATTTTTGGGATAGATTTTGTATAGCAATCATAACAGAAATAGGATTATTCTCTTGTATTATAAATAGGGCAGAAGGCTGTCAAATAAGATTGATTCAGAGAATTACCAAACATCATCTCTATTATGGTATCAGAGCACCATCTGATAACCTAAAACCCTTCTGCCCTCTGCCGTCACCTCCCTTCCTCTTCTGCCCTCTGCCGCCACTAACCCTTCATCCCTACTCACTGATTTTCAGCCACTTTTTCAAATCCTAACTGCACCATGACGGATAAACTTCACCCTGCCATTACAGTTACTAACATCCGCAACTTCATCCCCTTCACCTTGGAGATGGAGAGTGGACAGTACGTATCCTGGGCCGAGCTATTCAAAATCCACTGCAGAGCATTCGAGTGCTCTGATCATCTCACCTCTACTACCTCTACACCTGCTGCCACCACCGATAAAGACAAACCTTCTTCTTCTACCTCTAACCTGGAGACTTGGAAACGAGTTGATGCCATTGTCCTACAATGGATCTATGGCGCAATCTCGAATGATCTACTTCATACCATACTCAAACCAGATTCGACCGCCGCTTCCGCTTGGAAAGCTCTTGAGAATATATTCCAGGATAACCGGAATTCTCGGGCTATTTATCTTCAAAACAAGTTCTCTACTCTCAAACTTGACAATTTTCCAAATGTTTCAGCCTATTGTCAGTCCTTGAAGATGATTTCTGACCAACTCGCTAATGTTGGTTCACCCATGACAAATCACAGACTTGTTCTCCAATTAATCAGTGGTCTAAATGACCTATATGATGGTGTGGCAATGATGATACAACAATCTGATCCTCTTCCAGATTTTTATGAAGCAAGATCGAAACTCATACTGGAAGAAACAAGAAAAGCAAACCAGACCTCATCTCCTTCTAGCGAAACAGCCCTCAATGTCTCAGGCTCGGTATGCTAAGGATATAATTGCTCGGGCATCTATGTCATCCTGTAAGCCGTGCACAACACCGGTTGATTTATCTGCTAAACTAAGTGCAACAGATGGGCCGCTCTTTTCAGACCCTACCTTGTATCGCAGTATTGCAGGTGCCCTTCAATACCTAACATTCACACGCCCGGATTTGTCATACGCAGTGCAACAGGTTTGTCTCTTCATGCATGAGCCTCGTGATCCCCATTTTGCCTTTATGAAGCGTATCATTCGTTATTTACAAGGCACGATTGAATATGGGCTTCGAATAGTTCGGTCGTCGGCTTCTCGTGATTTGGTTGCTTATTCTGATGCTGATTGGGGTGGCTGCCCAGATTCCAGACGTTCCACCTCCGGTTATTGTGTTTTTCTCGGCGACAACCTCGTTTCGTGGTCTGCGAAACGACAGCCTACCGTATCAAGATCAAGTGCAGAGGCAGAATACCGGGGGGTTGCGAATGCGGTTGCCGAAACCACATGGCTACGGAATTTGCTTCTTGAGCTTCACACTCCCTTACGGCAAGCTTCAGTTGTCTTTTGTGACAATGTTTCCGCCGTCTATTTGTCAAATAATCCAGTACAACATCAAAGAACCAAACATATAGTGATCGATATACACTTCGTGCGAGAGGTGCTTCATGTCCCCTCATCTTTGCAGTATGCGGATATTTTTACAAAGGGGTTATCTCGTGAGCTATTCCAGTCGTTTCGGTCCAGCTTGAGCGTCTGTCCTCCGCTCGCTCAAACTGCGGGGGTGTCTTAACCAACCGATTATTTACTATATTTTAGGAATAGATATTTATCATTTATTTAGAGATAATCATAATGTAATTATATGTATATCTCTTCCTATTTTATAGTTTGTATTCTTCCCTATATATAGGGCATTCATAATCAATTCAACTCAACAAGCTTTTACTAATAAGCAACAAGCCTGTTATAATTTTAGTGCAAACAAGTTGAAGTAGCCAACATTTTAGTATATATTAATTTCTAGTTACTCTAGGCTGATGGACATGCAAAATCTTGTAAACATGGAGACCAATGGTACATATTTAATTTAAGATGCAGTAGATCACTCAATTAGTTAATTGATAGATACTGTTATGTGATTTAATCTTTATGATTCTGAACTCCTAGGGAACTATTGGTCTATTAGCAAGTAAAAATTTGAAAATGATGCATATGAGCATCCACTGGTGAATGATGATCAAGAGTTATTCGTTGCCTGCAAATGCACAAAGTTTGGTGAATCAAACACTTTTACCATGAAAAAAATCAAGTTGTTTAAAATGTAATGTTTTCGAGCCTTGGCTTGACTAGTAGTCTAGTATACTACTTATCACTGTTTTGAAGTTAAATGAAAATACAAATTTCTGTCTCCTGTTTTTCTTAAGTCTTCTTATTTTGAATGACAACTGATTGTTATTGTGATTTTATCTAATTACTGAAGCATGTTCTATAGATATTTATACAATAAAAAGAATTACTTTTAATTCTTCTAATATAATGTTGTTTCAGTGGAAATGAGTTTTATTAATTTAACTTCAAAATTGTCCCCAAGGTTAGAGCTATCCTTTTAGGAAATAATGTACATGATATATTAAATGATGTACTTAGTGTTGACTGGTGGGGAGTCTTGTATTGACCCGACATTTATGAATCATGACGCCTGTGCGGGCACTTCTATTGGAATTCCACTAGAAGTTTGTACAATCAAATCCCATATTTTATAAATATTTGCCTATTTGGTTGATAATGTGAGTAATATTCTTGTGTTGCCTTGAGTTTTGACGTAGAAAAATGAATGACAGGGGATTTATCAAGCATTACAGTTTCTGATATATGTATGTTTTAATCATATTTTGTACCATGTTTTGGGAGTATATGTGCTAGCTTTTGGCATTGACGATTGGATAACCTACTAGACCTTGAAGTTGATGTACATTGTACTTTTATTAATCAAGAATAACTATATACCTTTTAAACTACAGAACAATTAACTAATGTTCTTGGTATGGCAACACAATTCATGCATTCAGCTGTTGAAAAGTACCATACTTGACTTTAAAAATAAAATAAAAGTGTAGCTGTATCTTTTGAAGAGTGTGGGCACATCTTAGTGGTGATAATTCTTTTTAACCTGTCTTGAAGTAAATTAGTTATTAAAAATAGGAACTGAACTGTCAAGAACTCTAACTGTGTGCTTTTTACAGAATTGACAATTTTGTTGCTGTGGAAATGCTAATGCGTGACTGGAAGTCGTAATTTGTTCTTTTATAGTAGTATAGATAGATTATGTGATTTGTGGAATATACATTGAAATGTCACGGTACAAAAACTTATTATAAACTTGGTCTGGAACTTTTTATATATAATCTGATTCAGTTTTTAATGCCATTCGCAGCTTTAAGTTTGACTCAATATGGATCTACTCTGCAATGCATACTCCACTACATCAGATGAAGATGAAGAAATTGAAATACATGCACTTCCTCCCCTCAAACGGGCCAAACCTGAATTCACACGTACATCAAGCAGAAGTTTGCCTGTTGTTGGCCTAAATCAATCAAAAAATATTTCAACTGAAGCACCAATTGCAGGGAGATACATATCAAAGCGAGAACGTGTACTCATGGAATCTGCTTCTCAAACTTCCCATGGTGGACCCCCAACTTATTCAGTCCGGTCCCCTGGTTCGTTTTGTTTCCGGAACTTTTTATCGCCTAGTTGTTTGCTTCTTTCAGTTCCTCATGGGTTTTTGGTGAAATGATAAAAACTAGATGTCAAGGTTTAAAATGTCCACACAGGGTGCCAGCATGAAATTCTTCTTTAGGTCCAGATTTTATTTTTTATTTTTATTTTTTTTTTGATTTATCAATAAACTCTTGTGGATCCACCACTTCTAGTCATACCCATTTAGGTATAGGTGTTTGCACCCAAAATCCAACCAATTTAATATATTAGTGTAAATGGCAACTTTAAGTAGGTCTCTCAGTCTTTTAAATTACATTTCCAAATCCCAAATAGCCTGAATAAGAATTAAATAATTTTTAACAAAAAGCAAGAATTTAGTCAAATTAATAAACATTAGACTTTGATCACATTTCATAACTAACATGATGAAGGCACTATATACTTCATGTTTACTTCATCAATTGATTCAAGTGTACATGAAAAAACATAATTACTCTTTTAATTCTTAAAGAATATCATCTCTTTAGGTTAATATAAGAAAGAGAGAGTTAACATTCTCTTTTGCTATAAGCCTAGATATGTTTATGACTAAACTGATCTGATATTATTCTGTACTAGATTTCTTAGATACAAGAAATAATGAAATTTCTTGAAAGCTCATCATTTTCACCCATGAATCTTGTAAAATATATAATTACTATTGGTTTATTAACTCTTGATGTAATCACATGCTCTGACTTTACTTATTTCATTATCTTTTACAAGATAGTGTTAGTAATATCATTCATGATTTATGATATCTTTGTATTCTCAGTTCAAGGAAGCATTTCAGATTCATGCATACGAAAAGATGTTTTATTATTATTGAGGAATCGAGCAAAGGACTACTCAAATTCTGTCCATACATCTGAAGGGATTTCGACAACTCTTACGGGCCATACAAAGGCTGTGAATGCAATAAAATGGTCAAAAACTCATTGTAAGTTGTCTTTACTACTGAATGAAGTTATATTATTAATTTTATCACTCATCCTATTCCTCAATGATGCATGCAATTTATATTATATATATATATATATATATGCAATTTATACATATATTAAAGGATGTTTTATGTTATTTACTTAGTTTAAGGATGAAAATTGAAATTTACTATATTCATAAAGGACATAAAATGTAATTTATATTCTTGAATAAATTACATTTTCATCCTTTATGAATATAGTAAATTTCACTTTTCATCCTTAAACTAAGTAATCCTTTAATATATATATATATATATATATTATATATATATATATATATATAGATTGCATATATATAAGATAAATTGCATGCATCATTGAGGCATAGGATGAGTGATAATATTAATAATGTAACTTCATTTAAAACATCCTTTATGTTCATATGTTATAACAATCATCCCTTATGTAAATTTCACTTTTCATCCTTAAACTAAGTAAATAACATAAAACATCCATTATGTTCATTGTTTTGTAGCAGTTTTCATCCTTTTGGATATGGCTGAAAATTTGAGGAAAGGATGAAAATTGGTACAATATATGAACATAAAGGATGATTTTTGTTATTTTCTTAGTTTAAGGACGAAAAATGAAATGTACTATATACTTAAAGGACGAAAATGTAATTTACTTTTTCTTCTTTATGATTTGAGGAAATTGGAAGACGTTGGCATACATATTTTTGTTGATCCATAAGTTTTAAGTTAGATTGTAGCATTCCATATGTTGGGATAAACAAGATTGTTATCATTCCATATGTTGGTGTCTTTGGATAATTAACTTATAAATTTCTTTGTTGAAAAACATATTGTTACATCTAAATATTAAGAGCAAAAGTATTTCATAATATGGTAGAACTCTACTTAATATTGAAAGCAAAAGAAATCGGGGGCTCGGGGCATATTTGATTGTTTTAAGTTGAATTTGTGACCTAGTAAAGTCGTTTTCTCTAATTGTTGGTAGATTGTAGGGGCATCAATTTTGACCAATTACCTTGCAAACGGATGAATTGGTTGTGTTTTATCTCAAACGAGTTGAATATAAACTATTAAGTATATTTTGTAATTCATGCTAAAGGGGTGTTTGGGTTAGCTTATTGACGAAGTGTGTTGACAGAAGTTTATAGTTTATTGCATTTTTATAAAGCCCCAAAAAAAGTGATTAAGCTTACCAGCTTATTGCTTCCCAAAAAGCTCATAAGCCCTTTAAAATT
Source organism: Flaveria robusta (assembly GCA_025506415.1). NCBI lineage: Eukaryota > Viridiplantae > Streptophyta > Magnoliopsida > Asterales > Asteraceae > Flaveria > Flaveria robusta. Next base: position 3,238,957 of record CM046474.1, on the reverse strand, counting down.
AGCCTACCTAAATCCCTTCAAGGAGCTTATTGTGTTTTGATAAGCTGATAGCTTCAAAGATAAGCTTACCTAAACACCCCCTTGTTGAAAAATTTAGATTATTATTTTAGACATTGTTTTTGTAATTATAAATTTATAACTAGAATGTTAATTGTTTATAGAAAAGTTAAATTGTTTAAAAATCCTTGGACTTCTGCTGAATTCACACATTAGTTTACTTTATATATGAATGATTTTTACTTTTAAAAAACAACAAAGAGGTCCATTTTATAAAGTTCAGTGACTTGATCATATAAAAAGGAACCATTTTGTTATTTTAAAAAATTTGAAGGGCTAATCTGTAAAGACAAAAAAATATTTTTTTAATAGAAAACAAATCCATGAACTTTGCACAATTTTAGTGGAAGTCCAAAGGGTATTCTTTTAAGGATCACCCATAAAAGCAAAGTGTATGGATCAAGACAAACCACCCTGGCCTCTTTTGACCGGTACTAAAATTGACCAATTTTAACCAGCACCTCTTTTTACTCATTTTATCCAGCCTGTCCATCTTGCCACCTTGGTTGTATTAATGAACTTCCTATCGTAGTATCTTCTTATTATTCCTTTTTTTGTATTATTACATGTAGCATGTAGCAACTGAATATTCAAACTTGAAATTTGCCATTCTTTTATAATCAAAGATGGTTTGCAGCTCATCTTCTTGCATCTGCTGGTATGGATTCTTCCATCTACATATGGAATGTGTGGAGTATGGAACAGAAAAAATCAAGGGTATTCAACATTCATACTGCAGCAGTAAAAGACATCCAATGGTCAAATCAAGGTCTTTCTTTACTCTCTTGTGGGTACGATTGTTCATCAAGGTTAATTGATGTTGAAAAAGGGTTAGAAACTCAAGTATTTAAGGAAGATCAAGTTGTTGGAGTTGTTAAGTTTCATCCTAATAATGATAACCTTTTTCTATCTGGTGGGTCAAAAGGTCTTATTCGGTTATGGGATATTAGAACCAGGAAGGAAGTGAACCGGTATTTTCGTGGTCTTGGCCCGATTCTTGATTTGGAGTTCATGAACAATACACGGGAGTTTATTTCTTCTAGTGATGAATCCAAAAGCAACATTAGTGAGAATTCAATCATTGTTTGGGATGTCTCACGACAGGTTCCTCTCTCAAACCAGGTATATTTTAAACCATTTACTTATATATTGGTCGATTTGGGTTGTGTTTTATCTCTAATGTGCTAATGAAATAGCTAAATGGGGAATGAGATGAAAATCACACAAGTTCTATTTTTAATATAAACAATTCATAAACCGTTCCATTCGAAGATTGAAATGATTGATGTAATAATATTGGTTTTGTAATCATAATCAAGACATTCATTATTAATAAAAAATTAATATTGGACAAAAATGTAATGCGTGTCAAACAGGCTGGACACGTTTTGACTGGTACCAAAAATGGCCCATTTCTAGCCAAATATGTTTGACCCCTTATCCAACACGTCCGCCCCACCACCTTTAATCTCTACTCAAAGATAAACTGAGAACTTACCTCAACCCGTGGTGTTAACTATTTTTCTAAATTTATTACTTAAAAATACGCATAGATAGAGTGATATATACATTTCAGTTAAGATATATATGCAATTTTAGGGCCTTACAAGTATTGCAGCTTTATAACCAACATTAGAAATTGATGTACCAAACATCTCAATTCGAACTCTCATATCACATACAGAACTGGATAAAAGGTATCAATTAACATTTTCATCAGAAACCAAGAGCAACTAATTAAAAGGGCATTTAGTGAGAGTCACTTGGGTTTCCACTTGTTCTTGAACTCATACCTCCTTGGTGATTCTGGTAGTATTATATCCTTAAGACCTTAATTGACTCTCACAGAAGAATTTGGCAGTTGACTAGTTGAAACCGTTTAATCTGTGCTTGGTTGAAACTGGTTGGGTTGACCCCAAACTCTTTTTGTCCAATTTTTTACGTGTTCGTAATAGGTAGTTGATGTGTCAAGTAGGATTACAAAAATAATATTATTTCACTAATAATCTAATTCTTTAGATAAGATAGCCCTTTGATTCGTTACCAAGAAGTAACCCAAATTCACCTATTCTCACATAAAGAGGTTGAAAAGATGAATTACTTTGCAAGTTTTGTCACTATGGTTTTTAGTATTACATGTTTTTTTTCTACCCCACAATCAAACTAATTATTTGTGCTATTCTCTTCAGATCTATGTGGAGGCTTATACATGCCCATGTATACGACATCATCCAAACGATCCATATTTTGTGGCCCAATCAAATGGGAATTACATAGCAATATTTTCTTCCAAACCGCCATTTAGGCTCGATAAATACAAAAGATACGAAAGCCATGGTGTTTCGGGGTTTCCTGTAAAGTGCAATTTCTCCCCAGATGGCAAAAAACTTGCCACCGGATCCTCAGATGGATGCATTTACTTTTATGACACCAAAACATGCCACCTAACCAAGAAAGTCAAAGTGTATGAACAAACATGCACAGATGTTGCATTCCATCCCATCATATCAAACATAATTGCTTCATGCAGCTGGAATGGCGAAATCTCGGTTCTTGAATGACACGTGACAGTGACTTGTTTTAACAAATAATTACAGATCATTTATCGGTGATTTGAATTTGGACTTGGGCTTACATCAATGAAGTTGTTGATATGTTTATGTTTCTGGAGTGTTGGAGATTTGGCATATCTGCATTCAAAACTCTGATACCCCACATGTATTTTTCTAACTTATTGTTTATTAATAGACTGCAACTGCATTATTCTTGATTGAAACATGCTTGTGTGTTGGCCCTATCGGAAGTATTAGACACTTAAAAATGCCAAAAATACTGCCTAATTTTTGGCTGACTGTGTTCCATGCTCTAAACACTCGATGACCCATCTCTTGATTTAATGGGTTGAGCTAGATTGGTTTCTTTCACAAGGGGTTAGGTAAGGAGTCAAAATGAGTTTAAGTCTAAACATGTCATCTTTAGTAAAGGATAAAAAATAGCCGGATCTGGTCTGTTTGACATTTTTGTTCATTTTTTTGTGATTTTATCAGTAATAGTATGTTACTAAAAATAATAACATAATTTCTCAAATAAAACGATTTAGGAGGTATGGTTCAAGTCTTTGAGTAATTTTGTAACTCATTTGACCCGTTCCCTTTTTTGGTTTTTATTTTTGTTTTGTTTGTAATTGATAAGATATATTTATGAGTGTGACATATTCATATATGGATTAAGTCAGAATTATCACTTTTGTATCTAAGACATGCTATATGTGCTTTTTTCCCCTACACAAAACAATAAACTACCTCTGCATTTTCATATGGAATTTAAAACCATTCTGTAGGGTTGAGGTGTTACAATAGAATTGGCATAGGTGTTTCAAATATTAACAATAGCAGTTTGGGGGTCAAGAAATGGTGATTTTGGGAGTTTGTTAGGGTTGTGTTAGTTGTGGATCTTTTTTAGTTGGGCAAAAGAGATGTATTATTGTTAAATAAAAAGATCTATCAATAGTTTTCTTTTAAGGATGTTGGTGGAAAAAGTACTTGCGTGTTGAAAAATATATATTAAAATGTTGTTTGCTAATTTATTTTGTATGTTTAATTGGTATATTAGCCTTCTTGTTTTACTTATTTAATCAATCATTACCTATGTTTTATATTTTTCCCCTTCAATCAACCTAATATAGTTTTTTTTAACTAACTCATAATATTTCTTTTTTTTTTTTCTTTTCTAAATTAAAGTCTTCATTGGTAAATTTAAACAATGAAATATAAAAACTAATTATACATTAAAACTTGATCGGTATTAGTATCAAACACAGATGAAAATAAAAACGACAAATAAACTTGACCCGATACCAGTCTTCATATCTTATCAAATTTTCTTAGAAAAAGCGTCTAAGAAATTTGAAATGCTTATAGTCACATTGTTTACAAATTTCGCAAAAGTTAGTATTTTTCTCTTCTTTAGGATCCATTCGATTTTGTAGTATTGTTTAGTAATGACTACCCTTTTTTATTTGGTTTCAGATCTTAATTGAGAAAAAAAAAATTCTTTAATAGATGATCATTGTGGCCAATTTGTTTTTATGAGGAAGTGACGGAATGGTACGATAATCTACAATTAAGTAACATTTATAGGTACATTGCGAAATGAAAGAAATTTTGGTGCATGAGTTAAAACATTAAAATGTTAGAATATGGATACTAAATTATCTTCCACTTATCACACATATTATTATTTGTTTCAAGTTAACTAGTTGATCTTTTGAGTTATCATGTCTGTGGGGTAAAAGATATTAAATAATGTGCACTAGTTTTTGACATCAAAGCTACTTGCTTTGTACAACATTGAGAGTATGCAAATACTCATACTCGTTAGCTTGATCGCTAGAATCCATTGAATGTGTCATATCAATATATTTTTTAACTCACAATTTCTAAAGCTTTTTCGTACGTACTTATAATTTACTTAACATATCTTATCAATAGTTTTAATGGTAAAGTTTTGCAATTCACAATTGAAAGCTCTAAAACAGATTCAAATTTGAGATTTTAACTTAATCATAAAAAATACTGAGAAATAATTCCACAAGTTCGTCTATAGCTTAAGAGATGCAAAAAATAAGTGGATACTTGCACATGATGATGTAAAGCAATATAAGCTATTCATTATAAATTTCTCAGAGATAATTTAACCACGTGCTTAAAGATGTTCGCTTGTAACCACTCTCAGCATATGTTTAACTTACGTTTTGTAGAGTCGTTTGCTATTTTGACGTGACACGTCATACCAGACCTAGTTTTCAAAACAAAGAGGGTGTGTATGCTCTTAATGTTGCGAAACAAATAGCTTTGTTGTCAAAAACTAGTGCACATTCTTGAAAATTTAGATTCGGCCCGAAAAGGAATATTTGAGGTGAAGAAGAAAAGTGTTGAAGTAGTTAATTTGAAACAAAAGACTTATAGGCGTAGTAAGTGGGATGTATTTAAGTATGAGACTCTCATGTTTTGAGGGCATTGTAAAAACTCTCTTTGGGCACATATTAATATGTTTGTAAATGTTAGTCAATTATAGATTATTGTATTACTTGGTTATTTGAGTTTTCATTCCTTCTTCATGAAGAATATCAACCATAATCTTCGTTCTATTATAGAATTGTTCGCAAATTGGATCTTAAACAAGATAAAAAGGGTCATTCTTACTCAACAAGACTACTAAATGTAATCGACTTTAAAGAGCAAAACACGTCTTATTTTTGTGGACAACATGGCCCTAATGAGGCAATATGTCTCTTTGAGACTAGAAAACGGATAATAATCTCTAAGGAGGTTGAATTGTTTGACGATTTCTTTTAATTCGTAATCGACATTGAGACTGGTAGCGGGTCTAGTTCTAATATTCGGTGACCTTTTTTTTAAGTTTTTTATTTCATTTTAAATTTACGTGGGACAATTCTTATAGAAGTTCTGAATTATAATGAGATTGCAAAAACCAACGTTTTTGAGACCGGATCGGACCGGCCGTTCAACCGGTCCGACAGGGAACCGGATGGGTGGGCGGTTCGGTTCGCATCGACTCGTTTTGAAGCGGTTCGACCGGCCGGTTTCGTCCGAATCGGTGGTTGGACTGGAAAACCGGACCGGTTCGAACGGATTTTCATTTTTTTTTATTTTAATGGGGAAAAACGCGGCGTTGAATCATAAATTAGTGTGTTGAATATAAAAATATAGCAAAGTTTTATATATAACTATAAAATACATATATAAATTACTTATATTTAATTATATATATATAATATACTATATATATAATTATGACGTCATCCGGTTATTAAATCCGGTCCGACGGGTCTGACCGGTCCTACCACCAAACCAGTAAGGCGTCCGGTTCGACATCCGATCCGGTTTTGAAAACATTGGCAAAAACTAAAAAGAATTATAATGTGTTGATTGAAGAATTAGATTATCAAATAAAAATAAGTATAATATAATAATAGATAAGGGGGAGGTTTTTAAGAAAACCAATAGTTATGTGAAAACAAAAAAAATCACGGAAACTAGTAACATAATCATAACTTTTTTGTTATTTTAATTGTTTAGAAGTTGTTTAAGTATTTCGTACATATATGTTGAGCATACATATGAAAATGAAGAGTCTTATGTATACGTAACACTATGTCGAATGAAAAATGGTTACGTATACGTAACCTATGTGTGACGTATATGGAAAACCATGCTACGGTATTCATTTGATCCATATCCCTATTTATACATACTCACAAGTATATATAGAGGGTAGTGATGAAAAATTTATAAATTATGTGATCGGTTTCATTGGTTTTCTTTAGTTTTATCATAACATTATGGTTTTCTTAGAATCCCTCCTCTAATAGATAATGGATTGATTAAATAAATAAAATAGAAGTCTAATATGTTGGTTAAAAATATAAAATAAGTTAACCTAACAAGATTTGTTACAAGTAATAGCATTTGGTAGATACTATTTTCATTGATACTCTTTTAGAAAAAAAATATTTTATGTATAAATCATGGAGTGTCAATCGGTGAAAATGACACTCAGACATATGTTCATAGCAATACTATTTTGGTAAATATTATTTTCATTTTTACTCTCTTTTAACGAATGAGTTAAAGCTGAGCAAGCATCTATTGAAACTATGTCGTAATACAAGTTGAATGAGTTAAGCTTGTAATCTTCTATTCGAGTTGGATTTTGAGTGTGGGGAGTTGGCTTGTTTTCTTTCCTTGCAAGTTTCTTTAATACAAGTCTCATATAAGTGATGAACTGATGATAAATTTTTTCAACAAACCAACGAAAGAGCTATCTTTAGCTTGAACTCAACTTGCATGTTCATAGAAGCCTAATAAGCTCACTCAGGCAATATTAGAAAGTTATGTGCTTTTATCTAGTTTCAAGTTTTAAATTGTAAGTTTTAAACCGGACTAAACGATTGCTTTGTTTTTGTTTGTATGGTTCAAACGGATTTAATAGTTTATGTATGCCCTTCGTGTATATATGCTCATATGCTGCTTTCTTTGAAGGGATTTGAAACAGTATTTGATGGTAGTCAAGAATCTATATTGACAATTATGGAATTTGGTGTTTTTCATTAGAAATTACAAATAATGTATAAACACCTTTGGTTGCAGTAGATTTTTAAGATGTGTTTATGAAGATATATGGCCTAAAAACCACATTATTATTTATAAAATTTGATGTTTTCTAGCACTAGTTGGACCGACGAGTACTAGTTAAACCGGTTGAATCGTTTGTGGTTATTATTTTTATAAAATATTTTCTAAATCTATAACATTTGGACTTTAGACAATGTTTTCCAACTATTCCAGGTTCACACTGGTGTTGTATACTTGTATGTGTAGCTAAATTAAATAGCCAACCTTTTTAAAAATCACTTCACTTCATTGTTTTTTATTTCTTTTGAAATTAATATATATCTTAATATACTATTTAAATTTAAGGTGAGAAAATATTTTTAAAATTAATTATAATGTCATCTGATTTACTGATTTTGGGTTCGGTTCATGCGGTCACTAGTAAACAAACGACTATAAGCGGTCTTGATTTCTGATGGGCCCAGTATTTTGATTGGTTACTTCTCATTATCCATAATTCCATATATTCATTCTCCTAAGAAAAATGTTTTTTTTTTTTTTTTCATGTTGAGGGAAACTTTAAAAAAAAAAAAGAGGTTGAATAGTGTTTCTTTGAGGCTAAAAGAGAGTAGACCACGACTGCTTAGTGGCTAAGCGGACCTTGGTTTGAATTGGGTGTTTGGGTCCCTCCTGCCGGCTGCACCGCCAGCATGAAAGGATGGGTTAAAAGTTAGCACATTGTCACCATTTCACTACTCCGTTTAATATACTTATGGTACGGGTCTGTAGGTTGGCGGTATGTAGTAAAAATGTTCATTCTCTAGTGATTAAGGATTTATGTTTTACGGTAAACATTAGTATAAATTTAGAAGAAGATGTAGATAGTGTGTGAGTTAACTGTTGTAAAGAAAAACTTAATTTTTGTCATCAACCGTCATATGGTTAGAATAGATAATTAATTTAATGTTGACATATGATTTAATCATTTTCTGAAATGAAGAGAAGGTAGGTTATTAGCAATGATAACATATGTGCAACCTCGTTTTCACTTTAGCGAGAAATGAATGTTTGAGCTTATATGTAGCAATGAATGTGTAATAGAACAATGAGATTTGCCAGTTTATATATTGTTCGTCACATCCGAAAATTATCATTAAATTTCTATTACACGTAAACTTTAATAGACGTGTTCTTCTATTTATAAAATTGGTAATTTATGTAAAAAACATTCCAGTTAATAGTAATCAAGTTTTCTGAGTGCTTTATTCAAATCACTCGTACTTTTATAAAATACAAATATCATTCAGGTATTAATATTAGTTTATTGTTGTATAATTTTATTATACATGATATAGTTTTTAGAACTAAGTGACCTAAATGAAACATATAAGAAAACTAATTTACTATTTAATGATTTTTTTAAGTTTAACCTGGTGCAATTATTAATAAAAAGTCACGAAGTAACAAAAAAAAAAGTTTCATAACTAGTTCATTTTGATAATTCAATTTAAATAACTATGAAATTTTTCACTACAAGGGAACAAGTACAAGTGATGAACACTATTTTGAATTAGTTCTTATTTTATGGTATCCAACATTCCCACGGCATATTAGTTCTAGTTTTATAAAAGTATATATTTTTCAATTAATAAGAAAAATGATGTTTCTAAAACTAATAGCTTAAATTTAATACTTAAAAAAATATATATGGCCAAAAGTATATTAGAAGACACTAATTCTCATCTATGATTAAGTGCTATATATGTGTGTCATTAGGGAACAATAAGTATTATAAAACGATTAATTACTTGTTTGATTATTTAGTGTAATTTAATCTAAACTTACGAATCACAAAAAGTCATTTTCTTTTTGACTTGTCAAGTCATTTTTTTTATGATCCATCTTGTCATGTCCTTAATCTTGTTTTTTTTTTCAACCTTTCATTAAACTTTATCCAATGAACCCAATAATTTATATGCTTGTCCAAAACAACGGATAATGCCCCTTTTTTTCCTTTTTTTTATTTTGTAACTTAAGATATTTTATAGTTTCCAATTAACATTATATCTTACATAGGATACTTCCAAGTTATTTGCCAAAACATAAATAAACAAATAGTGAGGTGAGGGAAAACATCATCCAAATATTTGGAGCACTGGTCCGACAAACTATGACAAAAACCGAGTACAAATCAGTCTATGTTTTAGATAATTTAAATGGCAAATTATATAAAATAAAAGTATAAAGTAAATAATTTCAACAAAACCATCTATCCAAATTAAAACCAAAATGTTTTATTATGTGAAAGTCTTACATGTTTAAAATTCTAATTTAAAATTATTGTTGATTGATGTCTATTTTACAATCATTTTAAGGTATCTTCAATTAATTTATTGTAATTTATATAAATATATTCATGTCTTTTAGTTATAAACAACAAGTGTTAGGAGTGTGTGTGATTTATATAATATTGGTTTATGAACAAAACTTTTATTCTGATAATTGATTCGATTTTGGATTCTTGAATTTATTATGACACTAGGTTAGTACCTTGTGTAAAACACGAGTTGAAAAAATATCGAATAATTAGTAATAAAGATTTAAATAAAACATTAATAACTTGGTATAAGATATATTAAAATTACATGTAATTAATTACTTTATGTAATAAAACAATAATATCATTTTTTCTACTTTCATTAAAATTGTTTTTTAAACATTTCATTTAAAAAATTATTTTTTTAAATATATTTTTTATAAAAAGTTTTTTGCATTAGAAACGGTTTGTATTTCATGAAATTTTGACTTTTTAAATAGCATCAAGCTTTTGATTGTTTAAAAAATATGTTTTTCTAGTTTGAAAACATTATAAGTAATATCAATAGTATTTATATCATTATTAAATATAAGAGAGATGTAAGAAACTTTGTGTTAGGATGCTTAGCATGATGCCACGTGTTCTTTTAGTTCTTTCTTTAATTATCTTAATATATAATAAAAGAAAATAGGTTTTGTCACATGGCAAGATTTTAGCTAATACATTGTCACATGGCATCTTCATAACATATAAATGCCATGTGTCATTTTATTAGCCATATAGTTTTAAAATGAAATTTTTAAATAGTATTTAATTTCTAATTAAACAACATTATAAAGTTAGATTTTAAAATATAATGATTGAAATAAAAAAAAACTTTAAACTTTTAAATTTTAAATTCAATCTGCAATTAAAATGAGATTTTATCTAAAAATAACTAACTAAATTAGTAAAGTTTCTCTAAAACTTTTGATTTTTTAAATGTCTCTCTTAAAACTTTTTAATTTTTTAAAGATACTTTTTAAAAGAATTATCATCTTTCTTAAAACCATTAGGTTTTTTAAATTTAATTTTTATAATTATTTATTTTCTAAATGTTTTTTTAGAAAAATATTAAAAATATCATTTGAAAATGAATTGTTTCTTAAAAATATGTTTAAAAAGTGATTATTTTTTAATAATGCTTTAAAATATAAATCGTTTAAGAAAATCTTTAGAAAATCAAATAAGTTTATAAAAATGTTTAAAATATCAAACGATTTTAAGAGCAACATTTAGAAAACGGACGGTTTAAACACGCTAAAAAAATATTTTTATAAAATATGTTATTAAAAAATTTTCATGTATTTAAAACATATTTTATTATATAATAAACATATTGATAATGAAATAATAAAAATATTTAACATTAAAAAACTTTAGAAAATCAAAAATATAAAGTTTTCCTTAGTAAAAATAATATTATTGTTTAAAAGGTAAATTAAATTGATGGTCGATGTGGGTAAAATGTTATTTTCATAAAGTTTAAAATTATTAATTGTTGACTAACAAAACTTGGGACCATAAATGAAAATAAAAAAATATTAGAGATCATATTCAGAAATTTTAAAATTTAAAGATTAAATCTAAAGTTTTAACACAATATATATAGGGACTATGTATGTAATTTACTATATTTTAAATTTAACTTTTTCAACCCGTGTAACACACGGGCGGTTAGGCTAGTATATTACTAGTTTTAGTAAAATCGTGTGTTACACGGGTTAAATATATAAAATTAAATAGAATAACCTTTTATTAATTATAAAAAGATATTTTAAGATAAGACATGATTAAAATATTTTTTATTACAAATAGAATAAAAATTTTGTTTCATAACAAATATTCAAAAAAATATCAATTTTATAAAAGATTTTTATTTTAACTTTCCATTTTAATTAATTTTTGTTTATAAAAATTTTACTATTTTAAAAACACTAATTTTAAAATATTTCTTATTTTTAAAAAAGTTTAATGTTTTAGAAAAATTTCTTATTTATAAAAAAAATATTTTTTTAAATAACATTCATAAAAACAACTTTTTCTTATTTAATTAAAAAAGTATTAATTTTAATCTAAAAAGAATTAAATAATATTATTAATAATTAAGGTGATTATTTAATAGAAGAGAGAAGCGAGACAAATTTGGTGAAAAGTAATGTGGTGATAACAGTAGCGGAGCTTAAACCAAAGCTTAGGGAGGGGCGGGGGCGAAAGTAAACTATTTTAGGGGGGCGGACTCTATATTTATTAAAAAAATTTCATTACCGGACCGAAAATTTTCACTATCGAACAAAAAATTTACTCTATTAACGAAAAAAAGAGGGGGGGGGGGGGCCCTAGGGAAGCTTCTCCATTGGGTGATAACATGTGTCCCCATTACTTTTTATTATAATAGAAAGATAAATACCGAAAACCCTCACAAACACTTAGATATAACATTGATATACGTTTACGATTTACGAGCTTTTAAGGTTTTTTTTTTTTCTTTTTTTTTTTTTTTGAAAGGCACGAGTTTTTAAGTAACCTTTTATTATTCCAAAATATCTCAAATAAAATTTAAATAATTTCTAATGAAGTTCTTAAATTAATCATATCTTATATGAAAATCATGATTTTAAGTAGATGTTTTCCTTGATAAGCGTTCCAACAAGAATTATAAACAATGTTGTAAACTTGTAATACATAATTTTATTTTCATAACTTCATAACGAATAATATTTAATATTATAGAAAAAATGAACGCAAGAAAAACTTATGACTATTTTACAATTTATTAATGTTATTCAAGTCAATTAAATGACATGATTAATCTAGTTAAAATCCAGTCACCTAATTTGGAGGTGTTTGAGGGTTAAAATGAGACTTCATTATTGGATTTATCATGTCAATAACCTCACGAAAACGAGTTTTTTTTCTCATATTGAAGGCACTTGAATTTTTGTTGTCCTAGTAAAAAATAAAGTTATTAATAATAATGTAATTTCAAAAAAATTAATAACAATAATAGCAATAATAAAACTTTACAGAATAATAAGTAAGTTTTAGGAGTGTTTTAATTAGTGTACTTATTTTCTTATTTAGCCAGTCGGGTTACCAATACGCTTAAAGTGTTAAGAGTATTTTAATTAGGCCACTCATATTATTTTTAATATTTTTAATAATTCTCAATTTTTTTAAATAATTTGGATTTTTATAAATATTATTAATTTTTTAAATATTTCAATTTTTTAAAATTGTAATTTGTGATTGACATAATTAAAATAATTTTGAAACTTTAGTGGTCTGATTGGGACAAAAAAAATTTATTAGTGAACTGATTAAGATACAAAAAAAAGTAGAACAATACTAAAACTTGTTATTATTTTATAAAGTTATCTTTAATTAAAATTGTAGTTATAAATATATCAAAAAATTATAATTTATAAAGGAAAGAAAAATTACTATTATTTTTTTTTTATATGACGAATCGATTTTTAGCTACATTTAAATGAAAATCAAATGCAATGAAATTATAACTAGTAACATTTAAGTAGGAAGCTAATAAAACTTTAAACTAAAATATTAGGAAAAGAAACGAAACATAACAAATAAATAAAAAAGACAAGAGACTCAAAGACGTGTGGACTATGTGGGGGCGTGTGCCTTGCCACCATATCAAACCAACAATTTGTTTTTATTTTGGTTGTAACCATATTTACATAAACAGAGAATGTAAAACAAAATCCAAAAAAAAAAAAAAAAAGATTGTCTTGTGGCAGCCCCCGACGTGTGGACCCATAGAAGATGACTATTGTTCATGCTACTTGTTAAATGTTATAGATACAATGACAACCTATTAATCTTTAATGGATAAATAGATAATGAACTTCAGGTTAATAATTAGTAGTTATTAGTTGATAACTGATTAATAACATGATTTTATAAATATTTTACCCTAAAATACAATTACTTCCACCATCTCTAGTAAAACAAAAATACCCTTCTTAAATATTTATAAGTTATTAAAAACAAACTTTAATAAAATAATATGAAATACGTTGATGTGCAAGGGTGAATAATCGACGCTAGTGGCGTGTACTGTTTGTTTGTTGGTGTTCTTTTTCTATTTGTTAAAGCCTATTTTATCGGCCACAACATATTTTCAACTTTCCAAATTTACAAATAAAACACAAATTTTGTTTATAATTATGACATTTTCATATGTAATAGATAACAAATAAGGTAAGTTATATAAAAACCATGTATACTTGAAGCAATCTTTCTATTATAACAAAAGTATAACTAAAAGCAAAACATGTCAACACTATATTTTTTCTTACAAATTTTTTTATTTTTCTCTACTACTAAATATTTACATTAAATAATAACAATATTATTTAATTCTTTCTAAGATTAAAATTAGTTTTTTGATAAATTAAGAAAGATATCATTTTATTAATGTTATTTTTAATGAAATATATTCTTTATAAAATAAGAACAATTTTGTAAAACATCAGATTTATTTAAAGTACAAAATATTTTAACATTGAGTTTTTTTAAAAAGTAAAATTTTTATAATTAAAAAATAATTAAAATTGGGAGTTGTAAAAAATGACATTTTTTTAAAACTATTTGTTTTAAAACAAAATATTTATTTATAAAAACAAAACAAGTTTAAAAACAAAAGTTTAAAAAATTGATATCATTGTTTCATTACTTATAATACTTATTCGTGATCTCAATCATATGTTATGTTAGAGTATCTTTTTATAATTAATAAATTTTCGTTTTATTTAATATATCATATATTTAATCCGTGTAATACACATGTTACTAAATCTAGTTTTTAATACATGATGACGGTTTTAAATCTCTAAATATGTTATGGTTTGCATCTTTAAAAACAGTTACCTAGTTATAAGGGTGGAGGGCCCTCTCATTACTCTCATCACACTGCATCGTAAATCCAACAATTAAATTTTATCATGTCACACGACACCACACACTCAAATTTGATGATGGCAGTGTTGCCACACAACACCATACACACATATGGGGCAACGATCACGACGCGCATATGCTGTGAAAATGAGAAAATTCAACGTTGAGGGGGTGGCGGCGGTAGTGCCGCTTGGCGCCATGCCTCGTTGTGGGCTCACGACAGGTACACCCGCCCACCCAAAATGCACTTACATCCCTAATTGAAACTTAAATAAAAGCAATGGTGATTCTCAAATTCTCTACCAGCTACAACTACAACTAGATGTCCAACTTATGTATTTTTTTTTCCTCGAAATAACTCAAATTTTATATAAAGTCCAAAAAATCTCGTGACCAAGAGGTTAATGTCCCTTTGACCCATTCTTGGTCACGTCCCTAATTAGAGCAACAACCATAAATTGTTATGTGATTAAACTTGACATCCTTATTTTTTTTATGACTGATTTATCTGTGATCTTGCTATTATAGTAAGAACAATTAAAAATAGTATTCTAAGCAAATTGTTGTTACAACTATAAGTACAATGGATTTTAGATAAAATATCATTTGCTAAAATATAAAATGTCAATTCAAACCCAAACGTTATTGCTGTTTATGCGGCAAAAGGGAGTGGAAATGTTCATTTCAAGAAAAGACATGTTTCCGGATCATTAAAGTACTCTCAATGGTACCACCCCATTGGCATTATGCATATGCTTTTTATTACTATCATGACCCCCATTGTCAAATTGCATACCTTTTAAATTAGGTCTTTTATTTATACACAAATGTCATAAAAACATATTTAAGTATCTTACACATGTTATATAAAATGAATATATCATAGTCTTTCTAACACATGACATCATTTTTAACAAGGTTAATACACATGTAACGTATAAACAAGACCTATATGAAACAAGTTGATGATTTGTAAACCTAAGGCGACCAATGGACGATGTGATGATCACATCAGAGTGACGAACTTTACTTGATCTTTGTAATGGTTTTACATAAATAGGAATAGACTATTGAAATGGTGGTTGAATGTAGGTGGATTCAGAACCATATAACAAGGTGTCTGCCGAATTAAGTAGTATTTCAAGTCAATCCAACTAGTCTAGTTTCGACCTGTACAAAAAGTTATAAATTGTAACCCATGATTTCTATACAAACCCATACATTGTGTTTATTAACAATAAGATTAGTTCATAAATAACCAATATTTAACCTTATGTCAATTAAAACTCACATCAAACACTTAATGCGCATTGTTTAGCCAGTATCATATATGTACTTACCTAAACTTTCATAGTTTAAGTAAAACACTGGTTTCAAACGACGCCTTCCCCTTAAAACTAAGTTGACGTAGGCGTCCTTGTCTTTGAACTATATAACAATTTGCTACCCTTATAATTTGGAGCAAAACCCAACCAACTCGACATTCGCCGCTACCACTCCGACACGTTGTCATGGGTTCATCATCATCGCCGTAGAAAAATGAGTTAGCTTTTAGGTCACTATCATGATTTTAAATGTTTTTGAGTACTTTTGCCAACATGTTACTCTTACAATCAATATCGCTATTAAAATCTTCTTCATATAATCATATATGTGTTTTTGCTTTTATCATAATTATGTTTTTCAAAACTTTTTTTCCTTTGCTTTAGATTTTTCTACATACTCAAAGCTTTTTAGTTAGAGTTTTTTTTATAATAATATTATTAAGAGTCAAATACAAATATTAGTTTATGTAGTTTGACCAATATAATATTCTAAAAGTTAAAAAATCATATATATTTTTAACCCATTTTTTCCAAGCTGAGTCAACAAGCACAACTGTTAACCAAGTAAATGTTTCTATTGACCTTTTAAGGACCGAGAAGATCGAAGATCCAGATTAAAGACTTTCATACCAACTAGTGAACAGATGTACGGCATGTGGCCAAGACATGAGTTTAATACTCTATATCTAAGCCTAGTTTTCTTCAAATACTTGTGATCACTTCATCTACAAGAAACCTTTAGACACTCTAAAAGGGTGATCCTTTGATCACCGTGTGGAGTCATGATCTTAAAAAAATATTCTAATCTATACTACTATATAAAACATATAGGAAGGATACAATTGTAATTTTATTCAAAGTGTAAGACGCCTAAGATAACTTTTTAAGCACAATATACAAGTATGTTATGCAATAGTTCCTAAATTACACTTATTAAATATACTTCTTCTAATTAATGCATTATTTAATTCACTAAATTAAGTATTATCTTATTAATAATGCTTTTAAAATAATAATTAAATTTACATTTACTATTTATATATTCAAACTATATATTATTAAAATTAACTATACTACTATATAATACATATTGGAAGGATAAGATGATAATTTTATTTAAAATATAAGACACCTATACAACATAAATTGACATTTAAATTTATAATTACTAATCATACTTTTAAAACTAAATTTATAATAATATAAATTCATATTTAAATTTATAATCATTGATCATATTTTTTTAACTAACTACTATTTAAATTAAGTATTATTTTATTTAAATATGTATATCTATACTACTTTATAATAAATCTCTCTAGATAGAGATGTAATTTTGTCAAACATACAAGTTTTGAATCAACATGTACAAAGAAGTGTAAGACATTTAAGAGGGGTAAAATAGAGAATTGATTAAGATTTTAAGATACTTTACAAACAATATGGTAAATTTATCAATTAAATTTTATATACCTTGGTATTTTTATCCTTGTCTCTTTCATGTATGTAATAAACATTATTGATATATTATTTATGATACTATAAATTGACATTTAAATTTATATTAGTAATTATATTTTTATAACTAAATATTATTTAAATTAAGTATTATTTTATTTAAATATTTAAGTATATAACTTATATATATATATATATATATATATATATATATATCTTCATGTTTATGATAACTATAATACTATTATTTTTCTAGAGGCATATTGTGAGTTTAATAATTTTAATATTTATCTATATTTTTTATAATAAAAGTGAAAGCAGGATTGAATTATAATTTTACATATGGATTAAGATACCCTATGAAAAGTCATGCTTAAATTTAAAAAAATTAACCATTTTATTTCATTTATACCCTTACAATAAAATATAATATATGATGCTTATAATACAAATGCTAACGCATATACACGTGACCAAACAAAACCGTCATTTACTTTTAATTCGGTTCATCCACTACGATTGAGCGGTAATCCCTCTTTCCCTTTTCCTTGCCGGTTGTTAAAAGCTCAATAACAATAAAGATAGTAATTGTTGTGATAATTTCTATATTAACTTTCTCCGGTCTATGCAAATCATCACCGAAAGTTGCATCCGATGATCATAAAACTCTAACCTATATTAATAAAACGAAACCTCTAAAATCTTGGTAATAAGTGATTTCCGACCACAAATATCACCCATGTTTTCACTAATCTTGTTGGGATAATATAATTGTCTTAAAGACTTTTGTAATATACGTAATTGTTTTCTTTCATTCAATTTTTTCAATAATTATATTTTGATTTTTTAATTTACATCATAACGCATCGAGCCGATACTGACTAAAATCGAATTCCCAAAAAATCACACAACAACCGTACGCAACGCACGGGCATTACCACTATATTCTTAATATGTTTATTCCCCTAAATGTGAAACCAAACTAATCATGCATATAATTTAGAGAAAAATGCATAAATGATCCATGTGATTTAACTAAATTACATGTTTGGTCTTCATATTTTAAAAACTACAAAGACAGTCTTAACTTATGTGTAATCATTGCATGTTTGGTCCCTAACACAAAATTCATTCATTTTTTAAGCATTTCATAAAATTTGAACTAACTTTTAATTTAATTTTAGGGACCAAAAGTGCAATCCCATATAAAAGTTTGGACTAACTTTGTATTTTTGTAAAATTTGGGGACTAAATTTACAATTACTACATAAAATTTTGGATTAACTTTGTAATTTTTAAAGTCTGGATACCAATCATACAATCTGATCAAACCACAAAAACCATTTATGCAGTTTTCTTTATAATTTGTAATCTATCAAAATCATATTATCGTATCGCAAATGTGGTTACACATAATAGTATATGACAACTTCATCTTCTTTCTACGAGGCACGTGACATGCTTGTTACACATGAGGCTTGCGAACACCACTCTAAAAACTTTATTTGTCAATCTGTTTAAACAAATAGACCAATAAGAGAAGGATAATGATTAAAAAAAAAATTTGATCAGTTCAGCAAACTATATGTCCCCTTCATGATAGAGTTGATATCTATCTTCTAACTCGATACACCACTAACATATCACATACGTTGTGAACAATTTATACTTTGTTAAGGTACGATTTGTTATCGATCGGTCATGTTAGCGTTCTTTGTGTACTATGATATTGTTAACAAGTGTGTATATACCCTCCAAATGTTTCATCGCTTCTACAGTTCAAAATTAACTGTTCAAACTTCAAACGTAAAATTAATACTTAACTCTAAGTATAATGTAGATAACTAGTATAATAAATGTATAATGTAATATAAAATCATTAAAGAAGATTCCAATATCCCTTAATATATGCAATTAGTTATTATATCATTTAGCAAATGATAATTATATAAACGTTTGTTGGAGAAAATAAGGGACATTCGTCACATTCCCTGAAATCCCGACCACCATAAGCCCATAATCGCAGGTGGATTTGGTAGCTTCCTGACCGTTGGATCATCTTGTTAGTCGTATGCTTAGCGTCAGAGTCAACGCACTCGTGGGGTGTGGACACGTGTCAGATGGATGTGTGGTGACGGCGTCACCTTGAGGGAATTATAGGCAACAGCCATTCTTGAATCGTGGGTCACTGGCATGTGACGCTAGCTGCTTCTACTTTCGGTGGAGTTGGATTATTATGTGCTTGCTTTGTCTTATTGGCTTGCTTTTTGATTATATTAATAATTAATAATAATTACTATAACAGATTGTTATTAACATTATCCAAACTTTATACCGTTACACGTGTATATTGTTTAATAAGAACTAATAATATGAAATGAGTTTTAGTACAAAACTAATTTTATGTAAGAACTATGATAACCGTATAAATAAACCGAGACGGGTAATTGGCTACTATACAGTTACGTAGCTCTTTTTATGAATTGTAGTTAAAGTATTACTTACAAACGTCTATGTGACTTTTAAAGTTTTTCAATTAAATTTGTTTCCGCATTTAATCACCTTTTTATATGTATGCGTACATATAAAAATTAAAAAACATGAAAACTATTGACTTATTCAATCACATTAGATGTGAGTCCAGATTTAATGTTATGTGTAATTGGTGTAATTTTATGTGAACTGGTTTTTAATTTTTTAAAGTAATAACATAGAAGGAAATTTAAATTTATTCTATTAACAATTTATAATATATTTTTCAATCTATATTTATTCTCAAACTATAAATTATTTTCTGTCAGTTATATATCTATATTTATTTTAAAAGAATTTTACCTCTTATCAATAAGATATAACCCAAGTGACAGTCACAAACTTTATTAAATATTAGTCAACTCCATAATTTATATAATAACGATTAAAAATAAGTAATGATGATGCATATTTGATTGGGATCAATAATTGGTGGAAATGTTTGTTGTTAATAGTAAAAAAGTTTTAGTCAAGTTGTTGTTCGCTTTTTAATAGTTTTCTATCTGAATTCATTAATATTACCTTTTAATTATTTTGATTAGTGTTGGTTTATTAAATAAATACATATCATAATTAAATGATTTAGTGGTACGATGTTTGCCTTTTATAAAAATATTACAGGTTTAAATTCTTACAATTACTAGATGAGTGAAACTTAACCATGTGTAAATAATTTGTTGTAGAGAAAACTACATAAATATATGATAATTTATAATTTTTTATTTTCCGTTTCAGAATATTAAAACTTTCTTTATATGCAACTAGGTTAGAGCCCATGTAATACATGGGTGGAAAAATTAAAACATGTTAAAACTATTAGTTTTATGAATATTTTATTTTTTAGATGTTATTAGATATTGAAAAATAAAAGTATAATAAATATTCAAAAATTATAACTAATAAAATTAGAAATTATGATGCTATATTTAAAGATAAAATATGTCTGAAATCATATAATTTATTATGTATTAATAAGTTATTATAATAAGAATAAATATATTTTAGATGTTTGATATTTTAATTTACTTATTTAAAATAATTATCATTTAATATGAGAGAGATAAGAACACACACACACACACACACATATATATATATATATATATATATATATGTGTGTGTGTGTGTGTGTGTGTGTTTGTTTTAACATATTTAGTAAAAAAGGAAAGTCAAATTAATTGTTATTATAATTTTCGTATTTATGATAAGAGAGAAGCGGGAAATAATTTTTTTGATATGCTAGAATGATGGTACGTGTTATTTGATATGCTAGAATGATGACACGTGTCTTAAAAAAACCTTCTTTTATTATATGTTATTATAGATGATATTGAATGGATTCCTTAAAGACTAAATGTAAATCAGCTACATTTATTTTAAAATTATGATTATTTTAAAGCCTATATGGTAAGTTCTTGCACCTCGAAAAGTTTTTACTTAAGATCAAGCTTGTTGATAATCTTCATCTTTGTAATCTGGGATAATCTTCTTGTTTGAGGTCTTAGCAAATCTACTTATCCCTCTTCTTCTGCATTTTATTTATTTTAATTGTAACTCATTTGCTAGCTCTTTTGGTATTGTAGTTGTTTTTCATCTTTATTATATTTTATTTCTAATTATGAACGGCATCTTCCTCCATGAGATTGCGACCTCTCATCTATTAGAAAATGAATTGAAAATGTTCGAAAGCCATCATACACCCGTATACTTAACTATCACTTACATACATGTAAAATTCTATACCAAACTAAATTTTATAATGGTTGAGATGTCTTTATGATACTTGCATAGTTATATTTTATCATTCGTCGATATTATAAGTGGATTGCGTTTACATATGTAACGTACACATACACAAGATTTCGCGTAAACTTTTAGTTGTCAATTTCTTTATGCCACGTTTAAGATATCAAAAGTCTTGCAGTTGACCTCTAAAATCCTAACATTTCAAAAAAGTTACTTGTACCACAAGTTATCACTCATTTGCCTAATCAACCACTTGGAAAAACATATATAAAACTCTCTTTCAAGCAGTGTTCTAACGAAAATAGTCAATTATATGTATAAGGGGAAAGATAGTTCAAAATCATGACCCTCGTGATGGGGAGGGTTACCAAGAAAACCAATAATTATGTGAAAACCAAAGAAAACCACGGAAACCAATAACATAATTCATAACTTTTTTGTTATTTTAATTGTAAAAATGTTATTTAAGTATTTGATACATATATGTTGAACAGACATACGAGAATGAAGAGTCTTACGTATACGTAACACTATATCGAATGAAAAATTGTTACGTATACTTAACCTATGCATGGCGTATAAGTAAAACCATGTTATGGTTTTCATTTGGTTCATAACCTTATTTATATATACTCACACATATATAGTGGGTAGTGATAAAAAAATTTATATATTATGTGAACATTTTATGATAATATAAAGATTAAGTATTGTAATACGTCAGTTGATCTATTGTTTTACTTTTTCTGACTCATTTTTATTGTGTGGTTGTTTTAGTCTTTTAGACAACATAATACTAATAGTATTGCTCACTATACTATATAATATAACTTTACAATGCGTGTGAGACATATACAGATCGATATATACAAAATGTGAGATTGTCAACAAGGACTATAATTTTTATTTGCCATCGTGTTGGTCTACTTTCGGTTGTCGACTTAAAAGAAGATTGACGAAAAATATAGAGAAGAATGTCAATATTCAAAAATCTACGTATGAACAAAGTTAGGTAAACCATATACATTCCCCCAGCCAAACACAACATTTTTTAACAGTAATCACTATTATTATATTGTTAAACAAGAAGTTGGAGGTTTGACTTTATTAAGAGTAACATACCCGTATTTAGATTTAAGTAATTTTCATTATAAAAAAATGATTTGATTGAATACCATAACTAGTGTCAAGTAACATTCTCTCAATAAAGAATAAATTTGTGAAAAAATAGTGCATGCTTCCACACAAGGCAGACTTATGTGGTAGGTTAAGACGTCAGTAAAAAAATTATTTGCATCTTGTGTGTTTAAAATTCAAGTGAAATTTATATTTTTAAACAATAACACTTTAAAAAAGTTAATTTATATACCACAATTTAACAAAATCGGAATCTTACGTACCGTTACTCACGAGAGGTTGCCGCGGTTCAAATCCACACCACCATATATCTCCTATAATTTTGAGCCACTTAATCCAGTTCAGCTCACGTATTTTAATCTCATAGTACGTTGTTAAAATGTTAGGGGTATACACACAAATATATATACTAATTTCTATAGTAATTTGTTTACGACTAAATTTTAGGAATATCATATAGATGTTTTACAATATTAAATTTGTAAATAATATAAGGATTTCATGTATTAGTAATAACGGTTATAATTGAAATATTGATACTTCACTTGTGGCATGATTGTAGAACTAAATAAAACTTTATCAAATAAGAAAATATTAATAAACCTATGATAATGATAAATATCTAAGAAATCAAGAATCATAAATACTTTGTTGCTAGAAATCATTACCAACGAAACAAATAATAACCTCCCATTTTAATAAATCAAAGTTCGAAAAAACAAAGTTTTTTAAGATTTTGTAATTGTATAGGCTTTATTATAAGTTGAATCAGTACACTGTTTATATGATTATTATTAAATTATATGCGAATTAGAATCTTAAAAACATCTTTTTAACATATATTAATTTCCTCACACAAACCCATACTATTATTTTCCAGATAAAATATTTGTAGGAATACAAGGGTCTAAAAAAACTAAAAAAACTAAAAACCACTTGGTCTCGGTAGCTTAAAAAAACAAACTGAATTATGAATATGGTTTCGATTTCCAAATTTATCCGAATTAAGAATTTTGTTCTTGATTCAAATATCAATTTCACAAATCATAATTTATTTGAATAACCGAATTGTATTTCATCAAATAAATCAAATAATAACCGGTTTAATTGAATAGCTAAACCAAATAAATTATAGAATATTCCGGCTTAATCAATTAAATTCAGTTATTCTGTTTTATTTTCACCCATAGTAAATTTGTCATTGTCATGCATACCCAAATTTATTTATTTTTTTAACGATTAGTTAGATCACTGACAAACCATGAGCCCACTTGATCATCTGTATTATTCAAGTAAGGTACCTTAAGGCACTAGGCTGTTACGTCCACGAATAGAAGATCGTACATCAATCCGTCCTTATTAGTTCTGAACTTGATAAAGCCATTTATATTTTTTGTCCGAGATGAAACTTAAAAACAAAACATTTATCTATTTTATTAAATTCTCGAGATATATTACCTCAACCAGATTATTAACTTAATGCACACTCAAAATAAGTTACGAGTTTACATCTACATCTACTCCACTTCGATTAACGAACAGTTATTTGCACTTTAAATGGATTATACACAACACCTTACCACCATCTTCCTCCTATATAAACACCACCACCTCTCTCCCCCCTCCCCACAACCACCATCTCCCTCTAATCCTCTCACTTTCTCTCTACACACCACCACCATCCGCCACCGTCAACCGCCATGCCCGAAGCTCCGACTGACGGATTCGCCGCCACCACCGATGACACTCTCTCTGAGAAAAACAAAAAATCTCTTCAGTTCATTGAGAATGTAACCTCTAGCCCCGATGAAGTTCAACAACGGATCTTAACCGAAATCCTCACCCAAAACGCCACCGTCGAATACCTCCACCGCCACGGCCTCACCGGTCGAACCGACCGTGAAAGTTTTAAGAGGCTGATTCCGGTGGTCACGTATGAGGATCTTCAGAGTGATATCAATCGTATTGCCAATGGTGATAAGTCTGCCATTCTTTCGTCCCGTCCTATTTCTGAATTCTTAACAAGGTACCATTTTTATAAATAATTTCATGATACAAATAACGGTAAACGAGCTGAGTCAAGCCAGTTTCAACTGGAACGTTGAGTTGAATTAAACGAGTCAGCTTGTCTCGGCTCATTCACCCTATTGTTCAAAATTCAAGCTCGGCTCGTAAAAATCTTATGTTTACTTTTTATATTATTTTGTAGAAAATAGACAAAATTATAATTAGAATAAGTATTTTTACATCTACTAAAATAATAACAAAAAAAAATAAATGCTATTCTCTAGTGTATCATATTTTTTTTCTTCTCTCTTCTGTTAAATGGTACTATTAATACTAATTATATGAAATAAGAATGAAATTAAAAATATATATATTTATATATTATATACAATGATTTTGCAATTAGATAAAGATTTTGCTATTAAACTAAGTATAGTTGTGTGATGATTTTTTAAATCTTATTTAACCATGCAATAGTGGGTTTTTAATCTTTTATATAATAAATCACATAACTCATAAAGTAAGTTCACAATAAGGTTTTACTAATTTGTTTGTTTGTTTATAAAATAAATAATAAGTTTGTTTGTTTATAAAATATATAATAAAGTTACTAAGTAAAGTAAGAAAATGAGGTCGTTAGAAGTGCACGTTCAAAAGTTTACAAAAAAGGAAGTCAAATATGCTATAATTTGGCTTATAAATTGCATTTTAAAATTTTGTATATTGATTAAAAGAGCCAGATAATGAGTAAGCTAAAAGCTAGCTAACGAGCAAGCTTTTGTTTGTTCTAGCCACATGTATTTACAAACCAAGTCAACTCGGTGTTAAAAGTTGATTATTTTTGTTAATTTGCAGTTCTGGGACTTCAGGAGGAGAGAGGAAACTGATGCCCACTATCGACGACGAGCTCGAAAGGCGATCTTTATTATACAGTCTTTTAATGCCAGTGATGAACCAGTTCGTACCCGGGTTAGATAAAGGCAAAGGGATGTACTTTTTGTTCATAAAATCCGAATCCAAAACCCCAGGTGGGCTCGTGGCCCGACCCGTTTTAACCAGTTACTACAAAAGCTCCCATTTTAAAGACAGACCATACGACCCGTATACCAATTATACGAGCCCAAATGAAACCATTCTCTGTCCTGATTCGTATCAAAGCATGTATTCCCAGATGCTTTGTGGGTTGTACCTTAACAAAGAAGTTTTAAGGGTCGGGGCGGTTTTCGCCTCTGGGTTCATTCGGGCTATTCGGTTTTTGGAAAAGCATTGGAAGCTTTTGAGCCATGATATCCGCACGGGCACTTTGAATTCGGTTATTACCGACCCGTCCGTAAGGGAGTCAGTGATGAGAATATTGAAGCCCGACCCGAACCTTGCGGATTTTATCGAGCTCGAGTGCTCGAGGGAATCATGGCAAGGGATCATTACTAGGTTATGGCCAAACACAAAGTATGTTGATGTTATTGTCACAGGGTCAATGGCTCAGTATATACCAACTCTTGATTATTATAGTAATGGGCTCCCACTTGTGTGCACAATGTATGCATCTTCTGAGTGTTATTTTGGGGTCAATTTGAACCCACTTTGTGACCCTAGTGAGGTGGCCTACACACTCATACCCACCATGGCTTACTTTGAGTTCCTTCCGGTTCATCGTACCGTCGGTGGTGCGGGCCCGGGCGCCACGAAAAACGAGAAAGAAAATCTACAATTGGTCGATCTTGCGGACGTTAAACTCGGTCAAGAATACGAGCTCGTTGTCACAACTTATGCTGGTTTGTTACAACTCAAAGTTTTAATCATCTTTATTACATACTGTACTGTAAGGTTAAGCCCGTCAGAATTATGTTTTTTCTCTATATATACTCGTGTATACAACGGTATATACATGAACATATGTAGTGAAAGCAATTAACTCTGATGGGCTTAACCATGTATTATAGTTGTGGTATTAAATTGTAATGATTTTTTTTTGTTGTAGGTCTTTATAGGTATAAAGTTGGTGATATTCTTAAAGTTGTTGGATTCAAGAACAAAGCTCCTCAATTTAGATTCATATGTAGAAAGAATGTAGCATTAAGTATCGATTCGGACAAAACCGATGAAGTTGAACTACATAAAGCAGTAGAGAAGGCTGTTAATCATTTGGTCCCCTTTAGCGCGACCTTGACCGAGTACACGAGCTATGCGGACACAACTACGATCCCCGGTCACTATGTGATCTTTTGGGAGGTTAGTGAAAACGGGTCGACCCAAATCCCCGCTTCGGTGTTTGAGGATTGTTGTCTTACTATCGAAGAGTCGTTGAATAGCGTTTATAGGCAGTGTCGAGCTTCGGATAAGTCTATAGGGGCGTTGGAGATCAGGATTGTTGAAAACGGGACATTCGATAAGTTGATGGATTATGCAATAAGTTTAGGCGCGTCGATTAACCAGTACAAGACTCCAAGATGTGTAAAGTACAAACCGATCGTTGAGTTGTTGAATGCAAAGGTGGTGTCGAGTTATTTTAGCCCGAAGTGCCCGAAATGGTTACCGGGCCACAAGCAGTGGACCGGTTAACTATTCGGGCTTTAGTTGAGTAGGAAACTAAGGTGAAAGAAGATGTTTGTTTAGATCATTTAACATCTATAAATGTTATGGTGTTTTGGTGTTTTCCAGGGTAATTTCAGAGTGTGGTCATGGTGTGTGTACAAAAACAATTTAGAAATCGAAGATAACTTTTGTCTTTGTTTTCAGAATTTTAGTTTTTTTACTGAAACCCCTTCAACATTTTAATATTCTTTAGCACAAAAATATAAGGTTAAAGATATCTTTGTTAATTTGTTTAGTCATTTTTAACTTTTAACACACGAAAGAAGCATACATTATTAAAGTACTAATAATAATAATAGGGTAATTATGAATATTTTAATTTAGTTTTCTGTATTTCTTATTAATTGATGGATATATTAAAATTAAAACAGACTAAACATGTATGTGCTGACAAATATATTGTTATGAAATACTTATTTTTATCTATATTATTATGTATTTTTTATTTACAATCAAATCATGTCAGCACATGTTTTCTGTTGTATCAACCAGAGTATAACTCACTAGTTAAATATAATAGAACAAATAACTCAAATATAAAGTAAAAAAAAATATTAAAATTATGTTTTAAGTCAAAATGTTTGTTAATGTTCTTTTAAAGTTATTAACTTTTCACTCTTCCTACATTCTCGTCCATTCACATATTGTCAACCTTCGAGTTATCGACCACTCACTATCCTTAAATCTAGTTCCACATGCTAATCTGTTATAATTTTATTGATCCCTCGGTGCCCTTCATTTGGAAAAAGTTGATTGATGTAATGAACACATATGCCATTGATCTCTTCATTTTTTGTGGTTTTGTGTTATAAATAAGCTAACATTAAAAGTCAAAGTCAAGGAAGGAGCATATATAAAGTCAAAGTAGCCTAGTTACAAACTTACAATTATAAAAAGCAAAGTACACCATAACAAGTGCAATTCAAGTCTACAAGTCAGCTTTTGCTCTCACCTCACAAAGTGTGGAATTACTTTAAGCAATTATCCTAATATAATTCAATTTCAAAATATTTTTTCCAATATCATCCTTGGAGTTAAAGAAGTTATAGGGTTATCCTAAGATCATTCTTTTGTCATTGTTGTCTAATATCATCATAGGATTAACACAAAAGCGTGATTGAGTACAAATAAAATAAGGCATTAGCCAGTTCAAAAAAAAAGTTAATAACATTAAACTAAGTATATAAAATGTGTTTATCCAAGATAAAATATTAATTTATTTATCGTCTTTCTTGATTTAATATGTTGTAAAGTTAAAAATTGAAAGCACTAATGTCAAATGTCACGTTGAAACATCTCCTATTTGGTAAAAGAAGCTCATGGCGAATGGCGTGCTCCTACGTAAAGTTCAAGTGCACCATCAATCATTTGAAAATTGAATATTAATTAATAACACCCAACATAACATCTAATCACGCCCCATTTTTTCACTTACAATAATTAAAGATACAACATTTTGGGGACGAAGTAAGAACTTGATGCATTGTTCTAGTGTCATTATTGTAAACAATAAGAAACTTTAAATTTTTGAGAATTGCGGTAAAGAAATAAATTCGTTAAAGTAGGACTGGACAATATATTGGATATGTTTAGAGGCTTAGAGCTAAAACAAAAAATTTGGATTGATTTACGTATATAAATTTTTTAATCGGATGCCCTAATAAATTTGATTCCCCGGGCAAAACATAACAATTAACATAATAGAGAAGCGTATGAATAATAATTTTATGGGCCTAATATAAAGACACACCGCATTATAAATCGACAACCCCCTATACGTCTCGTATGGCACCATACGCGGTGTATAGGGGTAGAAGACACTGAAAACATGAAAAATTTAGGGGGATGTCAGAGATCTATACGCCCCATATATCTTTATACGACCCCCTATACGACACATATAGGGCTATACGACGCGTATTACAAATTTCGACATTGACTACGAGAAAAAATTCAGGAGGCTGTCAGAGGGATTATACGACGCATATGTGGCTATACGACCCGTACAGAAATTTTGGGTGTTAATTTATAATTTTGTGTTGCCCCAATATCCACACCCTAATTTTAACATAAGTCAAAAGGGATCGTACTAGACCAGACCGGCTACTCAGACTAGAAAATACCATAAAACCAATCCAATTATGTCTATTTAAACCGTTTCCGTTTCAACGGCCAGTAAACCACATGAAACCATGTTAACGGATCAATAAAACCCTGCCAACTTATGAAAACATTGCAAATATGAAATAATAAAATAAAATATGGCATGCCGCTTGTGAATGGGACGAAAATAAACCCAGACGTGGGCTATGTTTGACACCGGATATCCACGTCATGTTGTATGTGATTGGTCGGGACTCGGGAGCACGTGTGGCAACGCATAGAAAACTGTTCAGTTTATTGGGCCTTGGAACACATGATATGTCGATCTTGTCGGGCTTCGGCCCATTGTGGCCCGTCATCTACTATTTTTTAGTATCATGAATCATTATCTTAGAATTATTTTAATGATATGATATATCAGATTTGATTGACGTATACCTTAAGATTAACTTTGTCTCTAATTTATAATTGGTCATTAAATATGTATATTAAATTATATGCTAAATAAATACTGTTATTATTTATATTTTATAGATAAAGAATGAAGTAATGTCGAGGGGAGGTGAACAAGCCCAATTTGTTGAACCATCACCAATGTTGATTGAGACATTTATTTTGGGCTGTGATGTCATTTCCATTGACTTTTACTTCGGATTTTTTTAACATCCTTCATACGTATATATAAATTTGGATTATGAATTATTGTTAAAATATGTGTGTCGTAGAAGTCATTAAATAGTATGAGTCAGGCCGGCAATACGAGCTATACAATGTTCAAGGTGGCTAAGTGCAGGATTTAAACTATATAAGGTTGTGTTCAATTCATGACCGGCCCTGAGGATGGGCGAGATGGACGCCCGTCCAGGGCCCACTCGCTCAGGAGGCACAAATTTTTTAAATTATTTTTTATATTATATATATATATTTTATAAAAAAATAGTTATAAACTATAATTCAATCATAAAATAACCCAGTTATATTTTAAACCCAATTTAATTTTTAAGCCCATTTTATTAACGCAATTACTCAAATTAAGCCCCTTTTAGAAAATAAAATATTTAAATCTCATGTGTCATGGTTTCTTATTACTTGTTTAATCATTTAGATGGTCAATTGAGCAGCCAAAAAATAAATGATTTTGTTATTTTTATTGTAATACATGAACATCATGAGTTATCGGTGAACAATTACGCTATGTCATTGTAATACTATGATTTGTTATGTTATTTTTAAAACGTTTGTTTTTTTCAAACAAAATTAGTTTATATAATTTAATTCGTTAGGGTCAAAAGGTCTTTTTTTTTTGGGCTCGTCCTGGGCACTAAAATCCTTAAACCGGCCTTGGTTCATCGTCTATGGGATGGGCCCACAAGATGCACCTAGGGAGGTTTAGACTAGGGGTGTCATTCGGGTTTGTAATCGGGTTTCGGGTTCTTTGGGTCGGGTTCCGGGTTTTTTGGTGTAGGAAATCAACTCGAATACCAAACCAAATGAGTAATATTTGATCGGTTTCCGGGTTTCGGTATTCAGGTTTATTCGGGTCGGGTTAATCGGTTTTCGGGTTTAGACTAAACTATTAAACTTAAAATTTTATTATCTCAAATGTTTGTGTAATCAGTATATATGTGATTAAAATGCAAGTATGTGATTTAGCATGTGCTAACAAGATATAATTTGTTAGTATCTTGATCTGAAAATTTTTACATATTAAGTTCACTTATTATACATATTAAATTGTTAAAGGACATTATATTTTGATTATTCATAAAGTTCACATAAGAAAATTAAACCACAATAAAGAAATATAAAGTTTAAAAAATCAATGTAGCATAATACACACATACATATATATGCACACACATATATATTAATCTTGAAATTTTAAAAAAAATAACATATTCGTGTTAATCGGGTTGACCCGAATCTCACAAAATCAACCCAAATACCGAACCATTTATAAAAATCGGGTTCGGTTTGATGTAATAATCGGGTTGGGTTGCTCGGGTTAGTCCTTAATCGGGTTTGGGTGATTTTGTTCGGGTTAACATTCGGGTTTGGGTAAACAACACACCTCTAGTTTAGACATGGGTCTCGTAGGAGACATCCAAGTGTCCTATCATTGGGACATTCATGCGATGGTTATGAAATATTGCTAAATGCAAAAAAAGTGAACGTGACACGATATGGCAGACAGTTTTGAGTAAATTGGATAAAACGATGAAAACAATGGAACACACAACCGATTTCGCCTACTTTTTTGGCCACTTAAAAATACATCAAGACGAGTTCTTACACAGTGAATTTTTAGAGCCGTCGATTTAGATGGTAATCTGGTTTTTTAGAGAAGGAAATGGGAATTCATGCGGGGAACGAAACTGTTAGATGAATAAATAAATCTTTGGTTATTTTATAGTGCTATTAGTATAGGGTTTTACGTTTTATTATTTAACCTAATTTATTATACTTTGTAACTATTTATACCGGTGATATGCAAAGCTAAACCCTTAAGAAAGGATTTCACAGTATTATAACATGTTATCAAACAACCCTCAAACGATTAACCTCCTGTCGTCTTTTGTATAGAATGAATTGATATAAGATAGAGGACAAGATTTGCAATCACTTGTATGCTAGTTGTAATCGTATTTTTTATTTATAAAATTAGGAATGATATTGGACTATAAGTTTGAAATGACATGTGCGATGATGGTGGATAATATATTGACATAAAAAAATTATTAATATTTGGTTAATTATAAAAGGTACAAACAAACACTTCAAATATAGATCAATAGGGGGTTGTTTGTTTTTTCAAAAAGGTTTTCCTGATCACTTTTGTCTGCGCCGCGAGATCGCGGGCAGACGTTGGGTCGTGCAGATTGTTTGTTTTTCGGAGAGGTTTCATTAAAAAAGGTCTGCGTGACTCTTTTTGAAACAGACTTGGACTTGTGTCTTCTTACCTCTTCTCAACTCTTCCAACACAAAAAAACCTATCCCTCTCCACCTTCCTAACCCATCCCCCCTTCCAAAATTGTTGGCTGCAGAAACTACCACCGCCACCGTCACTCCACCGTCGCGCCACCGTCGCACGACCTTTGCGCCACCGTCGCGCC
>CM046474.1:3037601-3206369 GCA_025506415.1 Flaveria robusta | reverse complement strand
TATAAATTCTTATGGTAATGATAATATTATTTAATCATAACTAACACATTCATTATTTTAAAGGGCAGAAGAAATGTTTGTGGTTAACCCAACCCAAACCATTTCAACCCAGAATACAGAATGACTTGTTAAATGTTTTGGCATGTTACTAAACCCACCCCCATATTACATCCTATTTAAGTGAGCAAGCGTGAGTGACAGGTGTGTTTGATTAAAATTTCATACGACTATTATATAGTTACCTGTATCGCCAGCTTGCAATTTCTTTAAAGCCAAAAATTCTTTGAGCCCTTCTAAAACATATGTTTTGCTACCACAATTAGGCCAATAACGAAAGGTAATTTCCCATACTTTGTTTTCCATATCCAGAATCTGCATCGGTACCCTTTGGGCTCAGTAACTACTGGAAAAAAAGTCTGCACAATTGTTAATATTATTAATATCATTAAAACCCATGCATCTTTACACACTCTAGCAATTATAATTCTATTAGCAGTTTTATTGTCTCACCTCAGCGTATTTCTTTGGGATCACTATACGACCTAATCTGCTGTCTGCGTCACTGGCAGTCAATAATTTTTCAAACAAAGGACTCAGAACAGATTGGTGCTAATATGCAATTAAGGATTTACATCAGTCTCAATAATCATTTTTCTCGCAAATACTTCTTAAAGGGAGTTTGGCTGTCTGAAGCGATTATGTTATAAAATTAAATATCAGAAATCAGAATCAAGAAATCAGTTGTAGAAACCGGGTGGTAGAAAATTGTTCCTGGATGTATTTATATTGCTAGTTGTAATAATCTATTTTATGTTTGCCAAGTTCTAATTATTTAAGAAATGATTAGTTAAAATGGGCATAGATTGCATTTATGCGAAAAAAGAAAAAAAAAATAGAGAATGAATATAGAGAAGCCTCTCAAATTATGTAAACAGAAAAGGTACATAACAAATGTAATTACCTTAGATAGTGAATTTTGTTTTCTTGCAGCAGAAATTGATTGTTTAAACAATCACTTGTCAAAAGCCAAATCAGTGAATTAATTTTACCATAACTAGTTAGAAATCAAAATTATTATGTGACTTCAAACACAACCTAAAATG
Organism: Flaveria robusta; assembly: GCA_025506415.1. Taxonomy (NCBI): domain Eukaryota; kingdom Viridiplantae; phylum Streptophyta; class Magnoliopsida; order Asterales; family Asteraceae; genus Flaveria; species Flaveria robusta. Next base: position 3,205,266 of record CM046474.1, on the reverse strand, counting down.
GTAAATTAAAACTAAAATAAAAATAAAAAACTCAAGGATACATCTTGGGGATGCATTGTATCTCTGAATCAATACCACCAGACCAGTAATGAGATTCAAGTTGTATTTCTTGGCAAGATCCGGTAATCTACTGGATCTGTTTGAAATTCACGTGCATACCGCCTATTCCGAGCCTATAAAATTTAAAATATTACAGAATTAGTTTGCATTGCTTGTAGAAAATAAAATATATATAATTGGTAATCTAACAAGTGTAATCATAATCCATGTTAATCTCCAATCTGGAATTTCTAATACAAGAGGATAAAGAATCTGAAAATTTTGCTCTGGATCAATAACTTGCAGCACTTTTAGGGGGTGTTTGTATGTGCATATGGATTTAATTATGGGATATTGACTAATTAGAGAAGATAGTATTCAGATTGTCTTGATCGTTTGACAACTTCTGTATATTGAAAAATATAATAGATAACGTATTAGGAGATGATTTTTGCCCCCACCTATTTTACTAAATACACGAATAATTACAATAAGCAAGTATTGCATGATTAGTGGGTATGTAGTACTTTTGATGGGTGTATAAATCATTTCCCGGCGTATATGAGTAAATTTACTCTACCCTTGTTACAGACAACATTAAACTGCTTAATCAGAATTCAGAACTGATATTTAACCCTAAATAACCAAATAATTGTACGAGAACGTAAGTTAGTCAAACCCTAGAATATGATTGTTGAATAAGAAAAGAAAAGCTACGATATAATGTATGACAATTAAAAGAAAACACATCTTACCAGGATGAGGTTTTTCTTGGAACATTCCATGCAGATCACCCCACCAAAATCCAGCAGAAAATATTGATCAAATGACACGACACATCCACAATGAACCAACTGCAAATTAAGGTGGAACCAAACCAATAAATTTACAAGAATATTTCTATGCACTACACATCAATAACTATATGTTCTCATAATCATACTCACCTTCCCACAAGATTCACAATCTCTCCAACCATCATCGGTTGAATGAAACGAACGTTTCACAGAATCTTCCTTCCTCGTAAACACAACTGAATGAATAAAAGAGGCATACTTAGTAAAAGAAGCTTCTGGCAAATCGAACAAACGAGAGTCTGTAAACTCTTAACAGTTTACTCATATCATTCTTTTCCCGCCTTAGTAAGCAATTTTGCATGAGGAAGGAACTGCATCCTTGAGCTTATTGTTGATTCAGCAGGGTTGTATATTTGAATTCTCAAGTATTGTTGATTTTAATAAATCTAATCTAAATATTGAATATTGAGATAAAAGTAACATTACCTCCAAGCTCCAAGTTTTATCAAATTATTAATCTAGCCATAATGTGTGTTTTACAGGGTGTGCATCACTTGTATGCAAGTGAATAATTATATGTAGCTTCACAAAACAGATTATATATCTATACGTGCTTAATAACATGATCAAAACAACTAATGAAACACGAGGAGACAAGAATTCTTAGAAAAAAAAATGTGTATCGTTGCATGGATTTCTCGATTTTAGGGAAACTGGCTTTAAATCATTTGGTATTTCGAAGATAATTTGGTTAAGAACACAAGGACCATAAAAGATAGAGAGAGAAAAAAAACCCAGGACATGAGGCGGCTTGATACGCAAAGTGATCCCCCATCACCTTGATGCATCTCGCACCTATGCGGACTCTTTGGAACCCAGGCTTTAATCAATTACTTATCTCATGATTGTTCAGATCACCACAAGCTCTTTCATTAAGCCCAATATGAACACCCCTAAAATGCATAGAGCATACTGCTCTAATTGAAGCAAGGTAAGTGTTGAATTTTGATAAACCTGTTAGATTTATGTTCTTAAGACGAAACACTTTCATAACAAAACATCAAGATCATGATGAACACTTAAGCCCTCGAGAATTGTTGCAAATTTCCCAAAAACACAATCCATAGTTCCATACTACGTTAAATCTACAACACATGATTTCTATCCCCTAACCATTTACAGCAATCAACCCACCATGCAATTGTGCCAACTTAAATCCCACCAGATTACTTAAGACACAAGCAATTACTAACCACAAAACTCACTGAATTCCACAGTACACTGATAAGGATACAATTAACACACGAAATTGAAGAACAAAAGGCAAACAACACAAAACATTAAAACGAAAAAGAAGATTGAGATATAAATCCAACGAGCTTACGCGCAGCGATAGCAGAGGTGAGCGCGTTCGCCATTACGGAGTCTCCATTTCTGAAGCAATTGGAGGTCGACATCATGGCAGGAAGCACGATGATGTTGATAGTGATGAAGATGCCATTGAAGCTTGCAGTTGCGATCAATAAACCCTAGATAGATGTAGAAATTGTTAAAAGTGTATATGGGGGTTTGTTATGAATTCAAGCCTTTTACCATCCTTAAAGAGGATTAGTGATGGAAAATTTTGGGAGTGTAATTAAAACCCAAAAAATGTTGGAAATGAACGAAGCATATTTTATCGAAATTCTTTGATATTTCAAGTGATTTTCACTTGTGGCAATAATTTCTGACCTCTGAGAAAGCAATTGTTGACCGTCCTGTGGATTTCTTCCTTATTATCTTGTTCGCTTAGAAAATTTTAAAATTAAAATTTTAAAATTTTAAAATTAAAAGTTAATAATATGTCCACGTAGTTTGTCACACTTTTCATGAAAGTCGATTCAAGAGAGCTATTGGTCTTATGAGAATGATCAATGATGATGGATGCTTGATACATATACATGTATTCTTCTTTTAGTTTCTTCGTAAAAAAACGGTTTTTTTTAGGCTTACAGACAAAAAGTAAGACGAATAAAAAATAACTGAGGTGATTTTGATAAACCTACTAAACAACTATTCAAGAACAATTAAAATACTAACCCGGAAGAAAAATGCAAGAAATAATGAAGACTATGAGTAGCAACAACCTATGATATTAATTGCATGCGTGGAGTAGAAACATGGTGGACAAAACTAACACGCTTATGCCCCATCTGAAGGCATGTATTATGTATCATAAAACATGAACGTAAAAGCATCAACGGTGCATTACGTCTCATGAACCGCAAGTCCGCAACCATGATTTTTTTATTAAAAAGTGGACGAGCTCACGGACTTACATTTATATTCTCTTCTCACTCTCACGCCCTGACACCATGAACCAATACGTGGCCATGTACTTCCCACTCTCTACTATGATCCACATCCACCTCGTGTCCTCGTCTCTCCTTCACCTCAACCTTCTCTCTTACGAATTGGAGTCCGACAAACCCCATGCTATTGCTCACCAGTCTATCACATTTATCTTGAAAATACTAAACCAGGTCATATGCTTTGATCTACAGTTTAGGATGTCAACTTGTCATCTTGGAAACACCAAACCATTTATACTCGCAACATTTCCTTAATAATCTTATATCTATATGTATAGTATAATCACTTCAGTCAATATCAAGAAGTTAATTGAATTTGCTTGTACACATGTGAACTAAAGAATGTTCTATAGGGTTTCATATTTTTAGTTATGTTTTGTGGTTTTTTTTCTTTATTATTATTTTTTGTCATGTTGATTATTTTGAATTTGAAATGAAAACAATTACATTGTGGACTTAAATGGTTGCAAACAAGTCAAGCCCGCCCTCAACTGGTTTAAGGACCAAAGGCTAGTCGGCTCGTTTATCTTAAAGATTTGAAGTGTAGGGCTCGGGCTCGGCTCCTTGAGCAGGCAAGTTTATTTTTTAAAATTTTAAGATGTGTTATTTTATATTAATTGATATATATAAAACAAAAAAAATATCTTTTATGAATTTGTGTAGTTTTACTTGTTAAACAAATAACAATCTATAAACGAGAAATGTAGATCACAGGCTACGATCATCTTTTATATAAATTGTATTTATCCATAATAAAAGTATCAAAATAATCCTATGACTATAGTCTATTTGAATATCAGATTAACAGTACAAATTAAGCATAGTGAATATGTTATAATTATGAGTTATAGTTTATGTAAATTATATTTCAGTCTTTAATTAAAGAGTCAAACGAACGAGCCAACAGGCAAGCCACAAACCATACCTTAGCGCTTGAGCTTGACTCAATTGTCATGTAAATAATAATTGGGCTTTAATTTACAACAACAACACAAGCAAGCCAACCCTCGAGCCAAATTTACCTTGACTCGGACTTAGGATGACATGATTTTTACAGGTTTCCAGATTTAACTACTGCGTTTGAACCAAAAGGGTAAGAATCTTGTGACAAATAGAGTTACTAAACTATAAATAACAAAATGCACACCCCTTCTATCTTCGGTCATATTCTTTTGGTGAAACACCCATGAATCATTTTTACCTCCAAAACAAATGTCCTATTACAAGAGAACATTTATTTAATCATAATCGTTGTTTAACCTACAAAAAATTCACAGATTGTTTTCTGGTTACATGAACAGAAACCTCTAACAAGGTCACCCATCATGGATTGCTCTCACTTAAACATGTTTAAGTGTGAAGTGTTTCTCTTATCCACAACAAAATGCATTGATTATACTTGAGACCGAGCATTTCTCATAGCCCAATATATGTCATGTGACAAAGCAAAACAGAGCAGGATTTGTCGAAGATGTAAAAGTTTGGCCTTACATTTAATGGTTCTTTTGAGTACAAAATAAGCATATAAGCACTTCTTTTGTTTTTCCACCCAAACAATCAAATCAGCTTAAACAAGATATGCTAAAAGGCACTTTAAATACCCAATCTCGAACGCCCCTAAAATAAACCATTGCAAAACATCGTACAAAACAAATCGATCACTACCAAAAGAAAAAATGTATGAGTCTATCTCACAAAAACAACATAAATATGTTGGATTTATAAACAGTGTAAGCCGCTAGATTTTCCCAAGTACCTTCAGTCGTATAGGTTTTTTGCAGACTTAGTTCTCAATGTCTTGCTTTCATTCTTCTCAATCTTTGCTGCAGATTTCTCGTTTTGAGAGACAGCTTTTGCTATGGCCTTTGCTTTCTAACGTTTTTAGTTCGCTTCATTTGTACTCCCTTCTTCGTTTCTGAACACGCACACATACAGACAAGATAATTAATCCTAAAATTGTCTCTATAAACAGATATAGAACTGGAGGGTGAAAACTAACATTATCTGAAACATGTTTTCTAACCAGCCCCCAATAGATTTGGGAACTAAGACAGCAACTGTCGTGTCTAAATAAGAAAAATAACTACAAGAGAAACATGGCAAACAACTTAAAAGTTGTTCAAAGTTGATTGTCCTGCATAAAACCTCCTAAATCATTTTATTTAGGAAACATGCATATTTTTTTGCAAAAAAACAAAAAACTCCAAATTAGTAAAAATATATGGTCTCCCAATGTTTTAACTTTGACCAAAGGCAGGAGGAACTTTAACTCTTGTCATAGTTCAAATTTTCAAGTAGTGAGAGTTTAAGTTAGCTTACTGGAATTGTAATATATTTGTAATTCCTTTATGTACTGCTTAAAAACATTGTCTAGTCATCAGAAAAAAAGTTTTAACTTTGAAACTTTGTCCACCACTATAAAAGTATGATTCAACTCTTGATGCCATAAAGATTACAGCATGTCTTCAGTTTAAATCTATAGAGAATAAATATACAAGCATCTCAATTTCACCATTTTTACAACCCTGCTGCACTTTACAAGCTAATCCCTAGAATCATTGCAAAAATTGATATGAAAGAGATAAACCTGAGCAGGCCTATGTGCTGTGCGAATTAACTTATAGCGGCATCATCTATGATGCATTTAACTGAACCGTTAAATTCAATATATAACATTCACGAAAAGTTTCTAAAGTTTCTTGCTGGGTACAAATGCTGTTAATGCTGCCATTAAAATCTAAATAGATAACCGGAGTCGCATCATATCTCACTTATTCATCAAACATGCATCCTGGAACCCAACTGATTTAAGACCATTCTTTTTGCCTTGCAAATAATAACCTAGAAGACTTTCATTCACTAGTAAACCCACACATGTCATTAGAGAACCCACATAGATGCTCATTGTTCACCCAACAGTAACCTCTGACAGCTCATGTGACAAAGTTAACCCTTCAGATATCCCGTTTACAGACTTGATGCTAATAAAAAGCTTAAGGCTGGTTTTTTTTTTAACATTTTCACTGGTTTGAAGTTTTATTAGCCTATATAAGAGCATTCACAGTGGATTCCTTATCTCCATCCTTATAATTACACTAAAAATCACTTATTTTCTCTCTCTTCAATTAGATAAGAGGAACTAAAACACCATTGTAACTGCATCTACCTCCACATCTAAAGCACAGACCATTAACAAGAGATAAAACCAATTAGCCTATCTAAAACAAACCAAATCATCAATTTTGTTTTCCAAATAAAAAATAGAATTCCAACAAAACAACAACCAATAACTCTATTAATTCAAACAGAATTTCAAAACACTACTCTGGTTTCGAAAGATAACTAGCGAAACAAATATTTAACCAAACCATTAATTTAGTCATTAAAAGGCTATAATCAACCTACCTGATATTTGAGATCGAGTAGGAGCTACAGTCTCCGACGTGTCCATCGCAGTAACTACATAACATATTTAAACGAATGCATCAGCTTTTTAACCGTGAACAGCTAGAGATGAAGTTAAGCATACATTGAGGTGAAACAATGGCGGCATCGTCGGTGATCATAGCCGTTGAAGCATTTCTCTTACTCTTGTTTCTGTTTTTGCCATGATTACTACGTGAGAGAGATACAGGGTATGGAGGTTTCAAACCCTACCTTTTGATCACCATGTTTGGGGATGCAACAAGTAATTGATGGACTGGGCCTAAAAAGATTGGGCTCATTTGTTATCATCTGTTTTGAGATTTGAAACCAAAGTTTAATAATGTTTAAATAATTAGTGTTATTGGATTTAAATAATAATTTTAATTTTTATCTATTTGTCGTGCTTAATCCTAACCTAGAAAATATTTACATGTACTCTCAACTTTGACCTTAATTTTCATTAACGATCTTACAAACTAAGAGTTAATCCCCGTTACTTTTTTTGATACAACATGGCCAACTTTGAGTTATTTTTCAACTTTGTCGCCGCTCAGCCTCAATTTGGTTCGTTTTTTATTGTTTAGTCTTCATTTTCACTTGAAATCTATCTCCAACGAGTCAAGTGATTCAAATTAGGAGGTGGAGATTGACGGGTTTTAAGGTGCAAAATTTCACATTGACGAACCTGATGGTATATTTCAATTTTCTACTTAGTGTTTTGGCCAAATAATGAGTCCACATCATCAAAAATCTAACAATGTTAAACTCTCAGTTAATAAGAAATCGTTGAAGAAAAATAAACTTATAGTTAAGAGTATCCATAAACTCATTCATATGTTCTTACTTGTTTTACACTATTCACACTCATATATTCTACTTGTTTTATCATTATACACATATAAATCACCACAGCTATGTCAAATGAACGTTTGCATTTGTCAACAAAAGGTTTCATACAAAAACAAACAACCAAAACATTGGTTTTACGTGGTTAACAATTTCCAACTACACGTTCTCTTTAGTCTTGTTTCTAATATTCGCTTTCATTTTCTATTGTATTATTCTTTGTAAAGTCATATATATAATGCCTGTTTAGGAACCTAACCTCATCCCTTTAGCTTCGAACCAAGTGACCCCATGGAATATGTGGCTATATTGAGTGGGTGTGATGGCTCAGGTCCACAGCGATTAACGCATCAGGTAAAGGTTTATTGTAAGAGCATCAAACCATGTTGCATTTATAGGTTAAAAAGATGAGCATGATTTATATATTTATCTATAACAAGGACATAAACTTGAATCATACACGCTGAAATCATATTGTGTTTATGTTGTGTTTCACATTTACTTGTTTAATGTTCATTAGTAAATAAATATGATTAATGTTTTGTGACTTAATAACGATTTAAATTACAAAAACTCCAACTAAAATAACTCTTTTTTTTTTTTTTTTTGGTAATGTGTGTTACATTGATTGTTTGTTCATTGTCTTTTATTTTTAATAACAATAGTGGGTTTATACATTTTTAGCTTGAGATTAAAGATAACAAATGAAAAGACGGAGAGATATGAAAGTCAAAATGGTAGCGGAAAGTAAAGTATAACATAGCTTGAAATTAAGAGTCGATGAACTGTTTACTGTAGAATTGAGAGAGAGAAGCATCAAACTTTATTTGACAAGACTCTTGATCTAATAGTCTTTAAAAATTAAAATAAAGTTTTTTAAGATACATTATTACCTATTACCTAATATGAAAAAAGCAACTCAATGAATAATAAAAAAGTGACATTCTTCTTATTTGTTTGCCGGCTAGGGGCTTTTTGGTCTTTTGGGTTTCTACCTATACAAACCCAATCAAATCATTATTTGAAGATAGAAAGAGAGGGCAGCTTGAGAGCAGATGGTTGGTCTGAGTGACCACGGGCGCTCCACCACCGTTGCATCGCCACCGTCTTCGTTGATCTCGGTTGCATCCTTTGGGTTTCTCACCATTTAAGCCTCCGCGTCTGCGGTCGTGCGAGATTTATGCCGTCGGTGGTCGGTTGCTAGTTTGTGTGTAGGTGGCGGTTTTGGTGGGCCCATGTATCGCAACCGTCTATGGATGGTAGTGCATGTTGAAACCGGCTCAGATCTGTCGGTTTTGACGTTAGTGGTCCGTCAACCTCCTTTGGTGGCGTCGGTGTGACACTGACGTCCGGTTCTTCCAGTCTTTTGCTCGATGATTATGGCACCTAGCACATCTGAGAGCCCGAATTTGGTTTTGATGGTGCGCTTTTGTCGCCGGCGTAGGTGTTGTTACCGGTTGTGTTTATTGTCTTTTTTTATTATCTTATGGTTTTTTTAGAGGTTTGATTCGGTGGTCCTGCAAGGTCGTGGCTACCGGCCGTCCTCCGTCGATGGTGATGCATATCAGTCCCCACTTAGATCTGTTGGTTATGACACCGTCGGTGGCCAGTTGGCCGCCTTTGATGGCGCGTGCGTGCCGGTGATAGTCACCGCACATCTGAGACCCCTGGTTTCTGCTTTTTGATAGTTGTACATTGACTTTATGGGTAAAAAAATTGCCTTGTAGCTTTAGTACATTCGAATGGTTTTGCTACAAGGCTTTGTTCTTTGTGGTGGGTAATCTGATCATGTTTATATTGATGATTTGATGATGTTTTGGTTTATCTACGGCTGTGATGAGACAAAAAACGATGTCGGTTGTCTTGGCTTGGCATGCTGCTCTCGGTGTGCAGCCGCAACCCGACATCAGTTCTGAGCCAACTTGTAATGGTTATGTGTTTTGGTTATGATGATCTAAACGTAATGCGACAAGTATATGTGTTTATCTGAGCCCTAGGTTACTCCATTTTTAAGACGCGCAACCCGCGTCCGGGTATATACGCTAGTTAAACTTAAATTGGCAAATGAGACACCCTGCCTGATTATTAAGCGGGTCGTATGTGAGTTATCCTTTGACTAAATATGGCTCGTTGATGACGACATGTTCAATAAATGGTAATATTAGCAAACATCAAACTTGAACATTTGTCAAGGTGTGCTTGTGTCGTATTATGATAGTACCCGGATAAAATAATTTTTAGTCATGTTTAGTTAAATTATGTTATGTGTGTAGACGTGCATCTAAAATATTCACTTACCTATTTTTAATCACTTGTCTATTGAAATAAATAAATAAATAAAATTATTATAGCCAAAAACTTTTTTTTATCATTTCAGTCACTGTAGTTTACCAAATGTTGCTATTTTCATCCACACCACTAACACCGTTAAAACTCCATTAAATACGAGGAGAGTAAAATGTTATTTCATCCCTACCGTTTCAATCCAAAAACTGTTTTTTTTTTCCATTTCAATCACTATAGTTTATCAAATGTTGTCATTTCCATCAACTTCACTAACTTCGCAACACCTCTGTTAAATATTATAATATTTTAGTCTTTTTCAATACCCTACTTATTCAATTAAAACTAAAAAACACATGAAGCGACTCGTGAGACCGGTCGCTTCGATTTAAAAGCTTCGATTAATTCTAACATATGTTGTTCGATTAAGATCTGATGTGAGATTTCAATTAATCTTCACGTTTTGTTTGAACGTGTACTATTGTTTGATTAAGGTCTACTCTTATCACGTTTTGTTTGATTGAGGTCTGCTATTGTCACGTTCACGTTCAAACGTGACAATAGCAGACCTCAATCAAATAAAGCATATCAACAACAAACCTTAATCCTACAACAAAATTCAAATAAATAACGGTACACGTTTCGAACAAAACGTGAAGATTAACTGAAATTCTACGACAGACCTCAATTGAACAAAATGTGTTAGAGTTAATCGAAACTTTTAAATCGAAACGTCTTGTCTCACTAGTTGCTTCATGTGTTTTTTAGTTTTAATTAAATATTTATTGATTAATTTGTTTAATTTGTATAATTAGAGTGTTGAAAAAGATTAAAATGCCCTCATATTTAACGGAGTTTTAACGGTGTTAGTGTAATTGATGAAAGTAACAACATTTGGTAAATTACAGTGACTGAAACGACAAAAAAAAAAGTTTTTAGATTTAAATGACAAATTTAACAAAACGTCTGGGACGAAAATAGCATTTTACTCTGAAAAATATAGTTGGATTTACTAATTGTAACTAGCTGCCTTCCAAAAATAACCGTCCTATGTGAAGTGGATGTTTCACGATAGTTAACTGAATTAGCTTAACCATGTTTTCAATAACCGAAGTGTTTACGACTAAAACTGATCGTTTACGAAAATCTTTAAAAAAAAAAAAAAAACATTAATTAAATCTAACACATTTCTTAAACAAGAAGCCATGATCATGCATGTAGTATTCGACAATGATGTGATGATGGAACCTTGAAATTACTTTATTGCCCTTATGATCATGCTTCCCTGGCAGTTCCACATGGACACATGGTGGAATGGTAAAGAAGATGATGACATTGTGGTACCCAATTCTTTTTCAATTTCTTGTGGATCATGATTTTTACTCACATGCCAATGTAAGTTAATGTTGTATTTTTCATATCTTCAAATTATGTGCTTGTGTACTCACCTGTTTTAATTTTCCATAAAATATTTTTAATGTAAGAAATTGCTAGAATTACAAGCAAATTTTATGTTGCCCATCAAGGAGAAAGATATTCATCTAAACCTAGTAATTTATTAGCAGTTTTTGGGTTTATTTGGATATAATTAAATTTTTTATTTAAATTTTTTTAATTTATTTTAAATACTCAGTCATTAGTCTTATATTTAATAATTATTAACATTTACATTCAAACTAATATTTAGTGTCTCAGTTCAATATTTATTGTTTCAAAACAAAAGGTTCACTGAACACTTAAACTTAGTAATTCAATTATTATTTAAATCTGAATATTTTAATTCTATGTTTATATGTCTAGTTTACCATTCCATGATAGTAGTGTGATCAGAAACCATGAAAAACGTGATCAAAAACCATGAAAAATGTGATCTTAGTCTTTTATGGAGACATGGATGTAACTATAATCCTAATAAAATTTGTATAGTTGTAGTGATCATTAATGTTTGTAATTGAATATCATAAATTCTTAGGGCATTACACCGCTTGAAATGCACTAAGATTTTAGTATGGACATTAGAAAAAGAACTTGAGATTAGTCAATACTCAATAGATATCCATATGAAATATGAAGGATGTTGGAAAGCAAATATAAAATCGTTAGGAAAACATGTTGCTAGAAGAATCATCGTTGTTGTTAGAATGATAATTCAAAAGATGTTATTGTATTTGTGATCATACGAACAAAAACATCATGTCCCATGACACATGTATAATCTCGAGTGAGTAAAATAGTATGTAAACCGGTGTTATATTCATTTATGTTGATGTTGATGCTAATTTTATGAAGCTAAAGTCATTGAGTTAACTCATCTAGATTTGTGTTCACAAAAGTAGAAAGTTTAGAGTAAGAGGAACTTTTAAAACACAAACAATTCTAAGGATGATAGTTGCCATATGGATAAAGTTTGTAACTTGCTCTAAATAAATTTTATTTGTTTTAATAATATATTAGCATGTCTTTTGTATTATTACACATTAAAAACAATATATTAAAGACCAATATTTAAACGAATCTAAATATAATATTGTTGACAAATGGAAGGAGAATGGAGACGTGGACTATTTAACTAAAGGCAAAAACGTTGAAAGAATACACATGTAGTCCGTAGACGTCCCGACATGAAACGAGAAAATACATTAGATTTTAAACATGTCACTATCATGTAAATTGTCATGATATAATAAATTTAAAATATAAACTAATAGAGATATATTTTACGTCGTATTAAACTTATTAAAACACTACGTGTAACAAAAAAGGGAATAAGAGTATAAGACTTAGCATCCCTCCGTATTCATCATTCAATTAAGGGTTATTAGATTTTAACAATCCAAATTTTCATTAATTGGCCTGGATTAATCCCAACTCAAGAAAATTTTTACAGACACTCTCAACTTTGAGATTATTTTTTTTCAATGATATCTAACTAACTGAGGGTTAACACCGTTAGTTTTTTTTTATTACATTGACTGTTTTTATGGCCAAAACACTAAGAAGAAAGTTGAAATCAACAATCTGGTCCGTCAATCTAAAACCTTCGCACCTTAAAACCCGTCAATCTTCAACTTCTGATCTAAACCACTTAACTCATTCGAGATAGATTTCAGGTGATGTTGGAGGCTAGACACCAAGAAACGGACTTGATGGATACTAGGCGGCGGCGTAGTTGAAAAATGACTCAATTTTGGCCCCATTTTATCAAAAAAACTAACGGTGGTTAACTATCTGTTAGTAATGGATCGTTGAAGGAAAATAAATTTAAAGTTTGAAGTGTCTGCAAACATTTCCTGAGTTGAGATTAATCCCAGCCAATAAATAAAACTTGGGATTATTAAAATCCAATAACCCTTCAATTAAAACATAAAAGTTTAGGGTTAATAAACATAATCCATTCATTACAAATGCTATAATAAATACACATATTGTCGTTCAACACATAACCCAAATCCAAGCTGACAAGTGCAATAGTTGTATATACATGTAAAGCTTATAAGAAAACAATATTGATTAATATAAGCTAACGATATTGCATTCCAAGTTGCCCTTTTTCAATTATGTCATCTAAAAACTTATAAGTTTAAGAATTATGTCTCTAATATATCTTTATTGTGATTGTTTTTCTATTGAAACTAGCATTTGCTTGAACACAGATGTTGAAGACTTTTGTAACTTGTTCATTGCATGAATTTAACACAACTTTCAATTGTGAAATCTTGTGTTATTCATAAAAAATAAAACGAAATCATATAAAAGCCACACACGAGCACATGCAGGATACATTTGGTAGTTAATTTCTGTTTTGCTATTTGTGGTTTGACTATTTTAACGGTTTTGTCCCAATAGTTTTAAAAAAGCCAAAATTCTCCCTGAAGTCACTATTTTTTCTCCAAATTGCTCCCCGCCCTTAACTCCGTTTAATTCTCACGTTAAATGGGACTCACGTGCCTCTCACATGAGGGACAATTATGTCTTTTTTGTGGGTCCCTTTTAACGTGAGAGTTAAACGTAGTTAGGGGCGAGGAGCAATTCGGAGAAAACATAGTAACTTCAGGGAGGGTTTGGCTATTTTTAAACTATTGGGGTAAAACCGTTAAAATGGCCAAACCACAAGGAGCAAAAAAGAAATTAACTCTATTCTTTAATCATATATAAATAAAAAAATATTTTTTAATATACATAAATTACTAAAAGCACAACAGATGACAAATTAAATTAATTCTTTCACATGTACGTTATAAAAAAATACACACGGATCTCACCACGTCTACATGCTTGAAAGTCATATGGGTATAAAAATGTAAGTGTTAGGTTATTTTAATTTATTTATAGTGTTTTTTTTTTTTTTTTTTTTTTTTTTTGAACGGCTGGTTAGTGGTTAGTAGTTAGTATCTTCAAGTTAGTAATATTTCGCCAATGCCAAGGTTTGAACCTTGGACCTCCTACCTAATTCAATTTGGTTGTTGAAAATCGATTGAGTGTGTGTACATGATTGGCGATTGCCTCAAATTTCAAAATTAAGTGTGTCATTTTCACATGCCAATATTTTCCAAGCTCAAAATTCAAATACATGCTTACAAATTAATTATTAATACAATAATAAACTTTCTATAATATACTTTAAAAGCTTATTAAAAATGTATTCGATGGACATGCATTTTCATATATAAATTAAGTAGGTTAGTTACCAATGTTTTATTGTACATTAAAAAAAGTTTTAAAAATGATAAAACGTGTAAATAGTTCATAAATCAGTAAATATTTTTCTGTATATAACATTGGATGTTTTATTGCAATTCTATAATCTTGATTTAAAATTAGTGATTTTACTATGTCTCTACTTTTAATTTTTGATAGCCTCACATACAATTGATCATAAGAGAAAACCTTTTGTCTAACAAACGGACTGATCTTTGAGAGAGATTGTTGTTGACTTTTATTAATTCTCAGTACCAAACATGCTGTTAGTGGAAGCTGCATTTTTCGAAATTTGCAAAACATGCCAATATTTTCTAATTTAAAAATTCAAATACACGCTTATTAGTATCATAACAACAAACCTTTTCTAGCATACGTCAAAATGCATATTAAAAATGTATTTGATGGACGTGCATTATCATATATAAATTAAAGAACTAATTATACGGATAGTCCCTTTGATTTGTAAGTATTTCAAGTTCAGTCTTAATTTTTAAAAAATTACAAATACGAGCTTAAACTTTACATGGTTTACATATTGTCAGTCATTGCTCTGAATAGATGTTAAACAATGACGTTAAGTCATTACACATGCCCGACACGTGTGGGTGGGATGGTTTTTCTACTTGTCTTTGTTTTTTAAGATATCAAATTTAAACCTACAATAGTCAAATCACACAAACATTTATGTAATTTTCTTTAGATACATGTGATTTACATTCTAACATTCCTATATTCCTGAAATTTACATTTCACTCCCACTACTTTCACATTATTACCAAATCTACCATCAAATTTCAGTCGCACGGTTTATCTTGTACGGCACCCCCGCCACCACGACGTTCTTGAAAAATTCAAAATTTCCCGTTGAATATACAAACAAATCATAATCATCATCATCATCAATAGTTTTCATTCTGTATGAATCACCCACGACACCCTTTTCTTAAAGCTTCTTTTTCAACTCCTATTTCTGTTCATCTGCAATTCATCAATCAACCCATTTTCTCCTTCAATTTACCCCTTCAAGATTCATCTATTCGTCGTCTTCTTCTTGTAATTCGCGTCTTTCAACAGTAGAAATACGAGCACCATCGATTTTAGCGTAAAACCCACTTAACTCTCCATCGGATTTTGGTTTTTTCAACACGTAATTGCTTTCGTCAAATCCGATAAATCAAAGGGGAATCTTCAGTTCTTCCAGATTGGGATTTTGTAATTATTACAGCAGGGTTTGAGAAGAATTGAATTTTGGGATCTGTTTCCGAAATTGACGTTGTTGGGTGTTTAATTTTGACATATTGATCTTTATTCGATTAGGGTTTATAGAGTTCTATAACACATCGACGTTACACGAATTTTGAAGCACGATGATTTCAGTTTGTTCGTTGATTTAGGGGTTTTCGGATTCAATTGGAGAGTGTGGTGTTATAATCTCGTAAAGATGTTAGCTTCACCACATTCAATAGCTCGAAGCTCTCTAGAGGAGATGCTAGATTCTCTTCGCCGGAGAGACGAAGGTGAGCATTCAAAGGACTTACCGCCGGCGTTGCCGTCACGGCCAACTTCGAGAGCTCGCCTCCCGAAGCGGTTGATTCAGGCGAAACTTGCTATGGAACATGTGTCTCGTGATTCAACTAGAAACAAACAACAGGATGTTAAATGCATTAGTGATGGTGGTTGTAGTTTTGACCGGGAAAAAGTCAACGAAGCTGCAGCTGCCGGAGAACAAAGGTTGTCGGAGAACGGTGGCTCCACCGTTGCCCCGCCAGCGGAGACGGGATGGGATGACATTATCAGTTATTTAGTTAAAAATGTAAAGCATATCTTATCACAATTCACATAAATTCACTTCGCAGTTTTAGTAGCTTACAATCTGCAAGATGATAATCTTTGAAGTTGTTTGTTTCAGAAACACAGAGTATGGTGTAAGCCCCAAAAGGGTCGATGGGAATTGGCGATGATCAATTCAACCGCGGGTGAAGAAGCCTCTGTTATGCTCTCAGATGGAAGTGTGAGTCTATTAGGCTATTAGCGTTTAGGAACATGTAATTTGGTCATAAATGATAAACTACACTAGTTTGATGCTAATTTACTTCGGTTGCTGTCTTTAGGCCATCACAGTATCAACAGAAGAGCTCTTACCTGCAAATACAGAGAGTGTAGATGTTGTAGATGATCTTGTTGAACTTTGTTATTTAAACGAGCCGTCAGTTCTTCATAATCTTCAGTATAGATACAATCGTGATGTAATTTATGTATGTATTACATTGACATCTTATCGTATGTTATATGCCCATATAGTGTCTTCTTGTGGTTAATTAGTTGGCTTAGGTTTTGTTTTGTTTCTGCAGAGTAAGGCAGGGCCTGTTTTATTAGCAATAAATCCCTTCAAAAGTGTCAATATATATGGAAATGATTTTGTCAAAGCTTATAAAGAGAAGACTTTGGATAAGCCTCATGTATATGCTATGGCTGATGCTGCATACAATGATATGATGAAAGGTGTGTTGCAGAACATTTTAAGGAATTTTGAGTCAGCTGTTTGATCTAAATGCTAACTCTTCTTTTCTTAATAATCAATGCAGATGGTCAAAATCAATCTATTATTATCAGGTTAGTTCATTCTTTTCTCTAAGGGTGTTTGGATGCATGTTTTGAAAGTGATTATGTGATACCGAATAACCACAATAAGATAATTAGTTGTAATGAAACCTGTTGTAGGAGATGGTGTTTCTCTGTGTTTCTGCTGTTTAAAGTTGTATCAATCAATTTTATTGGTTTCAAGTGTTTGACAAATTCTGATATTTAAGGTATAATATTTTGGATTATGGTGAAACAAGGGTATGCAAGTTGTTGTATTATACCCCATGATAATCAATTTTGTTGCATCTATTATACCAAACTGATAGTGTCTGGATGTGCTTATGTTGTAATAATCATTATTGATGGAGTTGAGTGTTTGTAAATATTGACTATTTAAGGAACTAAAAGATTTATAACATGGAAAATGAGGGTATATAAGTAATTTACTCTAGCATTTGATAATTGGTTTTGTTGCAGCTAGTAGTATCAGCTGATAACTTAACTTCTATAGTTTAATGATAATAAACAAAAGTATACATACTATTATTGATTATTCCTATTATCACTGTCAAACCACACATCCAAACACTCCCTTTACGAGTAATTTTTACTCATTATCATATCTGTGTAGTGGCGAAAGTGGATCTGGGAAGACCGAAACAGCAAAATTTGCAATGCAATATCTGGCATCAGTTGGAAGCCAGAATAATCAGATAAAAACCAAACTAATGCAAGCCTGGTGTATACTAGAAGCCTTTGGGAATGCAAAAACATCCAGAAATTGGAATTCTAGCCGATTTGTGAGTTCTATTCCCCGTGGTTTATTGCTATGATATTAATTATTATTGTTCTCACTACTACTGTTGCTACTACTATTATTAATATCATCATCATTATTATTGTTGTTACTGTTATTGAAAATAAAATATTTTTATAAACTGAAAACAATAAATAAAATATGACTCCTGAACTTATCTAATTTAGAGCTCTTTGGTGCAGGGGAAGTTAATTAATATTAGTTACAATGCAGAGGGGAAAATAAGTGGTGCTCGTTTTCAAACACGTAAGCATATAACAAACAGTTTAATTTATGTACATTTATTAAATAGTCTTACGTGACTTGTTGACTTGGTTACTGATTTGATATTTTCTTGTGAAACGTCAACAGTTCTTCTTGAAAAGGTATTTATTTTGTAATATTAAGTTTTATTTTGAATTTGTTTTATAATATGATCTATTTGAGTGTAAATATTGAAGTAATTATGTTTTGTGCAGTCAAGAGTATCTCAATTACGTCGTGGAGAGCGCTCCTACCATGTATTCTATCAGATGTGTGCTGGGGCCCCTCCTGTTCTTAAAGGTTGATACTATTACCTTGTATTGTTGTAAAATGCATATGCATTATTCTCACTGTTATTTTTTTTACATTTACAGATATGCTGAGTTTGAAAATGGCGAGTGAGTACAAGTTTCTTAATCAGAGTGGGTGCTTGAAAATCAATGGTGTCGATGATGCCCACAACTTTATAATGCTAGTGGTAAGTTCACAAGTTCAATCTCTGGAAATTATGGTTAATTATTAAATTTTAAACAAGAAATCTGATATTTTAACTAGGATAAATCTTTAAGCAGGATGCTTTTGATACATTTGGGATTCCTCACGAGGTTCAAGAAAATGTATTTGAATTGGTTGCTGCAATTTTATGGCTCTGGAATATTTCGTTTGCAGTAATTGATAAAGAAGAACACGTTGTGCCTGTGGCTGATGAAGGTAAACACAATTCTTTAATCAGTTTATTTGTGTATGAAGAAACTGATATTGCTGTTGATTCTCTGATCATTTAGGGGTCAAATAATTAGTTTTAGACAATTTATTTTTTACCAACTGCCTTAAAACTGACCGGTAAAATAAATTTTGTATTTACCCCTCTTTTAACCTAATTTAAGAGTCTTTTACTCCCATTTCACCCAGAACTTTATTTTTTTCACAAAAATCCTCTTTGGTCATTTATGTCTTCAATTTCTATATTTCAATCAATTAACTAATCATTCAAATATTTTTTAGTTATCCAGTATCACATAATCATTTTCAAATGGACATTTCTACACCCACTATGTAACTCTCCACTAGCTGTTTAAGTGTTTGGTACCCTTCTGGTTGCAACCTTTCACATTTTTTTGTCTTTGTGTTTGTCAAGGGTTGTTCTACAAGCCAAAAGAAATTATTGAAAGGATGTTTACGTTTTTTTTTTTGGTATATTATATAGTGTAAAAATAAGAAGTAAAAGAAAATTTTGTAATGATGGCTTGCACATCCATTTACTCTTTTGAGTATATAATTGGTAACTATAACAATTGCATGTTGATTTGGTTACTTTGTTCAATTTTCTGTATTAACACTTCAATTTTTTTGGCAATGTTTTTACTATGAAGTTTGATTTAAATGGTGTTTTTATTGGATACTAAACACTGAATAATACACACTTGAACAGATTCTCGTAGAGAGAATTTTATATATTCATCATAGTTAATACATACATCATCGGCTTCTATTTATACATACATGAGGGCCGTTAACTACTAACCGTTGTAACCGCCAATACGGTTACATTCGGCGGGAACTTGAACTTTGCCCAAATCGACCCATATCGTAAACTATTACACTTAATTATTATTACATAATAATAATATCCTAATATAAGTATTATGTCATCTATGCTAAACTTAATATGCCTAACAGTTTTAACACCTCTCTTTACTTGTTACTGATTTAATTGACAACAAAATGCTGAGTGTGAGGCTTTGCTTATCTGGAATTAGTATATATGTGTGTATACATTCTTTATTAAACCCTCATCAATTATGTATAAAAGATTATATATATACATGGGATACACCTGATTAGTATACATTCATTACAAACCTCAACTGGAAACCATTTGGAACTGATTTAACGATGTCATCTAAACTATCAACTTCCTCACTCAGAGATCTAACCTCATCATCAAACTCATCCTCAATCCGGTTTTTAACTAACAATCAAGTGTCACAAATAGTATTTAGGATCTGTAAAAAATTTGCTCAAATGTGAAATGTGTAAAATCTTCAGGTTGATGATCAACAGATCCAGATATTACTTAGGCTTCACTCATCACATATGATCAACATATCAGGCTCATGTGATTTTTTTTCTTTTCTAAAAAAATTACATCAATGTTCTCTCTTAAGTATGCAGATAAATCCTCATTCAACAAATTAAGACTATGCTTGACAAATATCTTTCAATCATCATCATGTCTCAAATTGTATTTAACTCTTCACCAGGAACGTTGTTTTTTTTGAATGTCAGAAAAATGTTATCAGAAAAGACCAGGAACATTGTCATGAATTCACACATCCCAATCAATGTCCTTAACTAAACCATATTCCATTCTTCTTCTAAGCTAACACCTCTTAATTCATGACATCAAAATCAATGTCCTTAAGAGTTAAGAGTTCCAACAAACCCATCTATATAAGATAACAATGTTTGTCCTTTCTCAGACACACCTCCATACTTGACATGAATAGACATCAACTTGGTATGAGAAGTTTACATTCATTTTTCTACGTTCCATGTTTTAAAATTTTCTAGTGCCTGAAAGATAGTATCTTATCATTTTTGTAATTTTACTTCCCTTTTTTTGGTTTTTTATGCATTTGAAGCTAGTAGAACTGCTGCTAGGTTATTGGGCTGCAAGATTGATGACCTCACGGAGCTGTTATCCACCAACAGGAACCACAACACGACCACAAGGTTGACATTACAGCAGGTACTTTGAAGAACACTTTTTTTTATTAATAAATAGCTAAATCTAAAATTTTGTAACACCACAATCTATTTCTTATTGTTTAGGCAACTGTTAAAAGAGATGCATTGACAAAATTTATTTACGAGAGCTTGTTTAATTGGCTTGTGGAAGAACTTAATACATCACTTCAAGGAGACAAACAACATGCTTCACATACCATAAGCATTATAGATATTTATGGATTTGAGTCATTTCAGGTACACTTTTTATTTTAATACAAACACAGCCATCTTTGGTACAACTGTATCTTGTCATATTAACGTTTCTCTATTTTCAGAAGAACAGGCTTCCGCAGTTGTTTATAAACTATGCTGATGAGAGATTGCAACAGCACTTTGTTCGCCATCTTTGTAAGCTTGAACAAGAGGTATATATGCATACCAAAATACAAGTTATATCCTACTTTATGAGTTTATGTCATGCAACCTTATGTTTAGCGCTGTGTTGTCAAAAGCGAGAGAGGCGCTCGCCTAGGCGCATTTCCTAGGCGCAGCGAGGGTTCACCGCCTTGCAGCCATCTAAGCGCTCAGGCGAAGTTCCGGCGACTAGTCCAGCCAGATTCCGGCCATTCGTCTGCAACTTCCGGCCAAAAATTGCCCTAATCCAGTTAGAAACCTATCTTAAGAGGTCCCTTTTGCTTTCTTTTTTCGTTCCTCTCTCTGCAAAAGCCTCTGGTTGTGCTCATATACTATCAACGATGAAATCTTCAGTTTTGGTGAAAGAAAGTAAATGGAGTGAGTGTTTAGAGGAGAAGAGATAAGATTAGATGAGAGAGAGGGAAGGTGAGTGATGGTTCATTGGTTTGTGTTTGTAAATAGTTTTGACTGAAAGTATATATTTTTGTTTTTTAGTAAAAGGTGATGGGACCACACAACTAATAAGAGTACAACAGAAAAAGTACTCTGTTTTTCCTTTTGAATTTATTTATTATATTAAGTATTTGTAGGAATTATATATGGGCACAACAAAAAAGTATTATGTTTTTCCTTTTGAATTTGTTTATTATATTAAGTTTGTAGGAATTTATATATTTTTACTTTTCTAAGCCTATAATATATATTTTTTATAGTTTACTAACAGTGTGCTTTTTTTGTCTCGGGCGATCGCTTTTTTTGCGCCTTGCGCTTAGGCCCAAAGCGAGGCTTAAGCGCCTTGAGTGCGCCTATCGCCTTTGACAACATAGGTTTAGCGTTATCTTTAAAAGGGAGAATTACATTAAACACCCACAAATTTCAGTTTTGTCTGCCTTGAGTCATTGAACTAAAAAACACTTGGTGTGTCATTAAAGTTGACTTTTTGTTCCATTTTGGTCATCTGTTAACTCCATGACCGATAAAAATTATGACATGGCGGTTACATGCTGATGTGGTGCTTAGGTTTAACTTCTGTGTCCTTTTGGTAATTTACTTTCATTTTTATGTAGTATTAGTCACTGTATGAGTATACGTGGCCTTTGTAGTTAAAATATTAGCTTGTTTTTATAAAATATCATCTATATTAGTTTTTTTATCCTTTAGAAAGTATCATTTTATTATGAATTGTATAAAAATATTATTAATTAAGATAGTATTCAGTTCATATTAGTGTTGAATGGATATTAAATTGCTGCTACTCTAATTATTAGAAGTACGAATTGGACGGAATTCCTTGGAAAAATTTAGAGTTTGAAGACAGCCAAGATTGTTTGGATCTTTTGAGAAGGTATTAGTTTTGATGACACGAGATAATTTACTTTTATTTATTGTCATTACTTTTAAAATGGCTTTCTTTTTTTAATTTTGCATAATTTGATATTTGCAGAAACCCATGGGGCTAATATCAATACTTGATGAGGGGTCAAGTTCCTCCAAAGCCACAGATGAGACATTTATTGATACAATTAAGCAACACCTGAGTTCTAATCTATGCTTTAGCTGCGAAAAAGTAATTTTTAGGCTTCGCCATTATGCTGGAGAGGTTCAACATTGTTTCTATAGTCTTGAACACGCTTGATAATTAATCCTGTATGTTTTATGTTTTTGTGACTACGTAATAGATCGTGTGCAGGTTCTATATGATGCTTCAGGTTTGTTGGAGCAGAACAGTGATAAATTACAAGTTGATATTATCCAACTTTTGTCATCTTGTAAAATTCCCTTGAGCCATTTGGCATCTGGTGTGACGAACCAGGTCCAAACAACCAGTCAAACTGTTGTGGCAAAGTTCAAGGTAAAATTAAGCATGAGGTTATATACTTATATCTGGTAAAATAGTGGATTGGGTAACATGTCAAAATGCATTGGGTCCACTCATCAATACTTTCATATATCCTTTAAAGTTCTGATTTCTGAATTTTCTTATGTCATGTTCACTCATTCAAAACATCGCATTTAGTCATTTTGTAGTAAATAAATATTTAGTCATTTGGTAGTAAACTAAAGTCAGTTGGTTATAATAGTCCGTTTCACTGAATAAGTGAATAGCAAAACTATGTAATTGCTGCAAATCATCTCAATGCATATGTTTTTTTTTTCCTGTTTACTCAGTGAACTGTTGCTGTAACTGGTTTTATTTTATGTAGAGGGCACTAGAGTTTTCTTAGTTAAGTGCTTATCTGCTCATGGTGTTTCTTTTAAGTGATAAGCAATCCCAAAAACTCTCTTGATACCTGCTTATCTGTATATTTTTGAGTAAATAAAGAGGTGTTTGGGATTGCTTATTTAAACAACTTATCAGTTTAATGTGTTTTTTAAAAGCCGATAAGCACTTTTGAGTGTCTGGATGCAGAAATGTGCCCGTTCTTATCTTTGAGTAAACTAAGTTTTTTTTTCTAAGAATCTATTTGAAATTGCTTATTCCAGATTGAATATTCTTGGCTGTTCTCAGTAAGCTGATTATCTGTTTCTTCTTTTAAGCATACATAAGCTGTTTAAATAAGTAATTCTGGACACCCTAACGCTTAAAAGTAAGCAGCCTGCTTATTTTCAAGGCAGATAAGCACTTTCAAATATGAAAGTTTGTACCTTTAAAAGGATATACATGATATTACAGAAATTCCCCTACTACTTGTCTATGTGGTGGAGTTTCATATATTATTGGTATTTTAAACATAATTACAAAAACTCTTTAGTAAAATAACGCTATGATGGTTTTTAGAAAAACAATTTGGAGGTTGTAAGCACTTAAATCTACTTTAGGCAAATTGGAAATGATTGACTGTTTATCAATAAGATACTACAAAAATTGACCTATTTAATACATAAACTGGTGAAATTGCCCCCTTTAATAGGTAACGGCTCACCTTAAGTTTCTTATGGGAATCTTTGAAGTTTACTATATGTTCCATGTGCAGATAATGATATGTATTTATTGACACTTGTAGGATCAATTATTTAAATTAATTCAGCAGTTGGAGAATTCAAAGCAACATTTTATTCGATGCATCAAACCGAATGCCAAACAACTTCCTAGAAATTATGATTATGATATCATTTGGGAACAGCTTAAATGCAGCAAAGTTTTAGAAATATTGCAAATATCAAAATCAAGATACCCAATAAGCTTCACACATCAAGAATTTGCTAACAGGTAAAAATGTTACTCACTATTTATTATCATTTTGTTATTATGATTCTTTTAATCTTTTGATAAATTATCAGGTTTGGCTGCCTTTTGTCAGACAATCTTATTTCAAAGAATCCATTATGTACATCATTTACTATTCTTCAGCAGCATTGTGTCCCCACTCAAACATACAAAGTTGGGTTTACGAAACTATTTTTCCAAGAACAGGTGAGCTTTTAAGAGTTTTTGGGTGCATGGTTTGAAACTGATGAATGGACAGAAAGAAATAGTGTTTGGATGTGTGTTTATTATTTGAAGTTGCAATAATAAGATGCTGGGGAAATTGACTATTTCTCTTTTTTTAAGGAACTAATAGGTGACGAGAAAAGAAACATTTTACATGAAAAGGGCATTAGACTTATAAGTGATTTTGTAGTTAGTCCATACCCAACGCCAAAGGGTATCACACCTTAAATATGACGGTATCTTAGTGTAAAACTGTAAATATAATAGGATTTCTAGTCTATAAATTCAACTCTTTTAAACCTACCAGTCCAATAGTTCTTTTCATAATTACATCTACCTTTTGAGGTTTATTATCAAGTATTTGACAAATTCGGATTATTTAATAAATTAATAGATAGAATGACTTTTTTTACAAAAAATTAAAAGAACTATTTTTGGTAAAATGGGATTAATAAATTCCTAAATTTTGTTAACGAAAGGGTGAATATGTAATTAAGTCTCACTTAGTCCTTAGATAATCAGTTTTGTTGCTCCAGGTATGAAACTTATTTTCAAAAACTAATTATTTTACCCCTAATTAATTGGATTATCTGAAGCTAATCAAAAGCACAGTTCCTTTACCCAATCACAGAAAATTGATTATTGCGACTTGATGAGATGAATCAATTCTAAAATGAAACCCTCTTCTCTAAATAGTAATAATAATAATAATAATAATGCTGTAATAGTATTAAACTAATAAAAATTTTAGTAATGCTATATGTTTATTTTTTTGGTTGGCATAGGTTGATGTATTGGAAAATTTGAGACAAGAAGTTCTAGACGGTACACGTGAAGTGGAAAACGGTTCCCTTGGTGGCCGAGTAAGTGACTCTCATGAGTTGGAGTCTGGAGTTGTGACATTGCAGTCATGTAAGTATCCACCCCTTAATTTAGTTCCTTCATAGATAATTCATTTAATCAGTTCAATTGCAAAAACACAGCTCTTTTTGAGAGAGAATTGAGTTTGTTTTCATGCAGTTATTCGTGGTGCAAATGCAAGAAGGAAGTTTAATCATCTAAAGAAACAGAATCAAGGGACTGCAACAAGTTCTCTTGATGAGCATTTGACAACAATTGTACATATACAATCAGGTACTTGCTATATGAAATTAGAGGTGGCGGTTGGGGCCATTTACTTATAAATTGGTCGATTTGGGTTGTGTATTATTTCAAACAGGTCAAACCAGCCCGGCTGATTCCCATTCATACTAATAAGTAATAATCACCTGTTTTAACACGAACCCATTTTGACATGTTACCCAACTCTACCTACACCATCTTGCCACCTCTTGAAACTTTATCCTTTTGCAGTTAAGACTGTTACAGACTTACGGGTGACCTTTTTCAACCATTAATCCTTACTTTTAACAGTGGTTCGTGGGTGGTTGGCTCGGAAGTACTTTAATCACATGCAGAGATGGAAAAAGTCAGCCATTGATAGTTCAAGAAGCAGGCGAAGGTCTCACAGTAAAAGTACAGGATTTAAGGTACTCATGCTTTTAAAAACTGTTGTTTTGTTTAAAACATGCAAATGTGGGTTATGGGTATTTAATTTAGGATTTTTTTTTCGTAGGGTCTATCACAAGAAAATATACAACTTCTACCACAAAATGTTGAAGAGTTGCAGAAACGAGTAGTGAAGGCTGAATCATTGTTGAGAGAAAGAGATCATGAAAATACGGCTTTACGGGAACAAGTACGACACTTTGAAACTCGTTTGTCAGAATACGAAACCAAAATGAAGGCGGTTGAGGCAATGTGGCAAAGCCAGATGGCTTCTTTACAAGTGAGTTTGACATGTTTAGAGTTGCATTCTGAAACTGCTTATAATCAGATACTATATTTGGATTACATTGGATCAAATAATCATTTTGGATAACTAATTGTATACCTAAGGGGCAAATTTTAATGACCTATTTTCACTTTCAAATAATTTTACTCCAACATAACATAACAAGTCTCCCTTTTCCGCCAAAAAAAAAGTTTTTTTGGCCGTGTTACTATTTAATCATGTAAATATTCAAAATTTGTAAAGACATTTTAACTGATAAATTGATCTCACTTTACTATGTGTTTGTGCAGATGAGTGTTGCTGCAGCCAAGAAAACTCTTTGTTCAGGCACTTCTGATATGCAAACCGCAAGACCAGATGGGTCAGCGTCACCCAATTGTTATGATTCTGAAGATAACACATCAGGAATCCAAACTCCAGCACAGATGACACCTCTCAGATCCGGACACAGTAGATACGAGAACAACGGTGTTATTTCCAACACAATTGATAACTTATCTGAAGAATTCGAGCAAAGCAAACAGATTTTCGATAATGATGTTAAAGCTGTTATCAATGTGAATCCCGGGCGCCCACCTTCTTCAAAACAGATTGAAGATTATAAAAGTTTAAAAAAGAAATTTGAGAAGTGGAAGAAAGAGTACAAGCATCGGTTACGAGAGGCCAAAACAACACTTGTGCATGCTGAAAGTGGCAGTGCTGCTGTTGCTAGTGGTGGTGGTGATAAGCACGGGAAAAACAAAAACTGGTGGGGGAAGTTGAGTCGGAGGGGGAAAGAGAGAGTGGTGTGAAGTTACATACTCGCGCCTATGCACATGACATATTTTTCAAGATTTGTTAAATGTTGGCGGGTGGTGATGATATTGAACCATTTTTGTGGCATTGGTCGAGGGATGGACATGGCTACGGCTCGTAGTTTGTGGGTGTACTTTGATGACCCGAGCGATTGGTGCAGGCCCGTTTTGTGTATAGAGTAGGGTCTCGAGTGTGTGAGATTTGTTGTTTGTTCTTGTCCAAATTTTGTATTATATAGAAGAGACTTGTGTTATGTTTGTTTTTAAAGTGATCAAGTTTACTTGTGCTCTTTTTAGCTCTTGTTATATACAAAATAAGTGAAATGGGATGTGCAAATGGACCCATGCATTAATATACTAATAATCAAAGACTAGGGTTTGTAAGTGTGCAAAATGGAAGATCGGACTGGTTTTTAGTGGGAGTGTGAGTTTTCGTTAATAGGTTCTTATAATTAGAGAAACTAATAAATCAAGTTTGATGATCAAATTATAATCTTTGATCAATAATAATTAAGTTATTGAGATATAAATACGAACAGGAAACATATAATTAGTGGGGTTATAAAACTCTATGTTTATTCGTATGATGTTGAAAGTGTTGGATAACTACTTAAGTTGGACGTGTTGTGTTACATAGTAAAAATATGTTATCTCTATTCTCCAAGGTTTTTGGAATTATGTTTTTAAGGTTATTTATTTGAAATATTGTTTGTCTGACTATTTGAAAAGATGATTATTTATTCCGTATTCATACAAAGAAGCAACGCTCTAAAAAAAGCAAGTTATTTCTTATTGTAATCTTTAAATTACAATCGTTCTTTTTATACGACAGTGCTTATGTTTTTATTCATTTCAATATAATTTTCATATATATTTTAAATATGCGTGTTGCGTTACATGGTTTGAAAAAAAATAAAATAAATGAAAAATGTTATGCATTTCTGAGTTGAGAGGAAAATAAAAGAAATTATGATTTTACTATTATACTTATTTTTAAAACTTTTAGTTAAAAGATGAAAAGCGTAAAATAGTAAAATGAAAGGTTATTAAATATGATTTCTTTTTCTTCCTTTGAAAAAGAAAAAAAATGCTTGACTTAGCTTCTGTTTTGTGTAGGGTTCAGAGAGGAGTTAGTTCACGAAACGATTTGATGTACATAATTTTACCTTTTACTTTTATGCAAAAAGTTGTTTCTAGAACTCATGACATCAAAGTCAGAAAACAACAATCTTATCAGTTACTTCAAAACCCATCCTTAAAACTAAAAAAAAATATTAAAATATATTCCCCCAATTCCTTTACTCATGTTCACTTCCCTTGTTAAAAAAACTCTGAGTTAATTGCATAAATGGTCCCCGTAGTTTGACCCGATTACATGTTTAATCCTCAGAATTTTAAAGTTACAAAATTAGTCCCAACTTTTGATTTGCTCGTTGCAAGTTTAGTCCCTGGTGGTAAAATTCAGTTAGTTTATAACTTTTTAATAGGAAACTTATCTCATATGCTAATCATGTGAGGATAATTATGTTTTTTCATATTTAAAACCCTAACAAACAAGTTTTTCAAATTCATTTTCATAGATTCACGTTGACTTCAATAACATCTAGATTTCATCACGTCGCCATCATCCCTCCTGAAATCCATTGCCAGTTTATGCTTTTGATGGTTTGATAAATGTTTTTTGATGATTCAGTGAATGGTTTTGATTGCTTGCTTTGTGTATAGTCAAATAGACCAAATGGGTCAAACTAAGTTTGGAAAATACAGCCTACACAAAGTATCAAGCATACCCAATTTGTCAAAGGGTTAAAAATACAACCTTCACAAACTATAAAAGAAAAGGCAAGGGGTCAAAATGCATGACCCGACCCTACCCCGTTTTCTCTATATTTTAGTCCCACTAAATTTAGTTTACTGTCATTAGTGGCAATTACATGATTATAAGATTTTCATTTCAAACTACAAATGTACAGGATCAATTCTATGCACTCTACAAGCGGTTGTCAAATAGACTCGAATGGGTCAAACTTATGCACTTTATAAACTGGAGCATATTAATAAGCTTGAAACCAAACTGTTATAAATAACTCAAATGTTGTAAATAATTCTAACAGATCAAGCCATTGGATCAAGCCATCCACCAAATTGACATCGTGAGTTCTGTGAAATCAAATCGCATGTTTAAATATCACAAGAGTAAAATCAAATCAATATTGTAGGGCTATTCATGAATCATGATAGTGGGCACAAGTAAAAGCACCTTGATTACGATTCATATACGAGGTCCGGCAAACCTAACACACTTGCATACCGCCATGGAAGATCGGTGAGCTATAAACGATGTAGAAAGTAAACCTGCTGCCTTTTTGTTTTGATTTGAACGATCTCAGAAGTATGAATTGTTTCATCCAATTGCACTAGGCATATCTTATCTCTTAAATAATAATTATGGAGAATTTTATATATACTCTTACAAACTTATAAAATATCATATATACACGACTCAAACTTAAAATCTTCCCATCTTTCTATTCTGATAAAATGGTAATTTGTGAGGACACGTGAAATATCATATTCCTACTCATCAAATTTTTCCCGCTTCTCTATCATATTAAATAATCACATTAATTATTAATAATATTATTTTTAATTTCTTTTTAGATTAAAAGAGTTTTTCCTAATAAATTAAAAAAGAAATTTTTTATTAATGTTCTTTCTAAAGGAACAATTTTTTATAAAATAAGATTTTTTTCTAAAACATCAAACTTTTTTAAAAATAATAAATATTTTAAAACTAGTGTTCTTAAAAAGTAAAATTTTTATAAGCCATTGGTATAAATACATCAAAGATGTAGATTTGATCTATTGATTTTATAATTTATTTTTGTTTTCATTTGAATCCAATGATATATATGTAATTCACCCTAATAATTAAATAAAAGAGAAAGTGCAAAAGACATAATCACCCTTGATTTAACCTTAAAAACTAACAAATTTAACACTGAAGACTAAACTTGTAACGAATATACAAAAGTTTAGACTAATTTTATAATTTTAAAATTTTGAAAACTAAACATGCTATCTAGTCAAACTATAATAGCCATGCATGCTATCTTCTCATGAATTCTATAAGTAAATTTTTTTTTCCTTTTCTCTTACAATTTTACCACTTGTTGAGTTGTTTCTTTAAAAAAAAGGAAAAAGAAAAAAATTTAAAAGACCACAACGTAAGAGACATGTCCTACAAGTTACTAACAAGCACTAACAAGTAGAAGTGACTATCTTACTTTAATATTAAGTTATTAACAGAAGGAACCACGAAGCAAAGTAACTGACTGTAACATCGAGGACGTTGGCACCTTCAAATTCCTACATCTCCGATTCCTCTAAACCCTAGCCACCACAATGTGTTCAATCTTCAACTTAAACCCCCCTCTTTATCCTTCAATCGATCGCCACCACCACTACAGCATCAACACAATCCCCCAAATCGCCAGATACTCGATTCACCTCCCAAATTCTCGCAGAACCGATATACGAGCACAAGTAACGGACACCGCATCAGTGGCGCAATCGAAATCGATCAGCAACAAGGACGTGATTAGCGACGACAAAAGAGTAATCGTTGGAACCTATGGAAGAACTCCTGTGGTGCTCACTAGTGGCAAGGGCTGTAAGCTGTATGATATTGAAGGTCGGGAGTATATCGATCTGACTTCGGGGATTGCTGTCAATGCGTTAGGCCATGGGGATCCTGATTGGGTTCAGGCTGTTACAGATCAAGCTAATGTACTTGCGCATGTTAGCAATATCTATTACACTGTCCCTCAGGTTGGTTTCGATTGCCATTGCTTTGGTTTTGAAAGGTTTAGTTAGGGTTCTTGTTATAATTCTATTTGTGGTTGTGTTGAGTGTTTGTTTGATGAGTTTTGATTTTGTTGAAGTAAACATTTTGGGGTTATCATTTTGGTGGCTTGCTATGGTTTGCAGTTTTATTTGGTCTTGAAAAACAGAAATTTAGGATTGTAATCAGTTTTGGCAATTACAATGAAATTTGTAGCACATCAAAAAGACACTCTAAGCATTTACAGTGAAGGTGATTGTTGGGATTCTTTTTTTATGTATCTTGAACTTGGTAGACACATGAAAACAAAGGCATCTTGTCCCTTTGATAACAAGAATCTATATGAAAATGAATTAAGCAGCAGACAATGTTGTCCTGGACAATCATTATCTTGCAGCGCATAATCCATTCACTAAAAAGTGAAGTTTAAAATCTAATGCAAACAAAGTATATGCAGGTGAATCTTGCTGAACGTCTTGTAGCGAATTCATTTGCAGATCGTGTTTTTTTCTCCAACTCAGGAACAGAAGCAAACGAAGCAGCTATAAAATTTTCAAGAAAATTTCAAAGATTTTCACATCCCAATAACAAAGACCCACCTACAGAATTTATTTCCTTCTCTAACAGTTTCCATGGAAGGACAATCGGTTCACTTGCCTTAACCAGCAAGGAACATTATCGAACACCTTTTGAGCCTGTGATGCCTGGTGTTACTTTCTTGAAGTATGGGGACATTGATGCTGCTCAAGAATTAATATCTAGTGGCAAAATTGCTGCAGTGTTTGTGGAACCTATTCAGGGGGAAGGTGGAATATACAGTGCTACAAAAGATTTCTTGAAATCTTTGCGTAATGCTTGTGATAAAGCTGGATCTCTGCTTGTTTTTGATGAGGTAAAATGCTGGTTCATTAATGGCTAATTGGTAACATTCAATCTTACAATCTTTATATTCTTAGAGAAGTACAAAGGCACCTAGGTGCGGCCTGAAAAGGCCTGGCCTAGGCCTTATTAGGCCCAAAAATCCAGTTAACTCCCGATATTGGTTTGGAAAGCTAGGTCCTTACTGAATCTTATGCTTTTAACTGTAGGTGCAATGTGGGTTGGGTCGAACCGGCTATCTTTGGGCCCATGAAGCATATGGTGTAACCCCAGATATCATGACTCTTGCCAAGCCTTTAGCTGGTGGTTTACCAATAGGAGCTACACTAGTGACCGAAAGAGTGAATGCAGCCATCAATTATGGAGATCATGGAAGCACTTTTGCAGGCGGGCCACTTGTTTGTGCTGCTGCAATCGCGGTCTTTGATAAGATATCAAATCCAAGCTTTTTAGCTAGCGTCACCAGAAAAGGCGACAACTTGAAAGAAAACTTGAAGAAAAAACTACAAGAAAACAAACACGTGAAGGAAATACGAGGTTTTGGTCTTATTGTTGGAATTGAGTTGGATGTTTCTGCAACACCACTTGTGGATGCTTGTCGAGAAGCCGGTCTTTTGATATTGACAGCTGGCAAAGGAGACATTGTTAGACTGGTCCCACCATTGGTAATCTCTGAGGAGGAACTGGAGTGTGCGGTAGAGATCATACATGAATGTTTACCTGTTCTGGATGAAAAGATATCTAACTAGGAGTAAAACAAGGTTGGGTTTTTGGTTTTATCACATTATGATGGGGGATAGTTTTGTCACTTCAAGTGTTAGGTTTGCAGGTATTCTATTCCTTTTAAGTGTACTAAGCTCCTATAAATGCATGTTTTGTACACTTTATAACTCTAAGATGGTTTTATCATTTATGAGCTTCAAACATGGTGAATCAAGTTGTCTAATCTTTACTGCATTATATTTTGCACTAATTCTTGCTTTCCTTCAACTTCAACTCAGCAAAAGTTGTTGGGTCATCAACAAGGCCCAACGGGTCCAAATGATTGTGTTCCCATCTTCGACACTCTCAAGCCCGTTTAATACATAACCATTTGAATAGGCCCATTAGGACGGCTTGAAAACGAGTATGCTTTGGGCGTGGACTAGGTTTGGGCTGCCCAAATACTCCAGCCCACCTTCGGAGAGAACTTGGGCCGTGGTTTTGAACCAAATAGGCTCTTGATATCCTCTTTCACTGGGATCACTCATTTTTCAAGGACATCACCCAAATGCTTCAACCATTGCCCACTGTAGTGTTTGTAACACACCAATACATGAAAAAGATAACCAAACAGAGTTTCATTGTATATCAGTCTATTCAAATTAGGTTTTATTAGCTTAAAATGAAACAAGTGAAATGAGTCAAATTGTCAACCCTTAAAATTCGTTTTTGTAAAAATTAAGATTCTGTGTGGCTAATATCTCTTTTGTACATCATGTCGGCCCATCTCGACTGAATCAGTTTAAAATCGTACAAAAAGTGGCATGTTTTAACTCCAACTGTTTACTAACATACAAGCCAAAATTCTAAACTTGAAGATAGACTTCAAAGAATCACCTCAAGAGCGGGTTCTTAGCGAAAGCCTCTGGCAGACATAAGTCACAAAGCAAGAGTGTTCCAACCATAGTCACTCTAGAACTCACCACTAAAGCATTATGGTGCCTGAACGGGAAAGGGTCCCAAGTACTTCACTGAGTTTGGTCCTTATCGCAGGTCGTTTCCCTTAGCACACTATTCAAGTTTTTCAAGATCATGAATTGTACTACATACTAATATGCATGTGACATGCTATGGTGAACAGCATGGTGACAGAAGCTCCAATGAACTTAGCATTGAATTCAATTGTTGACCGAAAAAAGGTCTGGCTTCCAAACACAGTGATAGACTGATAGAGCTAGCAGCATTGCAGCCATTAATGGCAGCTTCAAAGAGACTGAAGATTATAGTGTGAAAAAACAATGCGGTGAACGTGGATCGAACACGTGACCTTCAGATCTTCAGTCTGACGCTCTCCCAACTGAGCTATCCCCGCGATACATTTGTGCTTTACAAAAAATTAACCTTAACGTAAGTTATGTCATTAAAAAAAAGTGCTGCATGATGAATCTTTTAAATATTATTCATGTTAGCTACCAATATGTTCTGCTTTATACATTATCGGATTTAATTCTTACTTTTACTGGTTTTGTCAATTTGTCATCAACACTCATTGTACCAACCAATCGATAATAACAAGTCAATTTGTCATCAACAAAGTAGTCAAGCATCAATTGGTTTTTTTTTTTTTATTATTATTATTTTACTTCTTACTTTTACTGGTTTTATCTGATTCACTTAAACATAAGTAGTTTCATTTTGATTTCTGGTTAAACCAAACTCGTAGTTTAAAAAAAAACCACGTTTTTCGTTTGGTTTGTTTACAGATTAGTAATTCTTTACAAGTTATAACAGCTTAACATGTAATAACAATTCCAGAAACTAAAAAGGAAAAATCAAACAAGTAGGTACATCAAAAATATAATTTGATCAACATCATATACATGCACCAATATAACTTATAATGATGCACATAAAACATAATAAAAATATTTTCACTTAGGTCCCCACAAAATCAAGTGGAGTACATTCTCAACCTTCTCTATCTCCCTTATCCGCTTCTCATCCCTCTTCTCCGGTCTCATCTCGCCGGAAAATCGTCCGGCACCACCCCCCTCCGTCGCCGTCGCCGACGGAGTCTTCACCGGATTTTGCATCTGAACGGCGTTGAACGCCGCCTGATACATACAACCACCGTGATCAGCGCCGGCGCACATTCCGATGCCCTTCTTCTCGATCTCTTTGTATCTGATTAAAAGACGAAATTGAGTTGTGATTTGATTATGGTTGATTACAGAAGAAAGACAAACACTTAGAAGTAGAATATATAAGCGATTAAGATACAGGGGTCCGGCCGGCTTGTTTGGTGAAACCAGGGGTTTTCCGACCATGGTTTTTTCTTTTTTAGTGTTTACCGCTCACCGGAATGTGTAGTACGTTGCCGGTGTTTAAATCAATTAACCGCCTTTACTTTATTATTTTTTTAATTATTAATATTCACGAATAATTGTTTACTTTTTAGCATAGTAGTGGTGTGGTTTTTATTCAAACATGAACAAAATTAATCCGAACCCGATTAAAAATTAACCCTAGCAATCCAACCTGATTATTACATCAAACCGAACCTGATTTTTATAAATGGTTTGGTATTTGAGTTGATTTTGTGAGATTTTGATGAGTATATATATGTGTGCGTGTATTTATATGTGTGTATGAGTGTATCATGATACCGTTTACAAGACTTGAAAACATGATTTTTTTTTTTAAACTTTATATTGTATTGTTGTGGTTCAATTTTTTTATGTGGACTTTAAGGACAATCAAAATATAATATACTTTAACAATTGATTATGCATAATAAAGTAAACGTAGATATACAAAAGCTTTCAGGTCAAGATAATAAACAAAATTATATATCGTTAAAACATGCTAAATCTCATATATGTATTTTGATTACGTACGTATTGATTACACGAACATTTGAGATAGCAAATAACTTTAAAGCTTAATTGTTTAGTCTAAACTTAAAATCCGATTAACCCGAGCCGAATAAACTTGTATACTGGAACCCGAAATCTGATTAAATATTACTTATTTGATTTGGTCTTCAGATGGTTTCCTACACCTAAAAACTCAAGAAACCCAAAACCTGATTTAAAAACCCGAATGACACCCCTATTTCTTAGAGTTAGATTAACGTGATGACAAACAAATTTGTTTGCACTTTAATTTGATCTTCTAGTTTTAGAAAAGACCCTGTTATGCGCCTCCAGAAGGTTCTACCTAATGTACATTCTTCTACAGTTTTACTTTTACCAAATGTATATCTTCTTTCTTGTCACAAGTTATTCACTCACTCACTCGTTATGTTGTGACCCGTATGCATATTCTACATGCTTGTATGCTATTTTATATCTGTATACTAAAAGTCATCTTTTAATACCTTTGTATAGTGAGTTCAATACACCGGTATGGCTATTTTAATACAACTGTATACATTTATTTTTTTTTTTCAAAAAGAAGTGAGTTCATTAGTAAATTAATACCTAGCATCTTCCAAAATCGTGGAAAGGGATTTAAATTTGCGAAGATTAAGTTTTTCTTTGGTGATTGTTACTTTTTTATTACTTAGTTATACATAAGAAAAAACGGGTAAGATTTTCAGTTAAATTGATTAAAATACATTGAATTTGACTTTAAATTCACTTTTATATAGGTTATTATTAAAAAATATTGTTTAATATTTCAAGTCATGTGGAACTATTTGATTTATGTCAAGATGCGAAAAACTTATGAAAACAATGTGTATGAATAGTGCTTCCTTGTCTTTTCGTAAAATAGGTTTTCTCCATCGCACCATGCGGCCACAGTTAATCATTTTTCCTAAACGCAATCTTACCTTACGTTGGTTGTTATTGGGGCCGGCTCGTCAGAAACTATATAAGTGAAGACTTGTGACGATACTTTAAAATAGTAAAATTTAGTAGTTAGACTCAAAAACTACATGGCGAGAGGCCGTCCGTTTTTCTCAAACACAAACACCATGTTATCTTGGTCGTTATCTCTCCAGCTCTCCAGAAACCATAAAAGCAAACCTCGATGGCAAAATTTTAAAATACTAAACTTTAGTAGCTGAAGTCGGAAAAATATACTTCACTATAAATAGTTTGGTAATCGAACTGTAAGATCCTAAATTTTAATGGTCAAAGTTCAAAAACCAACTAAAATGCTAAACTTTAATGGCCAAAGCTAGAAAAATACAACTTTACAATTAATAGTTTCGTGGCTAAAACTCTAAGATCCTAAACTTTAGTTGTCAAGTTACAAAAAACAAACCAATGACCAAACTATAAGAAATAAAATCTATTGGGCAAACTTGAAGAAACAAAATACGACTATTAAACTATGTTAGAGGCTTGCACTTTGTTTATACATGTGTGGGTTTTGCACCTTGCATTTGAGTAGTTAAAAAAAAGAAAAATAGAAACCTATGCATCAGCAAGCTCTAAGATATGTAACAATAATTGTAAAACTATCTAAGATATGTAACAATACGAAAAACCCTAAACTTTAAACAAAACAAACAAACAAGTATATTAAATCACTTTTTTACATTTTCACTATTTATTCTCGCTCTCTTTCAATAAAAGACTAATTATTTTTTAATCTTTTAGTTTCTTTTCTAATTTAAAATTTTATTTAAGTTTCTAATTATTTTATTTACCCAAATAGGTTTATAAGTAGATAGTGATAGTTTATTTTAAATTACCATTCGTGTAAATTTACACTTATTTTCCTAATAACAATATAATCTTTTAGATTTAGAACATACTTTTGCAACATGCTTATTTTTATTTCTATCTATCGATTGTGATCTTTGTTTATAAACTAGCTTTCATTGTACTCAAGCCTATTTTCACAAAAATGTAATGTTATCAATGAATCTGAGCATACCTTTGCACTTTCGCGGCTTGTTAAATCGTGATAGGCTATTTTTTTAAATCAACTTTCGCGTTCGTGGTTGCTTATTTTCACAACCACCAAACATCAACTTAGATTCTTAACATACCCTCATAACATTCTTAATTTTATAAAAAATTAACTCGATACGATTAATTATTCACCATTCCAAACTTTAAGCGTTACCTAATCAACTTTTAATGTAGGTTTACAAAATAACAATTCAATATTTTCGTGCTTAAATAGAACATTCGCCAAGCAAGCCTTTGCCAATTGAAATTGGGGGCTATAGCCTATATGCCTATCAAAACCCTAAATCTAAATGCATATCAAAACCCTAACTCCAAAAACAATTACCATACGCGTTAATCATATATTATCATTACGATTCAAAACGCTGCATCTCTACAAATATCCATTACAGAATCAACAATAAACACCTAAAATCTAACAGTACTGGGACCAAAACAGTTCATATGAACAACATTCTTCATGGATTCCGCTTTGGTCTTCTTCGATCTATACCTCCCAGCGGCCAATTCAGACCCCACAACAATCGATCTTCCAGATCGATCAGCAACAGATCTGTTATAGGAAGATACGATCTTCGTTTTCGCGTGCTGATGAATCGCCTTAAAGGGGCCGTTCCATCTTGCTACACCTTGATCTTTCAAAGCCTCAACGGCCCCGATGCTCGCCGCCACCAACCATGTTTTGATCGCTGATCCACTGCTCATGTTCGAATCGATTATTATTATGATGTATGAAATGTTGATTTGGTGATTTTGGGGGTTGGAGGTGTGTGATATTTATTTATTAATATGTGAAGGATTGTACGGTGGGTGTTGTTTGATGAAATTTGTAAATCAGGATGCGGTAAACCCAGGGTCGGTGCTGGTGGTTTGGGGTTTAGAGAGTCGTTTTCCACATGTTATGGATTTTGTATTAGTATAATCATACTACTATGGGGCATGGGCGGAACCATCGCTTTTGGACTTTGTGGGCCTCGTTTTTTTCTCACAAGCGTGTAAAAGTCGAGTCGAGTTAGAATGAGCTTGCGTTCCACTTGTAAAAAGCTCGAGCTAGGCTGTGGCTCGTTGAGCCGGCTCGTTTACTTTTTAATTTTTTAATTCTTTTTTGCTTTTCTATTTTTAGCATATATATATATATATATATATATTTAATAAATAAAAATAATGAGTGACACATGTTAGCTTTATAGGTCGTTTAAAAGTTGGTTTTTCGTCTTCTATTTAAGTGTTGAATGACACATGCTAGCTTTTGTTAAATTTTAGATTTTGATTTTTCCGTCTTTCTCCTATAAAATTATTATGATTTTTTTAATTGATAAGTAATATGATTACAGCAAGTCGTATTCTTTATCTTTTTATAAATGTCTTTTAAAAATATAATATGTTTATGATTTTACAACATATATATGATATGTTATTTTATATAAATATTTTTTTAGAAAATTAATTAGAAATATAATATGTTTATGATTACAACATATATATGATATGTTATTTTATATAAATATTTTTTTAGAAAATTAATTAACCTATGTAATGCATAGGTTTCTAAAAATTAATTATCATTACATAAGTTTCTAACCTAGTTGGTATATTAAAAACTTAAAAATTTAATACTTTAATCCACGCAAAATGCAAAATTTAGTAATCAAAGCAGCAGGCCTTGTACGAGAGAGGTGGTCGGTATTTATAGTTTGAAAATTGAGGGTTAAACACTAATCGACACAACCCTCTAGAATTGGTGAGAATACTAACTGCTACTTGGTATAGTTTATATGACACAAATACACCTATTAAACTAACTTAGGATAAACACCTTCGATGTTTTTTGATATCAATATTAATTCCAACAAATTTTGCCCCTTCTATAACTAAAGATATGAATCATATTTTAACGAAAAAATGAATTTGTGCATGCGCTCATGCGACTTATATATTTCAGAATTTGACTAAAGAAAGAGTTGATATATATAAACAGAAATGGATTAATATACCTCCATTGGCACTTTTTTAAGCTCCCGTTTGATCCGTTTCTGTTTTACATAACATTTTTTATTTCATCATAGAGAGAAAAGATAGGTTATTGTAACAATTATTACCTCTACTTCTAGTATTCACGGAAAATGCATAAATAGAATAATAAAGTAGGGTGTTCATTGTTCATAGATAGTTGAAAAAATAGGTCAAGTTAGACCAAACCAAATGCAAGTCAATCATTTTCAGCTTTAAATGGTTCGGCTTGGACTATTTAACGGTTTAACAGTTTAAACTGTTTGGAATTTCAAACCAGTCGTTTAACCTTTTTATTCTTCTCATATTGGAAATATTTAGTTTTTTTATATGTAATATATGCAGCAACTTATTTTACCATTTCACAAAATTTAATAGAAACTACTATTTTTGAAAAAAGAAATAAAAAAACAATCCATACCATCAACCCAATAAAACCAGCTCAATTGATTTGTCATTTCCCAAAACGAACAAGAAGTTTTGTTAAAACCAGCCAAAATGGACATTAATTGTCCTTAAATGCCCCTAAATACAAGAATATGACATTGAAACTGCATTATACCATTGATTCTCTTTCATACTTGCAAATCTACAAGTTTCACTAAAGATTGACGGTTCTAGTCAGTATCCAAGTTAAAATCCAAACCAAACTCATATGAACAAATCAAGTAATGCGCATTGTCAAATATATACCGACGTTTGGACCCCAAGAATAAACAAACTTCATACCGAAGCAATAACTAACTCACTTGTGATAAGTGAAAGTTTTCGGGTAATTGGAAGGTAGAAGCTGCACCAAACTTTTTTCTTTCTTCAGATATGTCTTCAACAACATCTTCTTCATCACTATCACATTCACTATCCTTGGGAGTGTGAGGGGTAGAAGGGTTATGTACACTTTTGGATGGGCAGTTTCCGTTAGCTAGCATGCTCACTTGACCAGAACATGAAATCTCTACAGTAACAGTGTCGTTTCCTTTAGGCAGAGGTTGTTTCCATGGCTCCCCGTCCATCCTCATGAAAGTATGGTCTGTTGCACTCTTAGAGAATTCGAAACGAATTCCTCTTGCCTGCAAAAATAGTTCAAGTAAAATGTCAAAATGACTAGGATAGGGATGGGTAAGGTTGACCCACAAACACTTTTTTGTCCGCTTTTCTAGAAATAAATTATATGTATGATCACAGAGCAACATTATTACGAAAATATTCTAAACCTTTAAATAGAAAATGAAAAGGATTTTGAATGATAGTATCTTTATATGCAATACAAGCGAATTATGTTAGACTTCCAACATGTTTGACCCATTTACCATCCCCCTTTTAGCGGGCAAGGAAGGTTGGGTAATGGGTCGAATAAGGTACCTTTGGTACCGACCAAGTGGTCGTGTCAGATAGGCCAAAATCACTTTTTTAATTTTTTTTCATATATATATATATATATACGAGTGATGATTAGTTACAAAAAGTTGTAAAATGATTTAGGAGAGTTTAAGCATTAAAAATAACTTTCCTTTCGACAATTTTTTTCCTTTTTTAACTAATTCTTTTTACCTGTTAAAATAAGAGAGAAAGCATCATCTGAATTGACCCTTGAGTAAATGGGTCAATATC
Source organism: Flaveria robusta (assembly GCA_025506415.1). Taxonomy (NCBI): domain Eukaryota; kingdom Viridiplantae; phylum Streptophyta; class Magnoliopsida; order Asterales; family Asteraceae; genus Flaveria; species Flaveria robusta. The sequence goes on along the minus strand of CM046474.1, from coordinate 3,163,998 downwards.
ACAACTCTACCCTTTGATACAAAAACTTAAAGGTACAATCAAATGGCTACCTGTGCAAGGCGGGTCCCATGTCCACTAGGAGCATATAAAACAGCGCCGTGCCAAGCATTTCGGAATCCAACAACCTCAAGTAATCCATCATCAACGTATGGAATAGTCCAGTCTTTCTGTTAGTTATAATATATGATCAAAGAAATGTAACTATCAGCCATTAGATCTGAAAGGGTCAAAGAAGTCATTATGATCATAAAAGTAAAAAGTCGAAAGGCTACTCACATTTCTCCTTTTGCTTGGCGTGCCCCATGGATTAAGTCCACCAGAAAAACTAGGCAAGTTGAGGCAAATAATTGACCGTATGCTGCATAAACAATCAAAAAATATATTAATCAAGGAGTCTAAACAAACATGTGATACGCTTTAGGTGCATCTTAAAGGTGCAATCTCAACCCATTACCTAATAGTGGGTCTATTATCGTTATGTTTAATCTCTAATGGGTCAAATAGATTCAAAAAGCCACCCCAAGTGTATTATTAATGCACAATACCTTGTAAATAATTTTACTCTAAATTTGTATTATTAATGAAATGAAATGCTTTTTGAAATTATAACTCATACGCCAATTCTTTATAAAGAAAAAATCAACATTTTTAGACATGGTTACAAGCAGCTTGATTTGGTTTGTAACTCAGATGGGTCTTACTTGAAAAAAAGCTTACAAGGACATGTGACAAAGCAGTCAAAAGTCATCGATAGCATAATTCTAATGTGTTGATCTTTCAAAATGATTTTATTCACAAGATTAGATTATTATTGAAATAACATAATTTTTGTAATCAAATTCGTAACATCAATAATTATTTACAATAAATTCAACATTTTTGGACAAAAGTGTTTTGAGCCGATACAACATGGCCTAGCTTGTTTGATCCATACCCAAATGACACATTCTGATTTGAACCCATTTTGACCCACTACCCAATCCGCCTGATGGGCCAATTTTGTCACGTTGAGGTGCATCAGTTGATTTACACATACTGCAACTACAATTGCTTGCATGCAGAATATAGTGATGTCCAAAGACCAACTTCAATTGCATCTTTAAATAGTAAATATGAATTAAAGTAACAAAAATTAGATTGAGATAATCATCAAACTTACGTGGGAGGTATGTCAAGGGTTTCCCAGTGACCTGGCTTTTTCATGATCGAAACATGTGCCAGTTGTGCTATATTCCTGTCATAAGAGCAGATAATGTGAACATCTTTAAAATAATACAAATTTAACAGATAATTTTATCAGTGCTACAATGAAAAAACACAGTGACATTGATTTAAGAAACCTGTTTAACTTGAATCCTTACCATGAAGATGGATGAGAAAGTGAAGCCCAAAACCACCCTTGTGAGCATGTGAGCTTTGCATAAGCGCTCTGTTCATGAAGAAGTTATACGATAAGAATAAGTAAATAACTTACAAAAGAGAAAAAACAAGACGTAATAAAATAGTAATGTGGACATTACATTTGAGACGAACAGAGTAATAAATTTAGCAATTAATAATAAAAATATTCCCATATGACAGCAAAGCATTACCTGGTTAGCCACCTGATTTTTGAATTTTTCTGGGTGTAATTTTCTTTCTGTATGAAACCCATATGACACTTGAGCATCCATTCCTGGAATATCGAGCCACGTAAAATAGTTAGAACCCTAAAGTAATTCCAAGATTGATGCATATTAAATAGAGTTTAAATAGAGCAAAGGATATGGTGATGACAGAAATTTAAAATAGTTACCCATGCTAAAGTAGTTCCAAAACCCTCCACGAAATGTGCGGTACCCTTTCTGCAGAAGAAATGTAAAATGTTACTCACCATTTATATAAAGCAAGAATGCATCAATATAACAGAAGCAAAAACACAAGATTTTCAACAGATCTGAAAATCGAAAGGGGTTTCTAATGTCATGACAGACATGATTTTTAAGTACAAATTTAAGAAAAGGAAATAAGAAAAATGACGGGTACCTCATCTGATTGGGAGTCATGGTGGACTGCATGCAAAGAGTGTGGTAGGTCCAAAGGTGGTATGGGGTCGCAGGCACCTTCAACTTTCATTCGCATGAGAACATGCCAGCTGGAAGCACAAAAAATGTAAATTTAGCAACAATTACTTCTAATATATGAGCATGAAGTGTGTAAATTTGTAACAATCTTTATTTTGCATAAAAATGCAGCATTCCTGTTTGTCAATTTCACTTGAAAGCAACTGATGTAGCCAAAAACATCTAATAGTCTCTACATCTATCCTCAAAATTACTCTTTTCCAGTTCCAATAAAAAAGGTCAAGATGCTTTGAATTTAACTAACATATATAAATGAATATCAGGGATGCATTGTGCTCAGGGCAATTAATACCTAAATTATAAAAATATAAGTTTCATACCAACTCAGACTGGTAGGATTGCTTATATATCCATATAATAAACTTAAAAAATGATCAACCGCAAGGTATTGTGTGTGATTATTAATAGTTGACTTCAAACGGTGCTAGCAAAGATGAATTTAAACTGTTTAATATAAGAATAAGTATCTTTTTTAAACATGAAAATTTTATTTGGAAAATAAACATTAATTCATTCTGCTTCTAGATTGGTCAATTTAGTTTAAAATTAAACAAGATAGACATCATTTATTATGCCAGCTGACCATCTTGACAGATAGATACCCACCAAATGCAAATTGGGTTTTCCTATTCTTTTCTTTCTTATGAAACAAAAAAAAAAAAAAAATTTATTAAAGAAACTTACCTATCAACTTTCATCTCTTTAGCATCTTTCACTTGATTCAGAAACATCTTGACAGATTCAAGGTCGGTGCCAGGGTTTTTCTTCCCCTATTAAACAAATACAAACAATGTTATGCTTGTCATCCATATTAAACCATTACATGTCAAATGATACAAAGATGGGACCATCATACCCAACCAAATGCAAATGGGAGATTGTTTCCAGTTCCTAGTGGCACTGTAGCTACTGGAGGGGGCTGAGATAACTTGAGATCAGAGATCACTCCAAGAATCCAACCAGCAGTTCCATCACCACCTGCAACCTAATACACACATATTTCATAAATTATACTAGCAACAAAAGGATAAATAATAAATAAGATAACATTGAACAAACTTACTATAATTCTTAACCTCCTCTGGACTTCAGGGGCCAATGAATCTCCATTATGCTTAAGTTTCTCTATATTGATATATAGTTGCTGTAGCACCTTCTCTGGAGCATTTTCATTCAAATCAAATACCTATAATACCAACCACAACATCAAACCAGTTCAGAAACCAGAAATATGTGTATCCATGTCAATATTCCACCCTACGTAGCGAAAATAGATAACCTGATTTTTGTTTAGAAGTCTTTGGTAGCTGACTAAAAGCTCTCCACCAAGCTGGCCACCACTTCTTGAATTGACAAAAACTATCACAGGAGAAGCAGGAACACATGACGGTTTCTTGACTTCTGATCCAGGTAAAATTATGTAATCTGGTATCCAAAAGTTCTTTAAGCTGTCATCTTCAGAATCACAAGTTACTGTTTCTTGACTGCAAGAGTAATTTGACTGTAAGGTTATGTTCAACTTCTAATAAAAGTTTGATATAATTGTTTTATAAATAAAAAAATAAAATAAAATTGTGAAAGAAGAAAGAATGAACCCTTGAGATTCCAATTGATCCAATCATTTTAAGTTCTAACAGATATGCAAAGAATAGATAGCATCATGTGGTGATCCTTTACCACAAGGATATACACGAATATATTCTTAGGTAATCAAAACTGTTTGTATTCAGAAACAGGTCAACGATTCCAAATATGAACATACGATCAATATAAGAATTTACAGCAATTAAACATATAAATCGGAAACCAAATCCACTAATCCAACACGATAACGAATCATCAAACACGAAAATCGTCAAATCAAAACTCACGTTACCACCAATACGAACCCTAGAGCTTCAATTTTGCATTAAGAAACTGCATTACCTGTCAGATTTAACCTTCAGATCCTTCGCCATTAATCTCAAAACTGCACGGAGAAACAACATAGATGTTATATAAACGAACAAATGCATCAATTTCACATATATATATATAGCAAACCAAAGGAATCATCGAACAAAAGGTGAGAGATACCTGTATGCAATCGTAAACAAATCAAAAGCAAATCCAATTGTTCACTCAACCGATTACAATCCTGCAAATTCTAGATTATTACGAGCAGATTATTATGAGCAGATATGTCAATTTATGGATCTTCATGAACAATGTGAAAGAGGAAGGTGATCGGAATGAGTCGATTTTATGTGAAAATTCAGAGGAAAATGGGAGAATTATTCGTGAATTTCAACCCCAAATCAAAGGCGACGTCAAATTGGTCGAGGCGCGTGAATTTTGGGGATGTTATTGTGACGTAAGATTAAGAAGCCCCCTGTTTATATCGTTATTTTGTTTCTTGTGTTGCTTTTTTTTGTCTTGACAAATATTTGAATATTTAGTGTTCGTTGGTTTCGATAAATAAGTTTTATGTGAATTCTAAAACATGAGTTTAAGGTTAGGTAAAATAGGGTCCGTTTGCAATTGTTTATTTTGGTTGTAAAGTACTTTTAACAAAAAACATTTATTAACTTATGATTTTTAAGAGTTTTTAAAAAGTGTTTGGATTAATTTATAAGCTAAAATATCATAAAATAACCAAAAGAGACATACTTTTAAAACAATGGGAGTTAATAAGAGATAGTAAAGAGCTATAATAGAAAATTAGACTAAAATTAGTTTTTAAAAGTTAATAAGTAACTTAATTCTTATTTTTTAAAATCTTATTTTTACCCTATATAAAAAGTCAGTTTGAAAAGTATTTTTGGGTTTGACAAACACTTTTTTTAACTTATTAACTTTTCAAAAGTCAAAAAGTCAAAAGTTATTTCAAAATAAGCAATCCCAAACACCCACATAATGTCGTTTCCTTGTATTATTTTGAATACCAAATGAAATGTACACGTAGACGGATGGTCATTATGTTTTTTTTTATAAGTGGTGAGGTTCATGAAAATCATGACTCGTCATAAAAGAATTGTGTGGGTTTAAAAGTATATTTAGTAGGTGTTTTGATATATTGTTGAGAAAAAAATGTATTGTTCAAGTATTTTATGCATTGTGTGTTATAATTTTTTTCTTTTTTTTAAGGATTGTTATTTAACCTTGTATAGGGTTCTAATATCACCAAAAGAATTCTGCGGGTTCATGACTCGTCATGAAAGAATTATGTGGGTTTTAAAAGTATATTTAGTAGGTGTTTTAATATATTGTTGAGAAAAAAATATATTGTTCATGTATTTTATGCATTGTGTCTTATAGGTTTTTTTTTAAAGAATGATATTTTAACCTTGTCTAGGGTTCTAATATCACTAAAATATACAAATTATTTGAGTAACTTATACGAATATTAAAAAAAAAACTATGTGTTGAATTTGTTATATCATTTGTGTTTTTATATTAAGGTTGTATGGACTTATTAGTTCCTAAAAAATATGATGTGATATGATCAAAGTTTTTCTGAATTTGCGGTAAGAAAGGGTGAGGTAAATAATGTTAATGTAATCGAGGATTTTAGTCTCATAAAAATATTAGTATAGATTTATAAATAGATTGAAAGAATTTGTGAGTTTTTTTCTATAAGAGATTGATTAGGTCCAGAATTTCTTTGAATAGCCTTTGGTGGAGGGTTAATGTTTGTGTGAGTGACTGAGTGGTTATGTATCATTGACAAGACGAATGAGTTGGGTCATATCCATTCTTTTGAAAACATTTTCTTTGGTGCTAGTTGAGTAGTTTCTCCTTTTTGACGTCACTTTCTTCCCTTATTTAAAAAAAATACCATTTTTAAGTTACAAATTAGTTTCTTATTCAGAGTTATAATTATAGATTTATGACAAGAACTTAATCATGAAAATATAACAAACAGAGTGTATTAGATAAACTATAATAAGTTAATACCAATAAATAAATTGATCCGAGCTGAGTTATCGTATAATTCTATTCAAGTAGACAACACTTTTAATAATTTAAGAATTATAAATAATCTTCATTGTAAAATTAGGCTCTAAAATAGTGGTTGAAAAGTCGCCATCTCATTGTCAAATTACCACTCTAATCAAATTCGCACCATAAGAAATGAAAACTAATTCAGGTAATTTGGTCCAAGTCTTAATCATAATAATTATTCTATATGAAAATCACTAAATTGAATATTTAAACATGATTTAACTAATTAATTTTGTAATGTGTTCAAAAGGAGCACCCGAGAGAGGGTCAAAATGGACGTGATCATGACTTCTTCTTTTCTAGATTTCTTAAATTTATATAAATCTATTCGTATTTTATGTTTTTTAAGAAATGATAATCATCATACTTACATTAATGATGATGATAAATAATTTTTAGGTAGGGTTATGGTAAAAAAAAGATAATTAATTTAAAAAACCTAAAAAAGTTAGTGAGCTTGACACGTATTCTACTATTGTTTTAATAGAGTTGATATTTTTGTCATTGTGTCAAATACGTCAACTCATTGTATTTAATACGTTCATTGTGTCAAAGATCAATTTACTGTGTCATATTATTTTTCATCATTTGTTACATGTATTAATCTTTGTGTTTTACATTTTAGATCACTTTATGTTACTTTTGTTCTTGTTTTTATAGATTATTTAAACTTGTTATCTATTATATTGTTTTACAATTATAAGTGTGCAATGATATTATTTTACAAATAATTTTTTTAACTTATAATGTTCAAGGTATAATAATGTATTATTTTTGTCATTATATTTTATAAATTATAAAAACACATTGTTATATATCATTGTGTTCAAAAAACAAAAGTACATAATAATGTTATTTCACCAATGTATTCTCTAAACTCATAGTATTCAAGATAACACAATGTGCTATTTTTATTTTTTTTTATAGATTATATAAACTTGTTATCTATTATTGTGTTTTACAATTAAAAATATATAATTATGTTATTCCACCAATGCATTTTTCAAATTTATAGTGTTTAATATAACAAAATAACAATAAAAAAATTATAATAAGACATGTATTATTGTGTTTTATGTTTTATATCATTATATGTTATTTCGTCATTGTTTTAATATTCTAGATTAATTAGTTATTAATTTATTATTGTGTTTTACATACTAGAAATATATAACAATGTTATTTCACTATTATAAGTTTTTAGAATTTATCACTTTAGAAAAACACAACAACCAACAAAAATACACAATGAGCTGCACTAAAGATGCAATGATAAGCAAAAATCATATGAGTTTAAAAACATATAAAAAATTATTATCCTTTTATATAACGACATTATACTCGTTTTAAAAATTATAAACATTTGTTTTTATGATATAATTTTTATAAGATAAAGTGATGTCGTATGTAAAAGTTATAAACCTTTACAAAAGATAAGTAATTTTGAAAAAAGTCAACAAAAGTAGCTATGTATAAAATATCCCCTAACAAACTTTATTTCTACAATTTGATCTCAATCACTGATTAAAAATATTAATGACTGAGATTAATTTTTATACTTTTTAAATTTAAAATTCTTTTTATTTGAACTCTTCATATAATTTTTATTTGAAATAATTAGAGTTTAATGATACTTTTAACTAGGGGTGAGCATGGTCAGTTTGGTTCGGTTTTAGCCTAAAACCGAAACCAAAAACCGATATTTTAGGTTTTAGGTTTTTAAAACCGTTCGGTTTCGGTTTTTGGTTTTCGGTTTCAGTTCGGTTTCGGTTTTTTTCGGTTTTACCATTTGGACTTCAAGTTTTAAAAAAAAAATTGCTTTAAAATAATGAATTTAAGTTAAAAACTTTTACCTTACATTATTTTGTTTATCTTTAAATATAATCTATATATTCTTATTAATTAATTTACATTAAAAATTAAATACAATCCATAAAATATAAGAACAAAGTTTAATAAAATATTTTGTTCTATTAATTCAAACAAAAAAAGTTTAAAAGTTATTTTTAAAACCTAAATATTCAATCTCTTGTATATAACATAAGTTAAACAAGTAATTTATAGGCTAATAATATTTATAAGTGTATGATTACATCTCTAAATTTACAAGCTTGGTTGTATGATTTCGGTTTGGTTTTTTCGTTTTTTGTTACAAGCAAAACCAAAACCGAACCGAAAAGTTCGGTTTTAAAAAAATCATCAAATCAAACCGTCAGTTTTTTAGCCGTTTTGATTTTTTTTTGGTTCGGTTGTGTCGGTTATTTTAATTATGGTTCGGTTATTTTGATTTTTTGCACACTCCTACTTTTAACCTACTATAAATTCTTACTAAAATTTTGTGAACTTTCAAAACTTTAATAATTCGTTTTATATTATTACTTTGATTTGATGCTCAATAAATGCATATCGGAGTTTTAGTGGGTAGCACTTTTCCATTTACAACATTTCAGAAAGTTATATTATTCAAATTATAATTTAAAACAAGTTACGTACTTATATTTTATATATATTACTTTGAATTTCCAAAAACCAATACATGTTAGAACTTGTAAAAGACGAAGCAAATTTGCCGTTTGATTTTTGTAAACGATGGACGATATTCTTTTACTTTTTTGAAAAAATCACGGAATAGTAATCAATTTTAAAAAGTGTTTCATTTAGTTTACTTATGCATATTTTGCTTAAATCAGATCACTAAACCATCAAATTGAGTCCTTGTCTTATTTTTTCCATGTCAAGAAAGAAATAGATGATATGACGCGGAGGTCAAAATTTTCAATATATGTGTTTATATTAAAAAATAAAAAAAATATGTTTTTATATTTAAAATAATACCTAAAATCCATGTTACCACTTCACATTAGCATCATAGAAAAGAAAAAAAATATTTTCTAACTAAAACAAAATAAAAAACATGATAAAAGACATGTTAAAACTTTTAATTTAAATAAAACAAGAAAACTAAATGACTTAACTTGAACATTTTTTTTTTAACTTGAATGATTATATGAAAACATTTTTAAAACTTGATTACTATTCTGTAAAGTTACTTTATTTATTATGCTAATAGTAAATGTTCAAATATTACAAGAAAATACTATAAGTAATTAGTTTTATATTTTTAACGGTTAATTAGATCATTGCATCCGATCATCTCCATTACTCAAATACGAAACCTGAGACCATCATTAGGAGAAAACTCACATCAGGTTAGAAGATCCGCTGGCCCACCTGAACCCCCCCCCCCCCCTTTTTTTTTTTTTTTTTTTAAATCACAGATAGCATTTGAACCCAAAACATTCATCTATTTTTATAAGGTCTTAAGATACCTTACCAACCATTTAGTTATTTGTCTATTTAATGCTATAGAAAACTTATTGATATTGACTTAGGATAGGAATATTCGTCTTTCATAGTAGTTTCACACTACTAGATCTAGGCCTGCCTTAAGTGTTAAGCTAAAGGATACAAATATAAATTAACATACATAAGTTAGAAATATGTATATTGATCGCATGAAGGAAAAGAAAAGGTGATTTTGATATTGAGGTGTAGAGAGAATGTTTAATTTGATTTTGAGTGGAAGAAAATTCAAAATAGTGTTCAATGTAGAGCGGATGACCGCGACAGTCGTAGAAATATATGTAGGTAGTGCTTAGGAGACTATGTAATTATCTATCACATTTAAATAAAAAAATGTTTATATGATTATCATAATTTATGTATTCATATATTAATTTATATTCAATGATTAGACTGGTGGCATGTATGCACGTATGTATGTGTGTATATGTATGTTCAAGCTCGATTCATGTTTTAACAGACCGATCTTTAATAGCTAATGATGTGTAGGGGTTGTGATCAGCCATTTTAATTAAGTCACTTGATTTAACTTTGACTTCGAACCGATAAATAATCCGGTTTTGTTCGTGCGTTCCTCTCGATTTCTGGATCAAAAATCAAAGATGAATTCTTGCGTGAAAACCTGCTATGCATGCATAATGTTGTCACATGCACAAGCAAACACATCTAAGTAGCACCGACTGAATAAAGAAAACTAAACAAACAAACAAAACTAATGAACTAAAAACACTTTGCGCACTAAGTTCTCGACAACGGCGCCATTTTTTAAGTAGATTGTCGTGGTCTACTTAAAAACAAGTTAAATTTAAGACTTAGCTCGCCTATATAGGTACCGGTAAGTAAGGTCATTTTCACGAGAAATATGTGGAAAATGTAATTGTAGTTCAATAACTTTAATTTAAATTAGAAAATAACTGTTAATTAAGGATTGATTTAGAAAATAAAATTGCAAAGTAATAAACTTAATTGGTTTTAAAACAATAATTAGAAGAATAAACCACTCTGGATTTTAGATTTTTTAAACACAAATTGTAAACTAGATATATTTAGCAAACAATCACATAGACATAATTGTATTGGTTTGATTGATTTCAGTGATAAAGATAGAACGGGTTGTAAACGGACATATTCGCAAACTAGCAGTTTCAATTTGTTAATCAAAACTTAACACTCATAATATTTATGATGTAAAGAAACCAAAAACTAATAAAAATTAGATTAAGATTCAAAACAAACCAAAACTATTTAAAGAAAATCAATCAATAAATGAAATCATATGGCTTAACATGCCAATCAAAACTTCAACCCAAAGTAAGAAAAACTAATGTTAAACAAGTATCATAAACACAAACCTTACACCCGTAGAAGATCACATGTGATTTAACCTCTCATGGTCATCATGAAATTGAAATCAGATGTTGTAGGAATCAATAACATGAAAAAAATGAATCCATAGGTGTTCTTGGCTCCAAAAATCCACCTTGGGATAATTAGAATAGAGTTGGAAAAGCTTTTATCCATATCCCCCTTTTTACCCTTCAAATAGGTAACAAAACCCCGAATATTCGAATCTGACAGCACATGGACGTAATTTATGTCTTCAGGGATGTAATTTATGTTCCCCTTAAGAAAAATCACATTCTTCCTGTTTTACGTCTTAGTTTGCATCTTATTTTTTGCTGAACTTCTTATAGGACGTAAATTACGTCCATAGGGACATAATTTACGTCCCCCTTAATTTTTTATTCATTTCTTTAATTTTTCAAGTCTTGCTTCTTTCGTGAGCTTCCGGCTTCCATTGTAACTCCCAAAAAACACACGAATTCATCCGTTTAGCTCCATAAACCTACAAATGCTAATTTCTCAAAGTAATTGTGTTTTCACATTAATAAACACATAAAAACATATATTTAAACATGTTAACACACATAAAAACCTTTACACATTAGCTAATGAGTACTTTTGGCTTGTTTACATCATATTTATAATATAAATTTACATAAGAAACAATACTTAGAATCAATAGGATTTTTTGGGAGGTAATAACTCAAGAATGTTATTTTAAATTTTAAAGTTTATGATCACTCTAAAATGAGTTTTTCTTTTTTTTTTTTTTTTTTTTTTTTTTTTTTTTTTTTTTCCTGTTATTTCTAACAGTGAATGTTACCTTTCTTATAATTACATCACAACTAAATCATACCAACTCACAATAACGCTCAAAACCTTTAAATATGTGTGTGTATGTTATGTGTTAAAATTGGTGTGTAGGTTGTTATAGATCTAATAATTTAGTTTTTTGAACGACAATAACCATCCAACATTTTGTTTTTTGAATATCTCTTATTCTACTCCTAAATCCAATTTACATGCCTACTACATGATGTGAACCCTTGATTTTCAAGAGATGAAACATCTATTACACACTCAGATATTATTGGACCAAATGCCTGTTTTTACAAATGAATATTTGGAACTGAGTTTTTTGAAAGACCTTTCAGATACCTTATTTATTACTAGCACATCTTGTTATGATTATTTAATATTAATTTCCTCGTAATGACTCATCAGATCTGATTTGTAGGTATTATTTTTATAATAATATAACTTTTTATAATTTCAAATTACTCCAAGTAATGATTTAACATGTTCATGATGTGCTTTATGAATATTTTACAAGATTCTTTTATCATGGAGAATAAGACTTATGTGATCAAATAATTTACAACCCCTTTCATTTGAAATTTTAATTGAATGAAAATATTATACAGCCAGTTGAAAAATTATTACAAGTAGAATAGTTTCTCAATAGATCTGGAAAGTTATTTCTACATATTTTTTAAAGTTTGAATTAACATCATTTTTACTCATAATGAAATTCGAACACTCAAAAAACTTAAAATAAACATTACATTTTCAACATGTTGATATCATTAAGTTAGAAGCACTCTGGTAGTTATTATTATAGTTAATGACAAGTATTGTTGTTGTTGTTGTTGCTGTTGGTGTTATTGTTGTTAGTGCTATTAATATTTTGAACAACAAATTAATAGTTAGTAACACAAGTTAGTAATTATTTGCCAATATCAAAGTTTGAACCCTAAACCTCTAAGAGAGGCAAAACATTTCACCTCTCTCTTAGATCACTAGGTCACGAGATCATTGAAGATAATTATTTCTTCTGCATTGGGTTATATATTTACGAGGTAAAAAAATGTGGTTTGTTAGTTGCGACATGTATAGGCAGAACTACAGGGATTCGAAATTTTGGTTAACCTTCATTCGAAATTTTGGTTAGCATTCTGATTAGTGACGGAGCTTGAATGAATATATAAGGGGAGCGAAAGTCACAAGACCCATTACTTTTTCCTATCGATATATTATGAGGGTCTGACTCAATACGTATAATGTTTTCAAACAAAATACGCATAAATTTCTACTTCTAAGCAGTAAAACAGGAAGGCAAACCCCCTGGGCCCCTTAAAATCTCCGCCCATACTCGTGACATGACACCCGTTTCATTTAACCGTTGAGTTTCATAACAAGAGGTTCAAAATTCTTCTAGATCCCTTGTTTTTTTAATTCTTCTCACGTAGATATACATAAACACTGAAATGAGTATCATATTGTAATGACATACTTAAATAATAATAATAAGGTGATCCATTCACCTGCTCCAACAAATATAATGACGCCAACCATTGAAATTTCACTAGTCTTTTACTATGTTTATAATTAATTTGATATTTATAATTTATATGCTCATAAATTAATTTAAAATTAAATAAATGCTATGAAATATTAATTTAAACAATGGTTTTGCTCGTCTTATCATCAAATTAAAAAGTTGTGTATACGATACAAAATTCAACCGCGTATGTGTTTTGCTAGCGCGTCTAAAACCACACATAAATAAATGAGAATAGGAAAAACACGTCTTACTATATCTTTAAGTAGAAACTAGTGCTATCATTAAAAACATATGCATCAAGATCGAGTCTAAGTCAAGTAAAAAGTACTATAAACGATACGAGTAAAACTGAACTCCCTTAAGCTCAATTCTTTGAGCTTAAGGGACCTCACACTGGACTCATTTAGCTTAATAGTGTTCAAACTCGGGTCATTTTGAGCCCTTTTTCCAAAGCTCGAGCTCGCTCATTTATAGTTTATCAATTACATAAGTATTTTATTTATATGCATATATAATTATTTTATGTATTCTATAATTGAATATATATGTAACATAATAGGTATTATTTAGTTATTTTCATTAATATATGATATATCTACTAGACTAATATAAGAGGTATTATACTGGGTTCGTTTGTTTGTTATCATAATAAAATATATGATTATTTTAACATGGTAATGTACCTAGTTATTTATATTGTATGTAAATAATAACTTTTTTGGGCCCGTTTGGCTAAGTTCCAACTTGAACTCGACTATTAAATAATTATATTATGCTTATGCTCGGGTTCCGGTTTGAGCTTAAGTTCATTATATGTTCGGATCTATTCGAGTTCTTAATAACCCAATTTTTAGTGTCCCACCAATAGCTAAGCTCATTTTTGTAACCATACGTGATACCTCCGACTAAGAAGTTTTAGTTTGAGATCAACTTGACAATGCTTGAAAATTCGATAAAGAAATTAATCGATCATATAAGCTTATCTTGACTCATTTGTTTAAAGCTATTTTTTATTCGACTTCGTAAAAGAAACAACTCCCAGTTTCCGAACAGCTGATATTTATTTGGGTCAATGGACCAAGGTTCTCTAGCATGGTACTATTGGGCTTAAAAACCAAATGTAAGGATACATTATGGCTACAGCGTACAAGGGTGGTCCATGGCAGGTGGTGACTTTAGCCCAATAATAACAAAAGAGATGATAGCCCACCTGGCTCAAGCAAACCTGATGCCAGCTTCTAGAGTGCACAAATATATTTCTAAGCCCAAACCGGTTCGGGTTGTTAGGATTTCGTAAGATCCACTTTACCATTAAATTACAACCTTGAAACTTGATTTCATTGGTCTTTCTCGTCTTTATCTCTCTCATTCACAAAGGGTTCTGCGTTGGATCCAAGATCCTTTACTCTCCAGTGGATTCAAAGTAAGGTGCTTTATCTCAATTAACTTTAAACTCTAAACTCTAAACCACAATTCATGTTATTTGGCTTGACCAGTTCGAGCCATAATCAATTAGAAGTGTAAAAAAAACCGGTTTGGGTTTACAAATCGGTTTGTAACTCAACCCGGTATAGCTAAAAAATGGTTTTGGGCCAAACTAGGTTCAAACCGTTACGGTTCCTAAACCGATTTTAATTTTTTGACTGTTTTTTTATTTTTTATTTTTTTTTTACATTTTACCCCCTTAAGTTAGTATAAATATGTAATAAGTGTTTTGATTGAATCACAATAAATTTAAATACTCTCTACTCTTGAAAATCTCAAAAACGTTAAATACTCTCGTACATTCGAGGAAAGAAAAATTTCAAGTTTCTAAGTACTACATAATGTAAGTGAATTTTTGGTTAATATTGTTTTGTTTAACTTTGAACTTTTTAATACAATCAAAACAAATAAAAGATAAAACTAGTTTTCGGACCCAAACCGGTTGGGAACCGACCTAAACCAGTTGGAATAGGGTTCGGATTTTCCTCTCTAAAACAGGTTTGGAACCAGTTGGAATAGGGTTCGGTTTCAAACCCGTGCCAGTTTATAAAAAACCCGGTTTGTGCACCTCTAGAACCGATTAACCATATACCTGCCTGATATCATTACATATAATACAACATATCCTGAAGGAGTCTTTTAAGTTTCATATCATACATAAATTTATACATAACTTATATAAAAGACGTTTGATTCTTGAACAACTTGTGAAACAGGTTGTCTAGCGACCATTTACGAGTGTGATGGTCATTGCAGTGGTTGATAACGGTGCACGGGTGCTTGATGATGTGTCATCTCTAGGGACATGCTCAGTGTAGAAGAAACCTGGTTGTTTGGGTTCTGGTAATTCTCCTTCACTACTCAGCATTACTACAACCGAAGACATACTCGGTCTATCATCAGGGTTTCTTTGTACGCACAATAAAGCCAATTCGATTGATCTTAGCACTTCGTATAAATGGCAGGAGTTGGTTATATTCGGGTCAACGAGCTCCATCAACCGCCCTTCTTGATAGAGTAACCATGCCTAAAAGATTCAAGAGATAAAAGATTTGGAATTAAATATCTGTATACAACTAACTAGAGGTGGCAAATAGATCGGTAGTTTTCGACCACCAAAACAGTTTTTTGTCCCCTTGTCCCATCAAGTTTTATTTTTAAAAACACTACATACGACTAAAAACCTATATTATAACAATGAAACTTCAGTTGTTTTAAAATAAAATGACCCGCTTGAGCCATTGTTTGCTTTAACTAAATTTTTCGAACTTTGATCGTGGGGCCCATTAGAGGCAAAATGGTCTGTCTTAAAGCGATCAAAATTGCAACCTCTAACAGATATCAAGAAAATTAATTCATTAGAGAAAAACATGTAGTAGAGGGGGTAAAGTTTAACCAATCTTTATTAAAAAAAGAGTCAAATTGGCTTATTCTTTATTGACAATGGGTCACACTGTGAAGTTTATAAAACTGTGAAAAGTATACTCAAGGTGTTTACAACCTCCTAAATTATGTTATTCAAAGTAGCTGGATCATTATTATGATAATAGTTAGGTAAAATATATGAAAGTTTAACTTCTACTCATCCTATAATTAGAACCGCTTTGACCCAACTCATATTGGCCCTTTGCCTACCAATACATTTGGATATGATACTTACATGTCCAAGAAGGTTATGATGGTGGTCATGGTGGAAGAATCCTCTGTTTTTCTTCCCACTCACAATCTCTAATACCAAAACACCAAAACTAAATACATCTGATTTCACTGAGAAAACACCATCCACAGCATATTCTGGGGACATGTAACCGCTGCAAAATGAAAACAAATGTAAGCCCAGAATGTTAGAAATTTTAATGTAATGTAATGATCTAGAAACTAGAAAGTCTCCGCACACGTACTTTTATAACATACGAACACCTTGTAGATTGCCTTGTTTGTAAGAATGACTTATTTCTTTAAGTAATATAACTTCTTAGGCGCATTTGTTCAAGTTAAAATACAGAAAAAGATGGGACAAAAAGTGTTTTTCAACCCGACCCGCACTAAAAGTTACCATTTTGACCCATTACCATACCCATTCACCCAGCCCATTTTGTAAAATATAGTTTCTGTAATCGACTATATTATTTAAAAAAATGCAAAATTGAACAAAAGGTGTTATGGTTCAACAGAATCCAGCCCAACGCATACCAAAATGTACCCATTCTGTAAGATATAGTTTTTTCATTCAAGTTTATTATTTGTGAATTATATAGAAAGATAGACTAAATTCACCCATTTTTTCATCCCATCATGAAAATTGAGTAAGAAAAGAGTATGGAGAAACATACTAAGTTCCAACCACTTTCATTGTATTTGCTTGGGTCTCGTTTCCAATAAAGCTTCTTGCCATCCCAAAATCAGATATTTTTGGATTCATATCAAAATCCAACAAAATATTGCTGGCCTTGAGATCTCTATGAATAATTCTCAATCTTGAATCTTCATGAAGATACTGCAGTCCACGTGCAATCCCATTTATAATGTTGAAACGCTCAGGCCATTCAAGTAATTTTCTTCGGCTCTCATCTAAACCAAAGTGGCAAAATCAATTTATGCTCGTTTAAATTCGACAACTTTAATATATACTAAAACTTATAATTAATATAAATATATGAGGAGAAAGAAACAAACCAAATATGAAGTAATCAAGGCTTTTATTAGGCATATACTCATAGATTAACATCTTTTCATCTCCTTGAATGCAGCATCCAAGAAGCCTTACAAGATTTCTATGTTGAAGTTTAGAAATGCAAATAACTTCATTTTTAAATTCACCAAGCCCTTGATTGGATGTTCTTGAGAGCCGTTTCACAGCGATTTCTTTACCATCAGGAAGAGCACCCTGAGATGTAAATATGTTTAATTAAAAAAACTATAATTATGCTACTTAAAAATTACCTTTTGTAATTTGAGGGGATTATATCGTTTTGGAAATTTAATAACAAATAATGTACAGTATGCCATTTATGTTTTAAGTCTTTTACTTCTAAAAACCAAGAACTTTTTTTCTTAAGGAACCACATAGATAATCACATGTTAAAACTTTCTAGGCATAAATAAGAGGTCGTAATTTATTTCCGCTTCCATTAAAAGCAACACACTATTATTTTCATGTTCTATCAACCATGAATAAACCACTACACTTTATTTCCTTACATCATTTCTTTGTTTCTCATTTTTTTGACCAATCTTAATTTCTTACTTTAATTATATTTATGTCTTCTAGCACCATTCAAGCTTAAACAACATATTATAATTCATCAAATGACCCCAAACAGATAGGACCCCAGTCCAATTAGTTGTACAGACGTGTTTCTATCGAGTAAACTAAATTCCAAGAAACTATATTATAGTTGCATTAAGAGGTGGCAGTTCTGAGCCATTACTTAGGATCGGGAAGCTTTGGTTTGTCTTTATATCAAACTAGTAAAAAAAAGAAGTTAGCTATAAGGGGAACAAGTAGAATTAGCACATTATAGATTAATGATAATACTGCTTTTCTTGACAAAATTAACAGGATAAATAGTCATAAAAAAACTTCCAATAAGTATTTGCAGGTCAACCATGCCAGTTTCAAACCGCACTAAAAAGGACCCATTTCAACATGTTGCCCAACCCACCTGGGGCCCGACCCTCATAATAGCTATCTAAAACTAACCTTGTAAACTGGTCCATAACCACCTTCTCCAAGCTTATTATTAAACGAAAAATTATGAGTAGCTTTAACTATTTCAGATAAACCAAATAACGGCAGCTCAAGATCATCCTTCTGGCTTTCATTGGTGTAAAGTTGGTCAGTATCATTTCCCATTTGTTCCTCTACAATGGTAAAAGAATAAAGCTTAAAGCACTTTCTTTATAATAACACTTTATAATTATTTTAAACTGTTTGATAAATGTTAGAGGCGCACAATGTGCTAGTGCCCGGTCAAAACGAGTCGATTGGGTTACCCCAAACATTACTTGTCGAAAAAGTAATTTTCTACATAGAAGTTTATGTGTCAAAGAAGCTTACAAAAAACTGAAGTATTTCAGATATAATATAACTCTTTGAATAAGTTGTTATAGGAGGTTTTATGCATTTAAAATACACATTGGGTGGTTTTCGACCTTTTTTACCCCTTTGCTTCCTTTTTAGCTGATAACTAGTTTATTTTACCCCCTTGACCCATTAGAGATAATAATCCCGAGTCGAACAATATTTGATTTAATTGGTTGAAAATTTTCACCTTTAAAACACTTACACATAACTTTTTTTCTTACCTTCTCCCTTCAGCACAGAATTCTTTTTCAATTTTCTCCAAGAAACAAACATAAGGCCCATGCTTGCTAAGACCCCAGCAATTAAAGAAACTATCAATGGAATTATTTTTTCTTTCTTCTTATGAGTATCTGAAACGCCTTTTATCAAATCAAAACAGTTAGGGATAAGGTGATGCAAATGTGTTACTTATAATTAGTTTAAAAAAAAATGATCCACAGAATAGGAACATATAGTCACACTCACACAAACATAAGTTAAGAGAAATAAACCAAAAATTATCTGGATTTATTAGAAGGTTATTACCAAAAGATGAACATTTTTCACTTTGGTAACTTGAAATATATACTCATCTCTGTTCTCCAACTAACAAAATCAGTAACAATTTTACGTGGTATATTTTGCAGTGTGATTTTAATAAACTCTTGTCTAGAAGTGGCAGTTTCGACCCGTCTATTGATCTGGCCATCTGGGAAGTTTTTTTTATCTTAAGCGGGTCAATGTGTCAAATAAAAAAATAGCTAAAAGTGAAATGGATTGCCAATTTATAAGTGCTACTATCCTCTGAACCATTTTATTTGAAATTTTAGATTATTATTGCAATGATACTATATATTGTAATCATCATTAATTCATTAGTTATATATACAAATTTTATAAGTCGACAAAAGGTTGTTACAAAACCAGCCTGTCACAGGTCATTAAGACACATTAAAATTGACCTGTTTGGAACCCTACCAGTTTTAACCTATTAAGCAACCCACCTGACCCGCCCACCAAGGTACCTTGAGTCCTCAAGTCTAGTCAAATACTGAAAGTATGTTTGCAGTTTGCACTCTTTGTTGAGTAACCCTTTCAAGTAACACATAAGAGAGAAAAAAACTACAACTGAAAATGAATGATTCTTTTTACCTAAATCAGAGGCGGCCATCTTGATATAGATCTCTGAAGTATATGATGGACCTTCTTGAATGTCAATCAAATCACCCATCCAAAGCATACATCCGGTCCCACCTGTTTTCAATATATTTGCATACGCCATACACGAGCAGTTTTTCAAACACAACTTCTCACATTGAGAAAGAGTCAAATTTTTATAAAACAATGAATCTTGCATGTCGGGCAATTTAATTTTTTGATGCTTCACAAACCCATCAGTTTTACAATCTAAGGGTTTTATTCTCACACATCCTTTTGACCAATTTGCACCATTCCATTCATTTTGATATTTTGGCACAAATTTATCCAAACACCCACATTTTGGAAAGCTGTTAATAGCACAACTACCATAAGCACCACAGATTAAATCACAACCGTCGACCGCAGGGATTGAAAAATAAAGAATCCAATCATTGACTTGGCTAGCCCACACCCATCGTTGTGCAACACCAGAGTGATTCATGGTCAATCTTGAAATCATTGAGGAATTGAACAATTTGTAAGTGTAAAAAACCTCATTTTCATTGAAAACCATATCAAATTTATAAATAGCGTTTTGTGGTAAGACGGAAATCCCACCAAAATCAATACCGTTCCATGGTTCACCTCGGTACAGAAGAACTTGCCCTTTTTTAATAATTTGATGCAGGTACCCACGAAGATCACACCCAAACATATACTCACCTACAGATGGATCATCATCACTTTTCCATGATGTGATGTAACTCTCGCGCCCAGTCCGCAAATCTTTGCCTATTTTCATTCCTGGCAGCATTGTATCACCCGGATAATCGAAACTTTGCCACAAGAAATTTGAGTTATCATTTTTATCTCTCACAACAAGATTCCCGGAATCTAAAAGTTGTGCGATTGGATTTGGGGTAGCTTTTGAAGTATTAGAAGACCATATGATTGTGTTCTTATCATTGGTAATGGTAAGAGCCCCATGATTTGTAACCTTTAACATACCTGAATTATCAGTAACCGGGGTCTCTCTATTAGCAACCCAAACAACAGTTTTCGTTGGGATGCTTTTGTACCATATACCAATATACCTGTTTTTTGAATTTCCCGGGCTGAAAAAGCCCAATTCAAAGAGCCCGCCAGACGAGATTATCGTGTCACCATCTTTTAATGGAGAAACTGAAGTGATTGTATCGTTTGAACCAGACACGATTGAAGTTAATAGAAAAGGGATCATGATTAATAATAGGAAATCCTTTTTATCTTCTAATCCCATATTTATGAACAGCAAACACGGTTGGAGTGGATCAAATCAGAATCCCAAATTGTGGTCCAAAACACTTTCTGCACTGGAAGCTGCATTTTCAACCAAAGAAACTAGTCATGTTTAATGCAAATAATATCACTTTGGTTCTAAGTAAAAGACCATTGTCTTGTTTTTATTTTATTCCAAGTCAATAGAAAAATTAAAAATTGAAACAGTATAGCTGTACCTACTGGACAATGAAGTCGACTGCACGAAACAAGTATATGATTTCTGCTTCAATATCTTCATTGCCAAGACTAATCATACACAAATTTGAAGAAACAACTGTTATTTTTCTTGAATAAGCAAATATTAAATAACAGTTGTGAAGCAAGTTGCTATGTTAAGAACTTAAGTTGAACCAACATCTTTAACAGACAAGCATGATGCTGATCATAAATGGCAGTTATAGGCAAAATGTGTCTGGTTGTAGGATAATGTAAGACTTGTATGAAGAAAGTAATATAATAAGAAGCTGAAATCATATAGTGTTTGTCTCTACTCTCTAGACTTCTGGAGAACTTGTGTTCCCTCAATCCCACAAAGATTGGAAAGTAATGCTAGCTTGATAAATAATAATTAAGGGCAAACCTGGTGCAGAAGGCTCCCTCATGCGTGGGTCCGCGGGATGTCGGGCCCATGCTTGTATTTCTACAAGGGGTTGTTTCCATGACTCGAACCCATGACCTCCAGGTCATATGATAGTAACCTTACCACAGCTCCAAGATCCATTCCTGATAACTAATGATTAAATAAAAGAAAATCTTGATCAAAATATGTCGGTTTTGGGTCATGGATTGGATCTACGTCCACTTGGTATAGGCCTGTAAACGAATAGAAGAATCTTGATCAAGTAACCTTACGGAGCATGTTCATGTTTGTTCGTTTAACTTTAACCGAAAAAACAATGGAACATGAACAATTAAACGAACAGAGTTTTCTTGTTTGTGTTCATTCGTCAAGAAATTGAACATGCTCATGTTAGTTTAAGTTTAGTAGTTAATTGTATGAATGAACGGTTCACGAACGTAAAACAAACAAAAACAAAGATATACGAATGAACATAAATGAATGAGCATAAATGAAACTAATTGGACGAACATCATTCAAAAGAATCAAAAGTAAACGCGGATGTCATTCTATTGGAGCTTAAAAATTAATAAAAATAGATCAATCTGTAGTGGGTGATATTTAACTTTCATAAAACTAGACTAAATTGCAATGGACCTAAAAGATTCAAATGAATATATAAGAAATGTAAACTTATGAACATAAATGAATATAAATGAACGTTCACACACATATATGAAGAAGAAGACATGTGTTAATGTTCGCTTGTTTAACTGAATGAACAGAAAGTAGTTGTTCGTGTTTGCTCATCACTTCATCTATTCGCTCAACGGTTCATGTACGATTCAATGTATGTTCAGTTCATTTACAGTCTGGGAACAAGTAATAACGGATCAGTAATTGTCTTCATGCAGTTCATGACTTCAATTCCATAGAATTACTGTTAATGACAAATTTCTTCATCAAAATATTTTGGTGTTAACAGATTAAACTAATGTGTGTATAAATTCAAGTTATTAAGCACAAACTTTAACACTACACAGTCAAACGTCAATGTCCCCTTCCCATGTGAAAACAACTGCACTTGCTAGGGCAAAATCATAATCACATGAAGCCACAAACATCTGTCAAGTTCGAAATTGGAAAATAATTAGGGTTTAAAATCTACAATTCAATTGGTGATACTACTACCATCGGCGAAATTTCATTTCAAACATTGAGCATACCGAAGAATATGATGATGATTTCGTGATCGGGAAAGATGTGATGAAAATCCGTCTTGATGCGATGCTTCCTCCATGGAATTGAGAATTCCGTCTTCCTAAACTTCGATTTAGAATTGGGATTCCCGTTCGTCATGTTCGACGCAAAAACCCTCGAATTAATGGTTTAACACTCAATGAAGTGATCAGATATTGTAGAAATATTAGGGGATCTTTAACTTCGGGATCTCACAGGCATTTGATCCGATTAGGCGATTATCATATGCGTAAATTGAAGAATGAGCATAACAAAGAAGATCATCGGTGATCGTTTCATTTGTTTTGGTTTGCTCAATATTAGTTTGTTTGTCTTGTATAAGTTGATCATCATTTATTTCCAGTTTTCCTTAATTTTTTTCTTATTTTTTTTTTATGTTTGTTTGTTACTTTTTTACGAAAAAACATTTTATAATAATCTCTTAGATGCTGTTTGTTTTTTTTACGGTAAATGTCTGCGGTCTGCGGACCACATCTGCAGACATTTGCAGGAGAAGAGTTGGACCAAACGTCTGTAGTCTGCAAGAAAAAGACTGTTTGTTTTTTAACATCTGCAGACTGTAGGGGGCAGCGGCGGGGCGACGGTCGGGAAGGTGGACGTGACGGGTGGGCGGGAGGTGGCGTGTGGGACGGCAGTGAGGGGAAGGAGGAGGGTAGAATGAGAAGAGGTTAGAAGACCTGTGAAGTAAATGGTCCATGTCTGCCTCATGCAGAACTCAGGAAGACCTTTTTTAATGAAAAGTCTTCCGGAAATCAAACAGTCTGCGCTCTCAAAACGTATTCTCGCGTTTGCGTGGGCGCAGATGAAGAGGTGGGCAAGAGCTTTTTGAAAAAAACAAACATCCTCTTAGTGTAGTGGTTTAAATCATTAACTTGATGTTATTAATTTCTAACTATTAATTTATTATTAAAACTTTAAAAATTAAAATTATTTTTAATACGATCATATTTGTGGATTTGAAGTGTCTGCAAGAGATCAATAAACACATAACATCATTTTAGAATTTTTCTAGCAAAACCTTCAACAAACCCAAATTTCAACGAACCAAATCCATCCTCTCTCTTTTCTCCCCAGTGGTCTCTTCTTTCCTTCTCATGGTCGCCCGTGAAGAAGGATTTCCACCTTTAGAACTTTTCGAGATTTTCGTCATCTTGGAGGTGAAAGATCTTTGATTGTGGATGACTGGACTCATATTAAACTTTAGAGGTCACGTCGGCTTGACTTCTATTATTAAATGATTTAGTCTGAGTTGATATATGTTGATTACACTCCCTTTACCGCATAATATAATTTACTTTGTGTTAAGATTTGACATCAAATTTAGATCACAACATTACTCATAAAAAGCATTTGCATGGTAAAAACGTCACCTAAACCAATCTTTTTGGTTATATAGTATTAATATTAGATCAAATAACAATTCTAATCAATAAAATTAAATTAATAACTATAATAAATAAATAATTATAGCCGTAGTAATAATAGTGATTTTAGTTATAGAGAAATAAACGGCAAAAGATGAACGATAGGAGATATTATGAGAATTGAATATAAATGTTTAAACTTATATAACTATCATTAAATATAATTTTTATGTAAAAAATCAGTGACTTTTGAGAGTTTTAAAAGCCAAGAATAGATGATGTTCGATATTTTGGTATTTTCAAAATTACAGAATAAATAATTAAATACAAGGGAAGTATTAAGAATGTTTCACATATGAATGGCATACTCACATGCTACTCCCAACAATGTTGTGAGAATGTTCAATTTCTCAAATTCTTTATACTCAAAACACACATTTAAAGAAGCGACAAGACTTGATATGATAATGTAAAATATATAACGTGATATAAAATTTATTGTTTCAACTTGTTTATTTTTTTTATTTTTATGTATAGATTAACTTTCTTAAAAATTATTGGTACATGTGACACCTTATCATCAGCAGTCTATTACTAGCATACTCTATATCACATTAGATAAATAGCTCTAGCATGCTATCTACACCAAGTTAGACATATTTGTCACAAAACAAAAATTAAATAAACTAGATAACCTCCCTTTTCAAAAAATCTAAAGATATGAAGGATTTTAATCATGAGTATTCTTTAAACAAAATATGATTTTACTTTAAAAAGCTTCATGTATACACCTTGCCGTTTAAGCTCTTAGATTTCTAACTTTACTTGATAACGACTAGCTACCTAAAAATCAACTACTTAAGCATAATCTAAATTTATACGAAACAATGATCAAGTTTTTCATGCCCATGGCCAATTCACTCTAGTTGTTCTAACTCATATGTAGACATCGATGTAGTCATGCTTAAACACTCAGGACTTGGTGGATTTGAGCTTCATTACCTTGATTTTAATCAAAGACAGACCAATTGATTTCAAAGCTACCAAAGCAAGTTTGATCATCTTTTATGCTTCATATGAACATTTATTTTCAAAACACTCATGGAAGCACAATTGTCCATGTGAAACAACGTTTAGGGGCTGATTGTTTTACCCTTTTAATGGTTCAGATATCTGAATGGTTTAACACTTAATGGTTCAAAGTGTTTGTTCCGTGAGCAGATGTGTAAATGGTTAAACACTTTTGCATTTGAATGGTTAAGCATTATACCGAGGGGCTGTTTGATAACTTTCGAATGGGTAAGTGCGAAACCATTAAGAGATCTGAACTATTATGTGTTGAACTAGTAACAGGTCTGAATCATTAAGAACTGATATATTGTTTAACTATTCAGATGCAAATTATGGATCAATTCAGATAAGACCTCTTAACCTTTCAGATTATAATGATTCATAACAATTCAATCACATAGGGACATAGGGACATATTAGAATCCCATACAATCTATACTATATAACAAAAGAAGGTTTTTTAGGTACACGTGCCAACTTCTGGTGAATTCTAAACTATTGTTTTTCGCATCTCTCTCCTATTAAATGAAAATATTTTTAATTAAGTAAACTAAATAATTAGATACCCAAAATATAAATCGTCTTATTTTAATAAATTATTAAAACATGTTAAATTGGTAGATTTCAGTTATTTATCTTATCTTAGAATATAATTTTATAATTCTTGATTTTTATTATTTGTTATTTATAATTTCTTAAATTTTCATCTTTTATTATTTTATTAATAGCTAATGGCAGGTAGCATACAATATATTATTAAAGCCTAATGATTTTAATATGTTGACTTTTTTCTACCCATATAATACATGGGTTTCTAAACTAGTATACCTATATAGGAATGACCATCTTGGTGATTTAATCACAAAATGTCTTTTACATTAACACAAAAGGAACAATAGAAGCGAAATCATAATCATTCACTAGTTAACGAACATAATTGACTAACGTTCAAACAACCATATGAAATCAAGTCCCGATAATAAAAGAAAAAAAAAAAAAACTAGAGTCTTGGTTGTGATCATGAGAAAAGAAATAGTTCGTCTTAAAAAAAAATATATATATATATATACCGTCACTCACGGGCGTCACTGCATAATTGAAAAGGTAACCACTTTATAACCCCTCAATAAGCCCACCTTAAACAATAATTGGGCTACAAAACAAGCTCAAAAACCACACAAGGGCCCAAATAGTGAATACCATCCGAAAGGGAAATGGATTGGTCATAAAGAATACAGGACGTATAGTACCTTCCCGCAGATGGTACATGCATGGAGCAATCATGCATTAATGAACATGGCTGCAACGTCTCTTAGCATTAATAAGAAGACCATAATTTTTAAAAAAGGATTTGGATTATGAATAAACCACTGATCCCACCAACGAGACCAAAAGCAGTCGCCGACAACAAGGAAATCAATGATGGATCTTAATGCAATAAAAGGGTTTTTCTTTTGAAGAACAAGTTTAAGTTTTTACTCCCACTTTTAATACTGTTTCATTGCTTAAGCATCTACTCTTCCAACCATTTTCATAAGCATAAATGTTTATCCTCATGTTCGAGCTTGGTCACAAAGGCCACCCTACGGGGTCCGCTTGTGACGAGTAATGGTTGTTTGTTTTGACAGTAACAGATTCGTAGGGTCTCTTTCATCCCTATAGTATTCTACTTAACTCGTTTTGCAAATTGGCCTAGAGTTCTTTGCAGTCACTAGAAACTGTATGCAAACCCCTGAAAATTGCTACTGCAGTTTCTTTTTATTATTTCCTTCTTGGGCTTCTTTTCCTTCTTGTGGGCTTGGATTAATCCAAATTAAAAGCTGCCATTAAATGGTTAAATTAACGACATTAAGTTTAAAAAACCATGTGAAATCCTAACTCCTTTTAAGTCCTTTTTTAAGGGCAAAGATATATGTACATCCAAATATTAATATCTCTGGACAGCTTGAATACGGTCCGTATTGATCAATATGACTCGTATTGGTCTGCAAAATATCAAATAAGTCAATTTATAAACTTTTACGGCCCTTATCTGTTGTTACGGCCTGTAATGACTTTAACTTACGGGGCCGTAACAAGGCTTATGACCGTAAGTAAAATTTTTATTTTTTATTTTTCAAAATTAATTTTTCTGATTTTTTATTTTCTAAATTGTTTTTTTATTTTATAATTTATTAAGTAATATTATTTATTAAGTTTACTCTTTACTTTTATAAATACTTATTAATAAATTCGACTCATCATTTTAGTTTTTTTTGCTTTTATAAAATACTTGTCTACAAATTTAATAAATAAATTTATTATGGGCGTATTATAGATACACTTATTGGTTATTGAGACGCTCTCGTCTTCTCTATCTCTCTTTACATACACTGATACACACACATGTAGAGAGAGAGATATATAGAGAGAAGGGTGTTCTAATAATCCAGTGGATGTACTAATAACCAAAGCTTTTATTTTATTTTATTTATAAATAAGTTTCTTTTATAAAAGTAAAAAATAAACTCAACAAATAATATAAATTAATAAATAATAAAAAATGTAAATAAAAAATCAAAAAGTAGAACTTTTCAGAAATCTTACTTGTGATCATAAGGCTCATTACGACCACGTCGTTACGGGCCGTAACGGACAATACGGGCCATAAAAAATCTTGAATTGACTAATTGATATTTTACAGATTAATATGGGTCGTACTGGCCAATATCACATGATTCACATCTAGGTGTATCTACAATACGTTTTTTTCTAAATAATTAAATGGCTTTTATCATAAGTTTCTTATAGTTAATAACCGATCTTTGAAAAAAAGATACCTAATAATAATAAAATTATTATTACTACTACTACTATTATTACTATAATAATTATTATTACTACTACTATTACTATTATTATAGTATTGTTGTTATTAATATATAGTTTTTATTTTTTTATTTGGGTATTAAAATTTTATTTGTAGTTAATTATTATTTCTTTCAAGGAGTCAGAGACTTATCTATTTCAAGTAAAAATGATACAATTTAATCACAAGTCACGTCTCAAAAAATACGACCTGTAAACACTTGTTATATCTAATGGTCACAAAATAATTAAACTCCTAATTTTCTAACGTGACACCTTGGAAAAGTTAAAAGATTCTTTTGAGAAGACGTGTCCGAAAACCATGATTTATGGACTCGTTGGAAAAATTGTTATATACCAACAATCGTTTCTAGATTTGTTACGAAATAGATTTGATCACCCTAAGCTGTATTGCAACCAAAATTTGTCATTTTACGGTGTTTGTATTTGATTACGTCATTACGGTAAAAAAAAACTTAAAATAACAATACAATTATCACTAAAGTGTCAGTTCCTTATTAAATTTTAATCATTTTTCACTAGTGGCGAAGCCAATTTATTAGGAGGGGAGGAGACGCACAAATTTTATGAATTTGTAGTGCAAAAATTTATAAATTTGTTAAGTTTTAGTCTAATTTTGATTGAAAATGAGACATTTTGACTGAAAATACGACTTTTTTTAATAAGCTAGGGGTAGATTTTGTTTGAATTTCAAGTTAAAGTTTAACTCTTTAATTTTACCCATCGTGCTAGAAAATCATGGCTACGCCACTGATTTTCACACGTCAGTGCAAATTGGCAAGAGTCGTGCACGTCTAACATTCAAATTAAGTACATTGATTAGACATCCAAATTAAGTACATTAATCAGATATCCAAATTAAGCAAATATATCGATTTAGGACGAAAATAACATTGAGTGAATAGAAAGATTAGGCAAACTTTATTTAACAGAAACTTTTGAACTCAAAATTCATTAAATAATAAGTAGTCTAAGGTTTATCCACACACTCCACTAAATAAACTAACTTAAGTTTTTTAATTTTTAATTATAAATTTTAGTTTGTAGTTTACAACCTAAAAACGTAATGCATTCTCAACTTGTATTCTACAGTTGTGTCCTAGTGTGGCTTCTTCCCCTCATGCACCCAACCACACACCACCATATCTCCTCTCGCTACTTTCCGTTGTCAATTTCCATTGTCAACTTCTCGTTGGAAAGACCTAACTGATAGACGAAATATCTTGAATGGGTATGTGTGTATAAGACCGAGTATGAGATTAACTTTAAATTTCGACGAGTTTAGGACGACCATGGCATTAGGTGACATATGTCTCATTATCCGAGATTAATCACATACGAGTTTATGTGCCTTGATACCATATTTCTTAGGGGGTGTTTGTTTTTCTGAAAAATATCTGCGTAGGCTCTTTTGTCTGCGCCGCGCAGACCACGCGCAGACATTGCCATCTGCAGACTGTTTGTTTTTTCGAAGACATTTCATTAAAAAACGTCTGCGCGACCTCTTTTTGGTGCAGACTTGGTCCAGCCACTTCTAAGGTCTGCAGACCTCTTCTTAAACACCAACACCCACCATCACCACCACCGGCCGCCTGCAGACTTGGTCCAGCCACTTCTAAGGTCTGCAGACCTCTTCTTAAACACCAACACCCACCATCACCACCACCGGCCGCCGCCACCACCGTCCACCTCCGCCGCCACCACCGTCCGCCGCCACCACTGTCCGCCACCACCACCGTCCGCTGCCACCCCCGTCCACCTCAAACCGTCCGCTGCCACCACCGTCCACCTCCGCCACCAGCCACCGTCCGCCACCACCCACCACCACCACCACCCACCGTCCACCACCACCATCCAGGGCCGCCATCCACCACCATCACCACCATCCGTACACCACCACTAATTTATTTTAATAATTTGCAGAAGTTAAAAAACAAACAGTATTCTTCTTGCAGACTGCAGAGGTTTGGTCCACCTCTTCTGCCACAGATATTTGCAGATCTGGTCCGCAGACTGCAGACATTTTACCTCTTAAAAAACAAACACCACCTTAGTTGAACTTGTTTGACTTATGACAACTCGAGCTTGACTAATTTAAAGCTACATGATAAAAGCTTGAGCTCTCTTCAGCTTGAGTTTAGATTTTTATCATTTATTAATTATTTATTTATCTTTTTTAATGATAGGTTAGATGTTAGAATTTAGTAACACAAAGTTAATTATAATCCATTAATCTTTCTATATCGAACACGTACACCATAATTATGTATTGTAAAGAACTTTTACACATCGTTACACCACTGATGTAACGTGTTTCCCCTCATTTCAAAATTTCCCTCGTTTTTTAAAAACTTTACTCTTTTTTTTAACTTTCTTAACTATGAAGTATAATATTATTTTTAATACAAATTATACCATTAAATAGACCATTTTAATATCTTTAATTCGAATATAGTTTAGTTATATTTTTTTAAACGTTCGTTGTGGATCACTAATTGACTTAATGAGTTATCACAGTAAACAAGAGTTTACATTTGATACATATCCGTCATTATTATGCAGACACATATTAATACACTAGTTTATAATCTGTGTAATACACAGTTTGAATTAATAAAATATAATTAAATTATCTATAAATAAGTACTTTAAATAAAACAATAATAATATCATTTTAAACTTTTGTTTTATGAGATTGTTTTTATACATTATGTTTTTCAAATATAATTTTTATTTTTTAATCACCCTTAAAATAAAAAAATGGTTTTAAAAAGTTAGAATTTATAGGAAAGTTTTTTGTTTAAGAAAATTTTTGTATCTTATATTTTTTTAAAGTTTGTTTGTTTTTTATATAAAATTTGGTTTATAATTTTTGCAATATCTTTTAATTTGGAAATGTTTTAAACAATATAATTACTATTTATTATTATCATTTATTATAAGAGAGAGTCGGGAAAATCAATACGAGAAAGCATAATATTTCGACACGTGGCACTTTAAAAGTTTTTTTTATTATAATAGATTAAATAAAAAATGAATAAATAATAGGCTAGAGTCACAATACTAGTTAACTCGAGATATGAAGCTTAAATAGAACTAATCTTAAATGATTCCAACTTTAAACAAACACATTTGAAATAGGTATACGAACCTAATCCTTGGAGTCATTTGTCCGTCATACATTCGTCTGTTTGACCGGAAGAAGCATCCATGGTCAATCTATTTATTTCAAAAGTTCTAAACAAAACCGAATTATGACTTCAACTACATTAAATTGTTTCCAACTTTGCTTTCGCGACGGTCGTATGCACATCAACTTTGATTTAGTATTAATTTTTTTCACTTTTTATATTGTAAACTGTTTGAATATTTAATGATTAAAATTAAAAAATGAGATCGGCCTTAAAGTTTGAATTAAAGATTTTGTTCTAAGTATTTTCTAGTTTGTTTTCTAAATTAGTCTGATACAAAACATACGATGACAGCCCACCAACATAAATGACACAAATCTATCTACTATAATAGAAAGATAACTAGGAAGGATACGTGGTAGCACCGCATTCCTTCTCATTAAATTTTTTCTGCTTCTATCTTCTAATAAATAATCTCATTAATTACTAATAATATTATTTAATTATTTTTCAGATTAAAATCATTTTTTAATAAATTAACAAAAAAATATTTTTATTAATGTTATTTCTAAAGAAATATTTTTCTATAAATAAAAAAAATTTCTAAAATAACAGACTTTCTTGATTTTTTTAAATAGAAAAATTTTTATAAATAAAAAAATTATAATTGAGAGTTATAATAAGAAATTTTTTAAAATTAATATTTTTTTAATGTTTGTTTTGTAACAAAATTTTCATTCTATATATATGAAGGAAGATCTCAGTTGTATCTTATATTAGAATATTTTTTATAATTAATAATATTTTATTTATTTATTATTCTTTATTCAATGCGTGTAATACACGGATTTACTAAAACTAGTATATAATATAACAAATCGTGAAATATTATGTATCATGACATCAAATTACGTGCATGTGGTAGCTTGGGAGAAAATAAGATTGTATTGCTTTTTTAGCGAACTTAATGTTTAAGTCTCATAATTAGGTTGTAATTTTCGGTGACAGTCTCTCTCCATTAATTTCAGTTTTACTATTTAAATTTTAATTAAAGTAATCATTTTTCTTTAAAAGATTAAAAACATCAATTTATCTCCAAAAGTTTCATATGTTGTTTCAATTTCACTTCAAAAGTTTCATTATTTTGGATAAAACTAAAACAACTAATGAAACTTTTGGATTAAAATTGAAACAATTTATGTAACTTTTGAAGGTAAATTGATGTTTTTAATATTTAAAAAAAAAATAATTATTTTTAACAAAACTCAATGAGTAAAATTAAACTTAACTCTATTATTTATTATCTGATCTATTCTTCCTCATAACTAATGGTGGCTGCAAGAAGACGAGAACAAAGCTACCTTTGAAGGCGGGTTATAGCTCATTAGATTTAATATTACATTTAAAGGAATAAGTGTATTTAAAAATATTTATTTTCTACAAATATTGTTAAAAGCTACTCAGATGCATGCATGCTAAATTAAAAAGTATTTATTTATTTAAATACTTAACGACCACGATAAAAGTTACTATCAATGGTGAGATGAATACAAATCGTACACAAGTAAGTTAAAGACATAAATAATAAACATAATCATATAACTTTTTTTATTTGAAGAGTTATTCACTTATTCTTAAAAGTTAAAACATCTGCACAACCAATATAGTTGCCTTGGATTATGATAGAAAGGGGTCAAACCAAAAGTCAAAACTTTTTTCTCAGTTCCAAGTGATGTTTGGGGCCCCAAATTGTCCAAGCATGCAAGCAAGTACTTTTGTGATGATAGAAAAGAACATTCGTTCCACCCTTTCACGTCCTCAATTTAACTTCCTTTTCTCCCTAAATGCGAATAAGGATTCTTAATTGCTTTATACACTTTGTTGTTTATATAGTTTTTCCGGAACACGACTAGATCAGCTTGATTGTGAATAGGTTATATATAAAACCAATCCGGTTATGTTTATTTGGGTTGTTTCCAGTTTAACCGGATCGAGTGATAGGATCGTATTTTAATTTTTCTTAAAAATATTTTTTTTGTTTTCTTTTCAATCTAACTTTTAATTTAGTATTAGAGAATTCATATTTATATATTGAAGCCCTCTTATATTAAATTGAAAAAATATAAATCTTTATTAAAAACATATATTATTTTTATATTTTATTATATTACTATTTATTAGATATACAAAAATAACTTTAAGTTTTCAATTAACAGCATTATCCGGTTCTTACATTAGTTCAAGAGATCGACCAGCCGAACTAGTTCTAGTTTTGAAAATATTGGTTTTATGATACCAGGAAAAACTTGAATTAATATATATTTTAGATTACATTTTTTGTTAAATACTATTGGCCAAAATAATTGTTTTTAAAAATAAAGTGTAAAAAATTAAACTTTGATTTTAAAACTAAGAAAAATACATGTACCTCTTATAACCACCCAATTTCACAATTTCCCATACTAGACCATAATAGAAACCAACTATATAACTATTTTGGTTGCCGTTAAAAAAAAGCCTATTCTTGGTTAAGTACTCTTCAAGTGTCTCTATTCATTTCGAGTAGCAAACCTGATCTATACTTGAACCAAAATTTCATAATTCCGTTTTACCTTTTTTTAATCACGATTGGAAGCTCATTTTTACTTCAACCTCTAGTCTGCTTATTTCATCCTTTATATTTTGTTAGCACTATAAATTCATAATAAAATACAAAATAAATACATATTTAATTTTTTAAATAAGTGTTACACACATAACTATAGATTATTCGGTTTTTAAAACTAGTTCGATCAGTTGATGTTGGTTCATTTACATGTCCGGTTATTAAACATTTCTCAATTCACAAACTCCATATGATGATCCTTGATTTGCATCATCATGGTGTAATCGTTGACCTTGATCTAAGCCGGCTCATAACTAACCAAAAAATAAATTAAGCCGCCAATGGTCGTTTTATATATTTAAACGGGTAGTTAAGGGAATAAAGGTTTCTTATATTTGTATAATAATTATAGATACGTCTAGAATTAGAATCGTGACATTTTAAAACATGTGCCAACTAACTGTCAATTGGTGTCACCTATATTAAATAGCGTCTTTTATAATTAAATAATGGAGTAAATTGTAATTTTTATTCTTATACTTTGATGAAAATTATCACTTTCATTCAAGAGTTTGTTTTTATGCATCTGGGTTCTTGTAATTTACAAATCTTTTCATATGCATCTAGTTCGTTAACTCCATTCAAAATTCTCTATTAAATGAGGGGTATATTAGTTATTATACATATTTGCTTTATTTTTCTTTTTCTTAACCATAACTATTTTAGTAATTATGGTTTGAACATGTTTGCTACTTAAGTCCAAAAGAAACCACCACACCACCACCCCTTCACGAAACACCACATCACCACCACCCTGTGATAAAACCACCACACCACCTCCCCATCACAAAAACCAGCAAACGACCACCACCACCCTATCACAAAACCACCAACACCACACCAGATTGTCGCCACCACCACACACTAGATCTCCAAACCACCACACGCACTAGAAGACCGTCACCATATAAACGCTAGAAATCGATCGTCAATCTTGAACTTGTAACAGACCCATTCGAAAACGCATACGGGACCCTTGAAAACGAGTATTGTGGAGGTATTAATAAGGTTTAATATGCATTCTCGAAGCGATATGTTACAAGTCAATGTTAACTGTTGATTTCTAAGGTTTACATGGTGGCGGCGATCTGGTGTGTATGGTGGTGGTGGGCGGTCTGGTGTGGTATTAGTGGTTCTGTGATGGGGAGGTGGTGGTGGTTCTTTTGATGGGGTGGTGGTTTTTTTATTGAACCGGCAAACATGCTCAAACCACAAGGATTAAAATAACAATGTATCTAAAGTGTATAGATTAAATATTTAAATCAGGTTAAAAAAACATATATAAAATGACCAATATACCCATCGTTTAACGGATAATCTTGGATGGAGTTAACACACTGGATGAACATGACAAGATTTGTAAATGACACGGACTCAAATGCGAGAAAACAAACTATTTGATGAAAGTGTCAATTTTTACCAAACCACGGAAAGGAAAATGACAATTTACTCTAAATAATGTGTACTTGCTATAAATTTGATTGATAGTGACGAGTGAATAGGTGTTTAATATTTATAAATTGGAAAACAAATTTATAAAAGAGAGTTTATATATAGTTAAGGTAGTAAAATAGATTGTTTTTACTGACAAGTTGATATGTTAAAAAAAAATAAACGGATCAGTATTCAATATTTTTTTTTATGAGTTGTAAATATTTCTTGAATCATGTTTATTCTCTCTTAACCCTTGCCCTGTCATCGTATCTTTCGTGATCTTCGAATACTAAATAATGGATGTTATTATTGTTTAATTATGATGATGATCATCATTATAAAGCAAATATATATCATCATCTAAATAAGATTCGATATTTGGAATTTTAGTCCGTTTAAAGGTAAGGTAGAAAAAAATAAAAAGATATTTTAGTGTCATTTCATCACTATCTTCATTTGTTCTTCCATCAACGTCTTTACTTTGAAGATTCTATAGAAAGAGAAAGGAAGTTTGATAGAATTTGAGATATTAGTAAGGAAATACTATGAATTTGAAATACTAACTATAAATGACAAGGGCATACCACGTTGATTTAATTCAAAAAACTAGATTTAAATAACAAAGGTAATATATTAAGGGAACAACTAAAAACCATTAAGAACTCTTTCTACGCTAAATCGAAACGGTTTTTATGACCAACTTAAGAACAAAATAGCAATATTTATAGACTAAGGTTTATTCAGTTGACCAACATTGAATTTATTTAACTTTCATTTACCAATATTTTTTTTTTCAACCATTAACTCATGTATTTATTAAACATGCGTCTAAACTTACAACATCTGCTCAAAATAAGCATCAGTTTAACACCTTTATCATTAGAATAAATGTTATATGGTGACCGCTAATAGCTTGTATGTTTAACTCTTAGAGTATTTACATCAACTTTCTTATTTTTACTCTCATTTCTAAATTAGAAAGAAACATAAAAAAATATGTAATTTTGTCTCATCCTAATTTCCATCCATTATATTTTTAAGTGAAACCATAATGATCCCCCCACTTAGGGCTCACTAGCTATGCGTCTCCATATATGTTATTTTATATTTTTTATTAGTTATGAGCGAAAAAAATGAAAAAAGTAATAAAATAATATAAATAAGTAATATTTAAGTGAAGTAAAGCTGTAAAGATAAATATAAAAAATAAATATGAGAAGTTTTAGAAACTGAATGAAATTTATAAGGATGTGGGAGTTTGATGAATGCTTTTGTTTTTAAACTATACGTAGTTTTTTTGGGGCTTTAAACATGACGATATGTACACAAGTGAAACTACAAACACCATTATAAGCTAATTAAAAAGTGATTCAAATCCATAGGGCTTCAAGCCTTTAACTGATGTTAAACATAATTAACTGACGTTTAACTAAATAAATAAACACCACATTTAACTTAATGTTAGCTGTTAGTGATGTAAAGTGACGTGGGCGTGACAACAACATGCCATCATCACCCACGCTGGTAAGAACAAATAAGCGTTACCCTTTCCCCACCAATACGACGTCGTCGCTCTCATAA
This sequence comes from Flaveria robusta, assembly GCA_025506415.1. Classification (NCBI taxonomy): domain Eukaryota; kingdom Viridiplantae; phylum Streptophyta; class Magnoliopsida; order Asterales; family Asteraceae; genus Flaveria; species Flaveria robusta. Next base: position 3,126,896 of record CM046474.1, on the reverse strand, counting down.
ATCTACATTAATTCAACAAATCTCTTGAATTAATTCGCCAGCTGGCGAGTTCCAAACGATCCCCAAAACCATAGTATAAATAGGAGACGTTAGTGCTCATCGTTGGTCAGTCAATTCAATCAAACGTCAAAAAGCTTCACACAACTCTGAGTGCTTGAATTAGTTTTCCTTCCGACGACCGTCATCAATGGCTACAAAAGTGTACATCGTGTATGTGTTCTTAATCTCTATTTCAATTATGATGTTCGCGATGTTGAATTGTTGAATGTTGATTAGTTGTTGCTTTCAATTCGTTTTTACGCAATTTGATTTGATCGGTTATGAATGATTATCCGTTGAAGTTTGAACGATCTGTTAGTTGCTGTGGATGAGTTTGTGCGATCTAGATCGGTTGATAAATGATAATTTGGACTTCCTAGAGTGATTTTCGGTACAGATATGGAGGATTGATATGAAATTGTAGTATTAATCTCTCTTTCGATTATGATGTTCGCGATGTGGAATTGTTGAATGCTGATAGTTGTTGCTTTTTGTTCAATTTTTCGCAACTTGATTTGATCGGTTTTGAATTATTTTCCTACGAACGATCTATTAGTTGTTGTTGATGAGATTGTGTGATCTAGATCGGTTGATTAATTGATAATTTGGACTTCATAGAGTGATTTTTGGTATCGCTATTGAGGACTGATTTGAATTCGGAGTATAGATCAATGATCATTAGGTGAAAAATTACAGATGGAAAGTAGAATTAGATGTGCATTTGAATCGACTGGTAAACCTTTCCAATTGCGGGCCCTAAAATTATGTATATGTAAATTAGGAATAAGATAGCGAAGGTATCGTACTCGTTGATCATCAATGTAGATGCAGGTCTTCTCTGTTGTTAGTATTTTATATTTTATTTAAGTGCTAGAATTTCTATTTCTGTGTTCTCATAATCTCATGTATTGTTGTAATGAAGTGATGCTGATTGATATAATAACTACTGAAATAATCGTCCCTAAGTGGACATCGTGGCAGTAAGATGCATTATCTCTATCTAATAGGTTGAAGGTTCAAATCTTGAACAAGAGGTATAAATGGTTAATAGGAATATGTTAGGAGTTGTTCTAAAAAACTATTCAAATAATCAAATTTAGCCTAGGATATAAAATTGTAAAAGGTTTCTTAGGATTTGGGAAAGTAACAAATTAAATTATGGGTTAGTGGAAGAAACATTGATTAAGAAAGATGTGTTGCGACTTGCTAGTTCTTTGATAGCAAGCAACCTGGGGCAAGAAATTTAAAATATAAAAAGATTTAGGTAAATGATTAAGACACCACATAAGGCATTTAAGTATAATATATATATATATATTCATATTGTTGCTTGTATAGATGATGTCCTACCATTTGAAACTGATGTGTCAGAACCTTATAAGGACGCCTGACAATCTGACATCCTTCATTGTATAACCATCACATCCGTAACTTCTGATAGAAATTATTAATATGTTAGGTGTAGAATGTATTTATTCTTGGGTCCTAATATAGAGACACCCACCCAGATAAATCGACACCCCCTTATACGCCGCGTATGGGTCCATACGCGGTTTATAGGGTCGAATACATTGAAAACGAGGAAAATTCAGGGGGGCTGTCAGAGAGCTATACGCCCCATATAGCCCTATACGACCCTCCTATACGACACATATAGGGCTATACGACGCGTATAGCGAATTTCGACACTTACTACGAGGAAAAATTCAGGGGGCTGTCAGATGGCTATACGACACATATAGCCTTATACGACACCCCCTCCTATACGACGCGTATGGGGCTATACGACACGTATAGAAATTTTGGGGTGTTGATTTAAAATCATGGGGTGTCTATTTAACGGGTCCCTTATTCTTTTGTGTTGTTTGTGATCAACTTTGTGCAACTCTAAGTATTTAGCTAATACTCATTACCAAGACTCCAGCAAAGTCAAGTTTTCATACGAGGTTTTAAAGGGGGTTCTATGAGGTCAGTAAGTAAGCATTCAGTTATGCTTGTTACATTGTGGAGCCCTTTCAAAAGAAACTATGATGGGAAGACAATGTGCTTGTTGCCTTTTTAAAACAACTTATTTCACTAGCAATAATAGATAAGTAATTTGGATAAGCAATCCCAAACGCCTCAAAACACATTTTTGCTGTACCAAAAAGCATAGAGCAGATAAGCAGTTTTAATAAGTAATCCAAACATGTCCTTATTGGAAAGGACCCTAAATAATCATCCACTGAAGTTGTAACTATGTGTATTTGAACAATAAGAGTTCTTGATCAGAGTTTTTCCCGTTTGTAATCTGTATGGATTATGGAAGAACTTGGTTTTTGGGCATGTCAAACAACCTATGAAATCACAATTGCTTCCTTTAGGTGATAAAGTATACGAAGTTAAAACATCAAAAAAATAGTTTACGATATAATCAGCTCATGTCGACTCTACTATCAAGGAGTGAAGTAGGCTAATCTAAACCTATAATTTGCTTGTATTGCAACAGCATCTGCCCAAAAGAAACTATTCTATGAATCTTAAACTTTTGTTCTTCTCCAAACATGTATAGATGTTTGATACTAAAATTATGCTTTCAGTTGTCCTGCTGCATCATTAAAATACCTATTTTTTCCAATTTTCATTCTGATGACCAACTCTTATATCAGAGATTTCTACCTTTCCTCTTTAATAAATAATTTTTTTTTAAATTTACTGTATCTTTTTTTTAAACAACTTTCTAGGTTACTAACAGTTAATTCTTTCCATTATGCCAGGTACTACTCAATGTATGGACATGTAGAGAAGCTAGCTGAAGAAATCAAAAAGGGTGCAGCATCTGTTGAAGGAGTGGAAGCCAAATTATGGCAGGTAGATAATTTTAAGAAGTGTTCGATTATCTGATTAATGTATGTTCAAGAATCAGATAATATGTTAACATTGTTTTTAAGCTTGGCAAAATGACGGGTCGAAACAGGTTCAGGTCAAACAAACCAGTAGAATTTATTCTTAAATCCTGTTTTGAATGTAGGTCCCAGAGACATTGCCTGAAGAGGTGCTTGGGAAAATGAGTGCACCACCAAAGAGCGATATACCGCTAATCACACCAAATGAACTCTCTGAAGCAGATGGATTTGTTTTCGGGTTTCCAACAAGATTCGGTATGATGTCTGCTCAATTCAAAGCCTTTTTTGATTCCACTGGTGGCCTTTGGAGAACCCAACAGCTTGCTGGCAAGCCAGCTGGCATATTCTATTGCACTGGATCTCAAGGCGGAGGCCAAGAAACTACTGCGTAAGTAAAGTTGTGAAATGGGTCGTGTTTATGGGTCGGCAGGCCGAACCCGACACGAACCCAAAAACATATCAGACACAATATGAACCTGAACAGTACAATATTTTTACGAATTGACAAGAACACTACCTACTTGACCTGAAAAATTTGACATAAAATACTCAATCAATTAAGTTATGACATAAACATATTTATTCAAATTTATAAAAATATAAACATATTTATTCAAATTTATAAAAATAACCGGGTTGAACTTGTCTGACCCAAACACATAAAACACAAACCCAGTCATGTATACTTGTCATATCCTAAATTCACACCCCTATCCTTCATCCTACAAACTATATACATCCTTACTATTTAGGTTTCTATATAATTTTCCATATATTTCCTTGATATGAACAGTTTGACGGCCATAACTCAACTGGTTCACCATGGAATGATATTCGTGCCAATCGGATACACATTTGGAGCGGGCATGTTTGAAATGGAGAAAGTGAAAGGTGGAAGTCCTTATGGTGCAGGAACTTATGCTGGGGATGGTTCTAGACAGCCATCTGAGCTTGAGCTCGAGCAGGCGTTTCACCAGGGGAAACACATTGCCACCATTGCGAAGAAACTCAAGGCAGCTGCATGATACTTTCATATCTCTCTATGTGATTGCAAAAGGGTGATTGTTACTTTTAACAAACTCACATTTATATGTCGTTTAAACATTGTTTCTCGTAATTGTCAGTTATAAAAACCAATAATATGATTTGTTATACAACATTTTCAAAATCGAGGTGCAAGTTATGACCATATACACATGATCGAAAAATAGGGTGATGCATAAGAAAATACAGTAAACGAGCATTAACATCTAAACTCATCCATCTTAAGGCCTTGTACTCATCAGCAACCCGAAACATTTGAAAGTATTTAGATTATATATGACCTCAGATCTTGAGAGCATCAACATTTGAACTTAACATCGTAAGGAGAACTTTTATTTTCCAGGTCTTTTAAATCTTGTTTATCTTATGAATTTTTAATACTAAACAACCCATAAAATAACTTCGACCCATATGAATAAAAATATTTTTCAATCATTTCTCAATTTCTCCCACTCGAATAAGGTGATTGTGTGGTCTCAAATAAAGAAACATGTCTATCTGCACAACTTTGTTTTGGAAACTCGTATTCTATTTATATGACATCATTATATATGAATTCCAAATTTATACTGTGAACTCACACACACTAAAATATTCTTAAATCTACATCATATTCTAACGACGGGACTTAAACCCTTGCCGTTTTGGACCACGAACAACTTGATATAATGATATCATTTGCCTACAAGCCCTTCCATCATTCCTCAATTTCTCCTACTTTCTTCCTCTGACTTCTATAGCCACTTCTGGCCTTCATGTTCACCTAGATTCTTGACTTGTTGACCACTTTGTACAATTACAAGGGCTAAGAACATTCAAATTAGTTTATAACATGTCAAAATCACCGGTCTAACTCAAGTTGCGCTTTATATGATGTTATGATTAGCAAGGTATTGAGGGTCATGGGAGTTTATTTGGTTTCATGTTCTCTTACACACAAGAAAAAGTCACTTATGCAAGAGTAATTAACATTCGTCTACCTAAATAAATCACTTATCCAAAGTTATAATGTACAATAGGCCATATAGGGAAAAAAAAACACTATGTTTTGAAAAATTGGTTTTAAAGAATACAATCAAGCAATAAAGTATTTTCTATTGATTGATTTCTAGTGTAATTGGACTTCTCAACTGCAACATTGTAGTCTTGAAAATGTATATCTAATGATCTTCCGGACTTTGATTTTAGGTTAAATGTTGTCTTTCATTGTTGAATTCAAACCTAGAAACCCATCTTTGGCCTAAAGTTGGACTTGGTAGCTCCTACTTCACTTTTTCCACCCCCCCCTCCAACTTGCATAGTTAGCTCGAAATGCAATGTTTGTCTTTTGTTATGTTTTTTTTGGGTTAATGTAATATTGATTGTTTAATTGTGGAAAATCATGATCTTCTAGTTGACATGATTATGTCCTTCTAATTCATTTCTTTGATTAGGGTAATAAGAATTAATAGGTTTTCATCCAACCCAAAATTAATATGTTCAGGAGTCTTAGAAAATTACTTTTGATAAATCTTTTAATATTCTCTAACTATATAAAATTAAACCCAGATGAATTAACAAATTCAACTTAACAACAATAAAATATTCTAAAGTAGGATGAGCAATACACTAATCACTAATCAAAATACAATCAATGGGTAAGTGTCAAAATTTATTGAAAGTTGGTGTCAGAAGTTTTTGGATGTTGCTTGGGATTAGATCGTGTATATGCTAACTTTTGCATTGGTGTTGGCTACTCATCCCTACTGGTTGCTGCTAACCTACAGGATAACCTTGTAGCTTTCCTAGAGAGATTCAATTGTTGAGTGTTGAACACTACACCATGCACTTAAATATTAAAAATAATAATTCAACATGATTATATGATGCAAAAATTCCTCAAAAAGCGTATCATGAAACTGAGATCGAAGTGATTCATTTTTGTAACGCCACTAACTAGTATTTTCAAAGAGAAATATAATATTCATGCAAAGAAAGATTATTATTGTTATTACACTAACAAATGATTAACTTATTTTGGCTATTGCTGTTGGTAATTTCCGAGACTTGGGTTGCACAAGTCGGGTGATAATGTTGACTTGGCGTGCTAGAAGTCAAAGTTGAAATTCAAATTTAAATAAGAGATTAAATAATGTTAGACTTTCAAATGTGATAAGGTTAGGTTGTTAGGATAATTATGAATTTTCTTATTGTTTAGCAATTAGATATATAGTCTAACATGTATTTGTTAGCTATAAAAGTCATGTTAGGGATCATACTCCCTAGCAAGTAATTGATAGAGAAGTATTAAGTTTTTATGTAAATTTTCTTGATTGTTAATAAAAGTTTGGGTGTTAGCCAAATTTGTGTTTTTTTATATATCAATTCACCACTTGAATTGCTTAAGTTGTTCCCTTTATTATAATTCCTATAACAAATACACAAATAAAATCAAATAAACAATAAGAGTTTTTGATCAATCACAAAGTACTAGAAAAATAGTTTTAGGACAAAAGGCATGTCATAGTATTCTGTGCAATCATAGTTGTACATTTAACAAACTTAAAAGTAAGAATTCAATAGGCCAATTATTGTTCAAAAGTCAAAACTAAAAAGTCACCCGCAACAATGAAACGTTGCATAAACATTTCACATGACTTTGTTAAAAAACTATAATAATATGTGTGAACGTGTGATGGTTTACGGCAGACATGCCTACAAGAGTCTTGTAACATGTTACATTGAAGAGTTTTTATGTGCTATATATATAGCATTCGATGCTCGTTTCTATGTGTTATATATGTATTCGATTTTCGAGTGAGACCGATTCCTGCAACTACTAAAAAGTGACATGAGCAAAGAAAATTACGGTTCTATCATTGGTGGTTATTACAAAAAAAAAAGTTAGTTTGTATATTAAACCATGAAATATGACATTGTTGGTATCAGAGGTGAGTTGGAACATAACTAAATGGACGACTCACTAGTCATAGAAGCGAGAATGGTACATCATCATTTATAACACAAGTTATCGGAAAAGATCATGAACAGAAAGCTTAACGATTCACATCCTAAAATTCCTTTACTCTTTCTCATTTCTCTATATTTGCTTCTCTACACTTGTGTATCTTGTCAATTACATGAACCATCTATAAATAATTAGCATGTTCCTTTATCATTGGAGTAAATTAGAGTTTAATGGTTTTAAGTAAAAAGGTAAAATTATCATTTCACATATATGTAACAGACCTTTTAACAATTGTCGGTAAAAAGAAGCAGGCGTGTTTTGATTTAACAAACGCATTAGGGAAAAGAGCCATTTGTCTCTTACAATTGATCACAAAGGTTTTAACCACTTAAAATATTAATTTTTGAGTTTGCAACGAGGTTGGATCCGAGTTAAATCTAAATCCATGATCTGACTTACTCGGATCAAATCCGACAAGGCCAAGCTTTCTGTTCATGATCTTTTCCGATAACTTGTGTTATAAATGATGATGAACCACCTATAAATAATTAGCATGTTCCTTTATCATTGGAGTAAATTAGAGTTTAATGATTTTAAGTAAAAAGGTAAAATTATCATTTCACATATATGTAACAGACCTTTTAACAATTGTCGGTAAAAAGAAGCAGGCGTGTTTTGATTTAACAAACGCATTAGGGAAAAGAGCCATTTGTCTCTTACAATTGATCACAAAGGTTTTAACCACTTAAAATATTAATTTTTGAGTTTGCAACGAGGTTGGATCCGAGTTAAATCTAAATCCATGATCTGACTTACTCGGATCAAATCCGACAAGGCCAAGCTTTCTGTTCATGATCTTTTCCGATAACTTGTGTTATAAATGATGATGAACCACCTATAAATAATTAGCATGTTCCTTTATCATTGGAGTAAATTAGAGTTTAATGATTTTAAGTAAAAAGGTAAAATTATCATTTCACATATATGTAACAGACCTTTTAACAATTGTCGGTAAAAAGAAGCAGGCGTGTTTTGATTTAACAAACGCATTAGGGAAAAGAGCCATTTGTCTCTTACAATTGATCACAAAGGTTTTAACCACTTAAAATATTAATTTTTGAGTTTGCAACGAGGTTGGATCCGAGTTAAATCTAAATCCATGATCTGACTTACTCGGATCAAACCCGACAAGGCCAAGCTTTCTGTTCATGATCTTTTCCGATAACTTGTGTTATAAATGATGATGAACCACCTATAAATAATTAGCATGTTCCTTTATCATTGGAGTAAATTAGAGTTTAATGATTTTAAGTAAAAAGGTAAAATTATCATTTCACATATATGTAACAGACCTTTTAACAATTGTCGGTAAAAAGAAGCAGTCGTGTTTTGATTTAACAAACGCATTAGGGAAAAGAGCCATTTGTCTCTTACAATTGATCACAAAGGTTTTAACCACTTAAAATATTAATTTTTGAGTTTGCAACGAGGTTGGATCCGAGTTAAATCTAAATCCATGATCTGACTTACTCGGATCAAATCCGACAAGGCCAAGCTTTCTGTTCATGATCTTTTCCGATAACTTGTGTTATAAATGATGATGAACCACCTATAAATAATTAGCATGTTCCTTTATCATTGGAGTAAATTAGAGTTTAATGATTTTAAGTAAAAAGGTAAAATTATCATTTCACATATATGTAACAGACCTTTTAACAATTGTCGGTAAAAAGAAGCAGGCGTGTTTTGATTTAACAAACGCATTAGGGAAAAGAGCCATTTGTCTCTTACAATTGATCACAAAGGTTTTAACCACTTAAAATATTAATTTTTGAGTTTGCAACGAGGTTGGATCCGAGTTAAATCTAAATCCATGATCTGACTTACTCGGATCAAACCCAACAAGGCCAAGCTTTCTGTTCATGATCTTTTCCGATAACTTGTGTTATAAATGATGATGAACCACCTATAAATAATTAGCATGTTCCTTTATCATTGGAGTAAATTAGAGTTTAATGATTTTAAGTAAAAAGGTAAAATTATCATTTCACATATATGTAACAGACCTTTTAACAATTGTCGGTAAAAAGAAGCAGTCGTGTTTTGATTTAACAAACGCATTAGGGAAAAGAGCCATTTGTCTCTTACAATTGATCACAAAGGTTTTAACCACTTAAAATATTAATTTTTGAGTTTGCAACGAGGTTGGATCCGAGTTAAATCTAAATCCATGATCTGACTTACTCGGATCAAATCCGACAAGGCCAAGCTTTCTGTTCATGATCTTTTCCGATAACTTGTGTTATAAATGATGATGAACCACCTATAAATAATTAGCATGTTCCTTTATCATTGGAGTAAATTAGAGTTTAATGATTTTAAGTAAAAAGGTAAAATTATCATTTCACATATATGTAACAGACCTTTTAACAATTGTCGGTAAAAAGAAGCAGGCGTGTTTTGATTTAACAAACGCATTAGGGAAAAGAGCCATTTGTCTCTTACAATTGATCACAAAGGTTTTAACCACTTAAAATATTAATTTTTGAGTTTGCAACGAGGTTGGATCCGAGTTAAATCTAAATCCATGATCTGACTTACTCGGATCAAATCCGACAAGGCCAAGCTTTCTGTTCATGATCTTTTCCGATAACTTGTGTTATAAATGATGATGAACCACCTATAAATAATTAGCATGTTCCTTTATCATTGGAGTAAATTAGAGTTTAATGATTTTAAGTAAAAAGGTAAAATTATCATTTCACATATATGTAACAGACCTTTTAACAATTGTCGGTAAAAAGAAGCAGTCGTGTTTTGATTTAACAAACGCATTAGGGAAAAGAGCCATTTGTCTCTTACAATTGATCACAAAGGTTTTAACCACTTAAAATATTAATTTTTGAGTTTGCAACGAGGTTGGATCCGAGTTAAATCTAAATCCATGATCTGACTTAAACTCGGATCAAATCCGACAAGGCCTATAAAGATTTTGCTAGAATGTATGTATGTCATAATTTAATGTATGAAAACAAGTATGGTAATGATGGTGATGGGGTAGTACTTGGGTGGGAAGGAGTATTATTAAAGGGAAATGAGAGAAACTAGTGTTGTCGCTATCGCCTCTTTAAATAAACAATATAAACATAGACTACACCCCTTTTGTTTTCTTCAACTTCTCCTTTTTCTCCTCCTTCCTTTATGTCATACTTACATCATTCATACACATTAAACCTGCTATTCTATTCTAATAAAGTAAACTGCAAAATATGTAATGATATATAATCTATAAATATAATTCACATTATATTAATTCATGAGTTGTAGAAAACATTTAGTTCTTCTAACCGCAAAAGTAGCATTAATTAGGGTACAAATATGAGAGTTCGATCATTTGATAACGTGTAGTCTTGAAAATTTTGAAAGTTAAATTTTGAATGTTAGTTAACTTGTAACATGACTTCGTGTAATTTAAAATAAAAATCACTTGAAGTGGGCATTCTAACTCAAAAGTTTCATTTATATTCACTTGATACATTATTACAAATATATGTTTACTAAAACTATATGTTTACTAAACTATGATCGTCATGTGTTGTACACATAATATGATTGTACTTTATTTTAGAATCCATTCATCCATGATAGTGTAGCAATGAGTATCTATGTAGCAACTCATGAAGTTCCTACCACTTGATGACGTTATCATTCATTTCACAATAGGAAATTTAGTAACATAAATATCAAATTTTACTCTCAATATAGTTAATTATCTTTGTTTAACAGCAAATATTGTTAATTATCTATTGATAAAATAATAATAACATTCCTATCTTTATAAAATTTGTTTTATGTGATATTGTTATGAAAGAATATATAAAACATAAAATAAAGTTATAGTTAAACAATCTTATCGAATTGTATGATAGTTACATTATTTTAAAATAATATAATGATCATATATTATTAATATCTTTTGACAAATTTAAAGGGTATTTTTAGTTGTTTATAGACCATTAATTAAATAAAGCACAAATCATGGGCCCTATTAGTCTATTACTCCTTCACCAACACCCTTTCATTTCCTTTTTAGGAATCTTAAGACATAAAATAAATAAATAATTACTAAAAGCAAAAACATCACATTTCCACTAACTCATTTATTCCTAGCATTATATTCTATTATTTTTTTTGGTCTTCCAAATCATATCAAATTCACCTACTATTGCTCATAAATACATACAAACAATTCAAATCAATAAGCTTAAGAAATTTAATTGACTCAAGATCCTTAGTCATGTCATCATATGTTTAACCAAAAGATCCACACTCAAACCTCTAACACAACCACCTTATATGAGTTAGTCTTACTTACAAAGATGATAATAATATAATTATATTAAAAGACATTTTAAGAGCTAAAGACTATTATCAAACTTATAAGTAAGACCCATGACTACTTATAAATCCATTTCAAAAAAATTTTTGAACTTTTTACCTCTTGATTGTTGGATTATATCGATTTTCTCAACTTTAATTCTTTTAAATCGAATAAATACTCCAAAAACCTTGGTTACTAACTTGTAATTCTATCCAAGTCGGAGTAGGGCTCCAACATTCTTTCTGCCTTGGTAGTATGTTCAAGTCAGTTGAAAGCAAAAGAAACTAAAGAACAACCAACACCAAATGAATCAATGATTCTATCGTAAGCTAATTAGCACAAGTATAATCACATACATAAAGCTAATGAACATAAGTATGATCAAGTATAAACGAATTTGGTTTTCTATATCTTAACTATAGGATATTTATGAGCATTCAAGCTTATTAGCTAGCAACAGATGTTAACTATCATCAACAAAAATTGTTACCGACGCATAGCTTAAGAAATTATTAGCCCATAAAACCTATATATAGTTAATTAAATGGTCAGTAATTAAGATGATACTCAATGACTCAAATCAAGATTATCATGAAAAAGATCTAAATTTCCACATAAGATATACATGATGTTTCATTTAATTGTAGAATAAAACAAGAGTCTTTAAAAAGAAATTACAATCAATCAATATACAAATCTGATTAATTAATTATGCATGGTATAATTAGAACATGTTCTCACATATTCCTACACAAAACTTAAGTTAAATAAATCATTATTAATGCTACAATTAGTACAATTATACCCTATTTTTATGCACAAAGATAGGCACCTTTAACTCATGAACAACATTGGCCAAAACTGCATTATTTTGCATGTAGCTGGCCCAGCATTTTAAAGATTCATATCTTTTTTTTAACTTTCTCTTCAGATTTCTACAAATTATTTATAATTTATTGCTTAGAATTAGTTCCTTTGATGATTGCGGTCCCATGAACAAATTCTTTCGTGTTTGTCACTTATCTGAAAGTTCCTCCGAAAGATGGTGTCCAGAAATCAACCGGTGTTTCTTGTGTCATTGGTAATGTGCTTGATATTGGTACCAAACATAGTCCTCGAGTTCGTAGATCTTGTGTTGATCCCTCCGACGGTTCATTTAAAATCTGCATCAATGCGATTCATAAGTTTGATTGTTTAATTGCTACAGAAACAAATTAGAACACTAATGGAATGATTAAGGTTATATATACCTGTGTTTGTTGTGGCATGACAGCATTTTTCATGTATGGGGTGGTTAGAACCTGAGGAGATAATTAAGATTCATAGGTTAATTATAAGAATTTATTATTTTCTAAATAAATTACATTTTAAAAATCAGAACTATTACTTATTGACCGTTAACAATTCATACTTACAAATTTAACCGATGTACTCATGATCTTTTATTTTTGTTATGAATGGCATAATCACCATAGATTCAAGAAAGAATGCATATAGCGACAGAATAAAATAGGATTTTCTTGACAACATGTCGTCACTATTGTTCATGTACACCTATTGTGATGACATTTCATTGGGACAAGACACAAAAACCCTAAAGCCTGAAGAGCTTATAATTGCCGACGACACATTGTCGGTGTAAGCAGAGCCAGCCTTTGCTGACGACACTCTGTCATCGCTATATATAGCTCTCGTCAGGACAACCATTTTCTTGTAGTGTACGTTTTCCCATTTAACTCATAAGTCATAAACATCATTGTGAGTGAAATCGAACAAATGTTAAATTAAGTGTGAGGTTATGATAGATTATGTGAGTGAGATTGTAGTTGGTAACAAATGTAATAATTAATAGTGTCATCAATCAAATCATTTGTATGGATTATTATCTCAATAGATCATACTTTGGATTATTGATCCAATTTATGCTTTATTTTAGTATGAATCCGTAGGTAATCAAACTTACACTAACTTGTTCATGGAGAAATTTGATGTAAAGAATAGCCTCAGACAACACGGATGCTGTATCGGTCTGAAAGAAACCCCAAAGTTTATGATTATGATTATCATCAACAATAAAAAGATCAAGACTTTAGTTTTAAGATTAATCATCAAAAAGAAGAAAAATATGATGAAGAAAAATATGAAGATATAGTTGATGATCATGCATACTTTTCCAAAAGGGGAAACTAATTGTTGGAGTGCAGTGATTTTGTCCCCCATCTTCACCTGATCCATCCAAGTTAGCACAAAAAATTTCAACTTTAATTGTGTTTTCAAGATTCATAAAGAGTAAAAACAAGATTAATATATGCACCTTTAAAGGTGGCACCAATGGTGGGTTCTCATTTCTTGGTCTTTTGGTTGATGATGATTTGGTGTTGCTTCTTTTCCCCATTTCAGAAGTGGGATTCTTGTTATATATGCAAACAATTCACAAAAATAACATAAAATATTAGGCCTTTGGTGAATATAAATCGTGGGTGTCGCGTGTGAACCTTGATCATCGCTATACCTTTGGTTTATCTTCAATGGTTGATGGAGGTAATTGCATTTGCAATGGAAAAAAGCTTGATCTAACATCATTCATGGAGGCTGCTGATGCATTCCAAAACCGTGCGTTGTTGGAGAACTGCAATTGTGTAGCAATGTTCGGTGGCTGCACTTTTGGTGGTGAATTCAATGAGAATTCTTGTTGCTGTGGTGGCGGAAGGTATTCTCCGCCAACACTACCACCACCGGATACAGTCAAGCCACCGTAGCCAGACTGATAGGAATAACTCATTCCTCGGTTTTGATCAAAACTAGAATCTTGTTGTACACTCGTGTTGGTATTTGAACCGAATAAACTTTGTACTATTGTAGAATTACTTCCATACGAATGATCTACAGATTGGAAGCCCGGATTTAATCCGTTTTCATCGTGGTAATTATGCGCCTGTTCGTCTAATCGATAACCTCTAACTCTTGTTTTCTTGAACTCAGGAGGTGAATTGGAATACATTTTATGTGGTTTCCATTGGTTTTCTTGAAAATTGCTTGAGTTTGAGCTCAAACCATGATCTTCTTGAATTAGTGTTTGGTAACCACTTTGATGATGATCATTTCTTTGATCTCCACGACTGTTTTGCATCAAAAAGTTAAAACCTTTTTAGCAATCAAAAGAATCAAGATTAGGGTTTTGTAAGAAATCAAGAACATGTTCTTATGGAGTACTTACTATAAAGCTTGATTCCAATCCAACGAAGGTTGTGATGAAAGACCTAATTCCATCATCTGTAAGCTCGGAGTGTCGTTAAACACCCCACCAACGCCAGCACCACCACCACCGCGGTGGCGGCCACCGCTAGTGGTGGTTGTGGTGCTGCTTTCGGTGGTTTCTTGGAAAAGATTCATGGAGGTGACGGAAACTGAGTTCAAACAAGGTCTTGTTCTTGAATCCCACCAGCTATCTGCCATCTTTTGAATTGGATCAAATTTATAATTTCTTGATCTTCAAGATACCTTCAGATTTCTTTTTTTTTTAAATAAAAATATTGTTTTTGAGTTGTAAAAATGAAATCAACTGGGTTGCGTCGTCTTAGTATTTATATGAAACTAGTAAGTTGACTTTTTATCTTCCGGTTGAAAATTGAATATATTATTATTTTCTTTTCTATAAACATATAAAGAAAATATTATTTAAATTTTTTTCAGAGATATATATATAACCTGATTTTACATATTTATGGAGATAGCAGTTTTGAAAGGAATTTGAATTTAAACTGATAATATATTTTAGTTGAGCATGAAACAATTGAGCACACATGAGCTCGTATCATCTTTTATAAAGTAATATGAGAGCTTGTATGCATTACAATATATTTCTAACGGTTTATAATTCTTTAACCTATTTATTCTAATTAATTTCTTAATCTCACCGGTTTAAAATAAATTCAACCAAAATAGTAACCGGAAAAACATCTAAAATAATATTTTGTGGATTATTTGTAAATGTTAAGAGACTTCCTCTAAAAACTAAGCTATGAGTGTAGATCTTTGAATTTAAATGAATACAACTAAACACGAATGAACTCAAATAAAAATTAAAGTAAGTGATGTTCTAACTTAAAATCTAAATAGTACTACTGTTATCATATGATTCAACGATGTCAAACATTTTAAAAGCATGAACTAGCCCATTTGGTAGATGATTTACTTTTAAAATGAATGTTTTGGGTTCAAATCTAAGCATTGTGTAAAATTAGAGAAAATTATGAAAATGGTCTCTGTAGTTTAACCAAATGGTAAGTTTGGTTCCCGGATTTTATAAATTACAAATTTAGTCCAAATATTTCAAAGTTGGTTGCAAATTTAGTCCCCAACGTTAGTGTCAGTTAGTTTTCAATGATCTAAGAACTAAATCTGCAATATGATCAAACCATAAGGAACAATTGTGTAGTTTTTTTAAAAATAAAAAATTAAAATCAAATAACTTTAAAAATTCAAATTAAGAAATTCAAATTAACATCAATAATAAAATTAAATAAAGTTTAAATAACCACTTCTATCACCCTGATTATGAGTTTAAAAATAAATAAAGATTAACGAAAATGGAAATGGAAATAATTGAAATGTCTTTAGTTCACTGTAGTTTATTATCATCCTAAATTACTATTCGAATGCATACGAAACAACATTATATGTGCATGTTTGATAATATAAACATTATTTTATGAAATGCAAATCACCTTTTATATGAGTATATTGTATCTATCTCTCTAGCTAGAAATGTCCACTATATATTTAGAGATCAAGTTATGAAAGTGTAATTTAATGTTTTCTGGAATATTTATCATGACGTTCAGAAGTAAAAGTTATTTGTGTGTGTGATGTTTTATTATGATCAACAAACTCAACCATTCATACTTCAATATAATATATATAGTTATTGTGGGTATAATTCATGTAACATCGACATAATACTTTTTTTCTGAAAACATAATACTTTTCTTTATCGGATGCTCAAATTATTAAATTAAAGTTTTTAAACTCACAGTGGTTAATTTTTTTATTTTAATTTAATTTATTCAAATTTTGTTAATTTTTAGAGAGAATTGCACAATTTTAGTCCCTTTGATTATATTACAGATTTAATCCTCTGATTGTTAAAGTTTAACATCCACTAACGGTGAAGACTAAATTTGCAACCAACTCTCAAATATTTGAATTAAATTTGCAATTTTTAAAAAGTATGGATCAAAACTTGTAATATGGTCAAATCATAGGAATTATTTTTTTAATTTTCTTTATAAAATTATTTATAGTAGTTTAGAAGTAGAATAAATTTATCGTAAAAAAATAATAATATCCAAACTAAAACTAATTATTAATGCAAAAAGTCAGAAACTGACAAGTAAAATGACGCCCTAATTAGTCTTTAGCCAAGGTTTGGTTCAAAAATTTTATGAGTTTGATACATGATGGGTTATTTAGTATTACTAGTAACTTACAAACAAATTTAAATGAATATATGAACAAATATAAACAAGCAAAATAGAAGAAAATTAATGAACTTAATTTTATTTTCACTAGTTACTTTTATTATATTAGCTTATCTATCAAATAAACAAGCATAAGCAACTTTTTATGAATCGAATATTGAACATTTAGTTCACTTACAAACATTATATAGCATATGAAATATATCTCATGCCCTCGCTTCCATTATATTCTTCTAATTATGGTGTCATGGTGGCTGGCATGTGTCAACTAACATCCATCATAGTGATGTTGTTCTTCTCAAGGACGAATTGTACATTGTATTTTTATTGGTGTTTGTTCGGTTTTTTTTTTTTTTTTTTTTTTTTTTTTTTTTTTTTTGACAGTTTAGCATATTTCAATTATTTGTTTCGATTATTTAATATTTCTATCAAATCAACAACTCATGTTAATAAAAATAATTCTTAAGATCTATACTTTGCTCGTGTGTCTTTTGAGATCATCTATATAATTGAGATAATTTATGTAGATAACTTCTTAATTCTTATCAGTTACATACTATACAACTCTTAAGTTTTTACGTGCATACATTTCGCCTCTTTTGACTCCAAGTCTAACTTAGATTGAATACTTGAAGGTGCCAATTTAAAATGTGTGAACACAAGCACGAGTCACACTTAATTGGAGGTCACCATCTTAATATTTCAATGACGAGTATACATGCTCAATGATGTCAATACGTTGTTGGATCACTAAAAGCCAAGGAGATATTCTAAAACGTTGTCAACTTACCTTTATATTGATTAAACCATTAAATTAGTTACTTAATATATTTAAGTACATTAAAATTTTATTTTCAATATAAATAATCTAATCTGAGTTATATTATGTGTTTTTTTAAATTACTTACTTTGCAATAATTATTATTATCAAAAGAATTGTCACTTAAAAATATAAAAATTAGTTATTTATTTAAATTTATAACGCTTTACATATTATTACCCTCAGGGGTGGGCCCACCCTTAAAGGATGGGGTTGCTCGACACCCAAAAAGGTATATAACTGGAACCAAAGCGACACTAGTTTTTTTATAGCAACATCCTAATTTTTTTCTTGGCACCTATAAACAAATTCACTAAGAATAAATAAAAGTGATATAAGTTTTATTCGTTAATCCTAACTTTTTTTCTTATTCACTGCAAAAAGATCAAGGGTTCAAAGCAATTTTTTATATATGTTTAATATGCTATGTAACTATTTTTAAAATCCAAATTTTAAATTGTTTTGAATTCTTTTTCCATATAATCTACCTTATATCAGTTATTTAGTATTATATTTAAACTCATTAAATTTTATATCAACTTAATTTATTTTAGTTATATATTTTCTTTTATTTATTATAATTTATCATATTATTACTGATTATTTTAGTTCATGATTTCTTACATATGTTAATTATTTATCAAAGTCTTACAAATTTATGTTAGAAAGACATTTATACTTTTCGTACTTTTGTGAAATAATATGCTTTTTACAGAAAACTAATACAAAATTAAACAAAAACGTTATTCAAGCATCATTAGTAAACCATGAACTACTTATTAACATTGTTGAAGTCATGGAACCCAAGGTTGGTATCTTGAACTTGAAAAATATTAGTGTTTGAGTTTTCAAATAGTTTAATCCATCTCCAATAAAAAAAAATCTAATTAAGATATATTTCAACCCATCCTTTAACAACTAATAATCAAGCTAGACACAAATTTTTCAGTTTGTATTTTTCTGGTAAAAACAAAAAATAAGATAAGATTCTTGATTATTCAAAACTTAATCGAATGACATGTATTGGTTGTTGCAATCTTAGAAGTCCGGGTATTCTTGACGAGAATTCCGATTTATTAACAAAGAGGTGAAGAAATAGAGTCATCATTTTTAATATCTATCATTAAAAGAAAAAGGGCTAGCATCATTTTTTTATTGGAGAGATACCATATTTGAAATGAAAGATTAGCACTTCAAAGGGAAAAGCTCAAGTGTGAAATTAGCCTTATGTTTTTTATTCTCAACTGCCAAGCTATTTGTTTTCATCTATATTTTTCTACATGTAATAAGTATTGGTATGTACTTTGATTTTGTTCCTTCACTATCATGTGACAAGGTTAAAGCTTTTTTGGTGATATTATAGTATCGCGTATTTCCTCGTGATTTGAGTTATGTGGTTGTTCCATTAGTTTTCTTTATGGAAAGATCTATTATTCTGAATATTGTTGAAAGGTGGATTATCAAGTATGATAAAGAGATGGAGATTTTAGAAAAGTATATGAATGAGTAAGTGAAGGCTTGGCTTACGTGCTCAGTTCAAACAAAAAAAAGTTATAGAGTCAAGCCTATTTAATGATGGTAGTGAGAATGGGGGTTTGAAAGTTAGAATAAAACACTTTTCAAAGGCTACATGACCACAACATAGTGTGGTTCATTTTTCTTCTATTGAGAACACTATAGGTGGAGTAGAAGCAGAAGTAAATACAAGAAGCAAGACACATGAAACCAACATATGTTTATTCTTATGTTTCTTATCTCAATTAAAACCAAGAAAAGTATATCAAGCTTTATAAGAGAATGGTTGGATGGAAGCCATGCAATAAAAATGCCTTCAATTTCAAAAACAAAAAGTTTGAAAATTATGCGTACTTCTTAAAGGAAGACAACAATAAGAACCAAATTGGTTTTTAAACACAAAAATGATGAAAGAAAAATTGTGATCAAGAACAAATTATGACCACTGGTGTAGGGTTACACATAAAAGAATTTATTGATTATGATGAAATATTTGCTCTGGTAACAAGAATTAAGACTATAAGGATTTTTCTAGGTTTTTTTTCATTAATTTTAAAAATATTAAAGGGGTGAAATTATTTTTTATGAATTTGACTAGCTTAATTATCTTCTATACACATCTCAATTATGCAACGACAATTGTTTACTTTAAATAGCTCCTCTTGCAACTTTAAAATTGCTCCAACTTTTTCATATGCTAAATCTTTTAAAAAAATTACATGATATACACGAACATTTTATTCTTTTTAGTTTGAATATAGTATTGTTTTAGTAATTTTTTACTTAAAGAAGTTTACATATGGTGTTTCTTGACGTATCAAGCTGACACCCTTTAGTATATATTGTGAGTGTATTTAATATATGATATTTGGATGAGTATGTAAAGCTTAAGGGTGCCATATGCACTTGAATTTAACTATTTTTAAGTACATCTTTATTGTTTGTTTTTGGATAATTAACATATTAAATGTGTATTTATTAATTCATTTTTATAATCATTTAGATCAACTAATATTTTTTCTAGGGCTGTGCTTTATGTTTTTTCTCAAAATAATATTACTTCAGACATGTATTATATGAGGCACTGATGAGTAAGACAAAAGGTTCCAACTCATTTAAACACTACTTATCCCTTTAGTTTTCTTTATATATTAATATTTTATAGGTTTAGCATTTCGGTTCATGTTTAGTACTTGTAACACTTTTCTTATAAATATTTCTTTTTCAATAATTACACTATTCTTCATTTGTATAATAAAATAACAAATTAAAATTGAATACTATCCATTGACTGAATTTTAGTTTTATTATCAATGGTAATTTTACTAACATAATATATCAACATTGATTTATGATTGATTTATACTTAATTTCATTTAAAAAAATCTATGTTTTCTCATTTCACTTATAATTCTTATCGTGAGTGAAATCGAATTTAATTAAGAGTAAATTTATGATGATTAGTTAAATTTTAATATTTTAAACTATAAACCAAATGACGATATTAGTTCATATTGTCAATTGAACGATAACACTCTTAAATTTTAGTTTTATTGTCAATGGTAATTTCACTAACATAATCAACATGGATTTATGCTCGATTTATACTTGATTTCGCTTACAAGAAATGTATGTATTCCTTTCACTCATAACCCTTATTGTGAGTGAGATCGAATTTAACTAAGAGTAAATCTATAATGATTATGCAAGTGAGGTTGTCTATGATTATGAAAGTTAAAAGTATCATTGTTTAAATTACTTGTGTGAGTTATAGTCAGTTAAGATTTAAATTATCTAAATCTATCTTTGTTGGGGGCTAGAGATTTGTGGTAAGAAGCCGGTCTTAGGTTGTGAGTTTAAACATCACCCCACACAAATTCGTATTAAAAACTTCTAAGCATTGTTGTTAAAACAAAACATAATATAATTTTCTAATAAAAAGTAAATTGATAATATAATTTTTAGAAAGTGCAAGATCAGTTAGGTCATGCTTTTGGCAACTAATTACTTTCATATTTATGCATTTACGTTGAAGACCTAACAATTTATTTCAAAGGTATTTATAGGGTTTTTATGATATGGTTCCACCTTAATATACCCTTGAAGATTACAATCCACCGGATTAGAAATTAAACTAGATATTATCCTTATTAGTTTTATAATTGATTCATGAGTCTAGTTTGATTAATTGTTGTGACAAGTTTTAATGCACAAGCACGCGCACACACACATAACGTCTAACTCAATACGATGTTTGTCTAGCCCGTCTAGCCCTTTGGAAGTTTGATTTGCTATTGAATAAGTTTTGAAGCACATGTATATAACATTGCATCTACTTGTATGTTTAGTCTAAACTTTGCATACTTGAGGCACATATATAAATAAGGTCATTTTACCAATACTTATTGTTTAATTGTTAACTTTTGACACTTAGAGAAAATATTAACAAAACAACCTATCGTATTATTTAACAATTTTTCCTCAATATCATAGATAAAACACACAAAACTTTATGTTAACATAATTTTTAACTAAAAAATCCATTATCAATACTGCACTCAAATTAAAAATATAAATGCTTATTTTTATGGTATAATTAAAAAAAATACTAATGTATGAAAAGGTTAGAGCCATTTATAAATCATAGGGAAGTTGGTTGATAACTATTTAGTTTCTTGTTTTAATAAAACAACTTTAAATGATTCTACCATATGTTTTAAAAGTTAAATTTTTATAAGTATGAAAAATTATTTCTTTGTGCTCCTCGTATATATTATAATATAGTATTAAATAAAATCGTTTTTATCAAATGTGATAGAAATAAATTCAGGAAAAACAGATATTATAAAACCCAGATTTTGAAGAAGAATATAAGATGATCAAGTTATATGTTATATTTTCTAGTGTAGAAGGAATGAAAAATATATTTATTTTAATTTCACCCCTTACAAAAAGCGTAAGAACTTCCGGATGGGTTTCAGGGTTTGAATTGTACATTAGCTTTAACAAATAATCACATTTTAATCAACAAATTGTGATTTATATATGAATCCTTTAGAGATCAAATAGGCCAGTGATCATCTAATAAAATATTATCTGGTAGAATGAACAAATTTTGAGATCAATTATTTGCTATGTAAAAGAGGATAGTGACACAATTTATTGCTCATTTACCTGTTACTTTATTGTAAACGTTTTATTTGACTTGCAAATCTATATATAAATCGTTGATTGAAAATAAAAATAAAGACTAACAAAAACTAACCGGAAAAAGCAATTACGAACGTATCCAATTAGACTCAAAACACCTGAACCAGAAAAACCAAATTCACTGGTTTTTTTCTCTTTTCAATCGACAACGATGGTAGCATAGCTATTATTATTACTATTATTATTACTATTATTAATACTATTATTATTACTATTATTATTATTATTATTAATTTCATACGCAACATATCTTATTTATTCAAATATTAACTTGAATATATGTATTTTTTATTATCAAATATATAATTAATGAATATCTATTAGTTTTTATACAGGATTATTTTGAAAATTGAAAAAACATTTTTATAATAATAAGGATTTTATAGATTAAAAATACGAAAAGTTTTAAAATTTATTTTCAAGAGAGAGGAGTATGATACATAGAAATAAAAGGTATGCATGCGTTAACCCTTCACGATATTTACTTAATATATGTTACAAAAAGTTATTAAGTACAACTAAAAGAAACATTTTTTTTATTTTATTTTTGAGTGGAGGAGGACGGCGGCAGTCGTTAGTTGTGGTGGGGCGTCGCCGGCGGGTTGAGGTGTTCCCGTCGTTTTGACTTTTTGTCAAAATTATGATCGAGTTTGTTTTTACCTTGTCTTCCGTATTTGACAAATATTAAAAGTCAACGTCTGGCCCCACGCGTCATGTGCGCGTGCACATTGGGTTCCATTACCTCCTACCCTTGAGAGTGACATTTTCCCATTTTTTATTTTTAAAATATGAATCAAAGTTGGCGACGTCTCTACACCTACTTGTCTACTTTTACTCCCTATCAATTAACTTATTTCTTTTAAACGTTTGATCCACTGATCCACTCATTACCCCATTAGAAACCTTGGGGCATTACGTTGACACGTACCCGAATAAAAGCTCGTACATCAGTTTGTTCCCATCACTCCCGAACATGATACCGTCATTAGGAGTAAACTTATCATAGGTGACAAAACCTTTAATTTTTTTATCCTAGGCGGGACTTGAACATAATACATCTTTTATTTTAATAAAGTGTTATGGTATTTTATCTCAACCACTTGAGTTGAGAGTCAATAATAACTTCTTTCAATAATTATATTTAGAAAATGAAACCGAGTGTATTATGAATTTGCATATTACGTATGTATAACATAGTATATGTATTTGATAAAAATTGTAGAAATGCTATATAGTTTTTTTTAATGTTTTATAATAAATGAAAGAAATGTTCAATTTATAAACATTATAAATAGGATTTGTGGAAATTATTATTATTTAAGAGGAGAGAATATGCAGTAAAAGAAAATTTTATAAAAATAATTTAATAAATTTATATAATTAATAGGTAGAAAGCAGTTCGAGTGAGAGAATTTTGGAGTGGTCACATTGGTGTATGTTTAATTTTAGTTCATGTCTCAAAATTATAAAGATGGTATTGTATGGAGATTTTTAAAATAAAAGAAGCTTAAAGTTAAGTCTTGTAGAAATTGATATATGATTAGTCTAGATAACTAGACTAAAATTAAATGTTGATGAAGAGTTTTTTTAATTGTCTTAAGATTTGGGATTACGGTCGAATGAGGTCCGACCACTTGACTTAATAATGCAACCCATAACCTTTCACAAGAGAAGGCATAACCCCTATTTGGAGGGGTAAGGTAATCTCACAACTTTTCTCTTAAGAGATATCTATTCATTATCACTATTATCGATAACTTATGGTCGGAGGGTGTTCTCAAATCCCAATGTTATCTTATACTACAAAAGTAATGGTTTCAAAAGATTATCTTAACTTAAACTTGAACTCGACTCGAACATCTAACTATTTAAGGCTAAACCTGAACTCAAATCAATATATAGCTAGAACTGCCATGATCAAGCTTGCTCTAAGAGCATTCACAAATCACAATGGAATCCTTAAATTTATGTGAGTGTATTTAGTATATTATATGGAATAGTCACTACTACACAAACAAGTATTTCCTATGGATTTTTGCTATGAAAAAATTCTATAGCAAATTTATTATGGATTAGCGACGGGTTTGCTACGGATACATGTTGCTACGGTTTGCCTTCGAATAAACCATAGCAAAATGTGTTCATAGCAAATTTGTAAGAAAATTCATCGCAAAAGTTTTAAAATAAATATATTAAAATGATTTAATTAAATTCGTAGCAAAATCAAGAATAAATGTTGAAAAAAAAAACTAAAAATAGTTTACCAACACCCGTAGCAAAATCCATAGCAAGACTAAGGAACAAACATTTAAAAAATAATTCAATAAAATCCGTAGTAAATTTCGTAGCAAGAGTGAAAACATAAGATTTTAAATAATGAGAAAAAATATTATTAAAAGAATCCATAGTAAAATCCGTAACAAAACTAAATCTAGAAAAATCATACATAATAAATATTAATACTCGTAGTAAAATCCATCGCAAAATCCGGGAAAGATTCAAATACAAAGTTTTTTAAAACTAAAAAGTGTAAAATCAATTAAGATGCTGACACGTGCCATTTTGATCAAAATTAGGTTGGTAATATCCCCCTTCTCAAGTTTCACCTTTTTTTAAAAACATTTATAAGTTTATGCTAGTAACCATTATGTTTTCTACATTACCTGTGATGTTCTTAATTGATTTGGATATATTATACTATTTGATTTTGATTAACTTGTGATGTTTTTGGATGTTTAAGGTATTGCCATTGGATATTTTATGCTATTTGGTATGGATTAACCTTTTACTACAATTGTATATATTTATAAAAGTTGTGTTATATATCATTTACAAGAAAAAGTTCAATAACGTTATAAAAACGAAGTCTTTCGAGAAATTTAGACAAAATTCGTAGCTAAATCCGTAGCAATAATTTTGTAAAATACGTAGCAAAAAATTGCAAACCCATAGCAAGATTGGTAACAAAATTATAACAAAACTCATTGCAAAATTCGTAGCTAATTTCCATAGCCAAAATGTAGTAAATCTATAGCTAAATTTCATAGCAAATATTTGTAGCAAAATCCTAGATAAATCATCCATAGCAAAACCGTGGCTAAACTCCATAGCAAATCCATAGCAAAATTTTCCGTAGCAAAAATCAAACAAAACTCTGTAGCAAACTCCATAGCAAATATTCGTAGCCAAATGCGTAGCGAAATTACCGACGCTAATTTTTGTAGCTAAACCCGTAGCAAATATTGGTCCGTAGCCAATATCCGTAGCAACACAAATTAGCGACGAAAGTATCATCTACAAACCAAATTCATAGCAAATTCGTAGCAAACACTCGTTTCGCTACGGATTCGTTACGGATTTGGCCGTAGCGAATACCTTTTTTTGTAGTAGTGAGTTTTGAGTGGTTGTGAGTGAAGGAGAGAGAAAATATTATTGTTGATTGATATATTTGAATAATCATTGTTCAATCCCTATAAATTTTTTAATATTTTTAAAGTGGTTGTGAGTGGAGAAAGGAGAAAAAAGTAATGATAAGGGTATAAAAGGTATTATTTGATTGAAAATAAAAGAGAAAATATAGTGATTTTTATTGTAATTATATGGATAAAAATAGGGAATTCACTGTGAATGCTCTAAGTCATCTAGAGCTAGCCTCAAAAGCTTAAGTAACTATATAAATCTAGAGTAAATTACACGGATGGTCCCTGTGGTATGCACGTATTGCAACTTTAGTCCCCACTTTCAATAAATTACAGATGCGGGCCTGAACTATGCCAAGAGTGCACGCTAATGGTCCCTAACACTAACAAAGGTTAAGTTTCTCTGTTAATGTTTTTAAAAAGACAAAAATACCCTTTTTTATCTTCTTCCCCACATTCAACACCCACCACCACCACTCTACCCTCAACCCATCGTCGCCACCTCTACCCTCAGCCCGCCGCCGCCGCCGCCTCTACCCTCAGCCCGCCGCCGCCGCCGCCGCTACCCTCAACCCACCACCGCCTCCGCCGCATTTACCCTCAACCCACCACCATCGCACCGTCTGCACCCTCAACCCACCACCGCCTGCACCTTCTACCCTAAACCCTCAACACACCTCCATAACCCACCACCATCTTAGCCCACCACCACCGTCCTTGCATCACCCTCAACTCACCACCACCATCACCAACCCACCACAACTGTACTAGAGCACCCTCAACCAGCACCACCATCGTCGTAACACCCTCAACCCACCATCATCTGCTACCTGCACCCTTGACTCACCACCACCAATCAGACAACCACTCGCGGCTGCCACTAAACACGATAACAAGTTGATTCATCAGATTTGAAGAGAGAGAGAGAGTCTTAGAAGAAAGAGAGAGAGAGAGAGAGATAGAGAGAGAGAGAGAGAGAGAGGGAGAGAAAGATAAAGTGATTTAGACCAGTAATGATGCTTTATTTCTGTCATGGTGGTGGAGAGGCAGTGGTGATGGTGATGGTGATGATGATGGTGATGAAGATGAAGATGAAGAAGATGAAGATAGAAGAAGAAGATGGATGGAGGGAAGTGTGATGGGTGGGGTTTGGGTGGGGGTAAGTTAGGTTTTGTTTATAAATATTATTTTTTGAATTTAGGGGTATATTGATAATTTTACATTGACTTAACAGAGAAATTTAACCTCAGTTATCGTCGGGGACTGCAGGTATGCATGTCATGCATAGTTCAGGCCCTCTAAAGTTGCAATATGTGCAAACCCCAGGGACTGTCCGTGTAATTTACTCATAAATCTATTTATCTTAGAATATAAATTTTTGAGTTAATTACACGATTGGTCCCTGTGGTTTGCCCATATTACAATATTGGTCCTAACTTTTGAGAAATTACAGGTTTGGTCCTTACTGTTTACCAACTCGTAACACGATTGGTCCCTGACACTAACTTCTGTTAAGTTTTTCAGTTAAGTGGATGTGAAAAGTCTAAAATACCCCTGCACTAAATACCACTGTTTACCATCTACCCCACCGCCTACAACGGCACCTCCGTCGTTACCCCACCGCCTGCGCACCACCGTCACCGACCCCGCCTGCGCACCACCGTCGCCGACCCCGCGCCTGGGCACCACCGTCGCCGACCCCCCGCCTGCGCACCAGCGCCGCCACACCTGCCTGCGCACCATCGTCGCCCGCCTGCACACCTCTGTCGCCGACCCCCGCCTGCGCACCACCGTCGCTGACCACCGCCTGCCCACCGTCGTCGCCCTCGCCTGCGCACCACTGTGATACGAAGAGGGAGGGGGAGGGGTGGGGTTGGCTAGAGTGGGACCCACATTAATTTAATTTATATTTTAAATATTTTTTCTTTTAGTGCATGGGTATTTAGAATTTTCACATCCACTTAACTGAAAAACTTAACAGAAGTTAGTGTCAGGGACCAATCGTGTTACGAGTTGGTAAACAGTAAGGACCAAACCTATAATTTCTCAAAAATTGAAACCAATATTGTAATATGGGCAAACCACGAAACCAATCGTGTAATTAACTCTAATTTTTTTCATAATGAGTTAGAGCAAAATATACTTTCTACCATTTGTTTCGTACACGCTCTCGATTTGATATTGATGTACCATCATCGCTTTGTCACACCCACCCCCAATTTGTCGTTTTCATTTCATTTTGGTTTACAATAAGTTTTTAGAAAATTACGATGTCAATTGCCAAGGAACATCCAATGGATATTTTAAAGCATCCATGATTAGCTATTAAATTTGTATTATATATTCTGTATTTTTTTTTAAATTTAATTATATATATTGTTAATTGATTACTCTAAAATCAAAATTTATAGATTAATTTATTTCTAAAATTCCGTTACTTATAAATATGAATTGTCAACATGTGATGTCTGTGTTGCTTAGAAAGATATAACTAGATTTTATTTATTTTTTAAAATAAATAAGCTTGATGGCTTTTTTTTATGTTATATTGACTGTTTTTATTGTATATAAAAATACACAACTGTATTTGGAAAATATAAAATTTAAAAAATATAAACTATTGATATTATTTTCGTAGTTCTTATGATATTTAGTAGTTTTTAAATAATTTTAACCCTTAGTTGGTATATATTATTTTTAGATTAGAAGATAAATTGCTTATGTAGTAGGTTAGTTTAAAAAAATATAATTGAAGAAAATAAGGATGAATTAAACTAATATTAATATAAAAAATATATAAAATACTGTAAAATTAAGTTTTAGATGTGTGAAGTGGACCACGTATTTACAATGTAAAAAGTCAACACATTTTTGTAGTCCAATATATGTCAACGGGAAATTATTTTTAATTTGGACTTGTTAGGTAGACGTGTGAAGCAAATTACGTGGTTGAAATAAGTCTTTCACTTCGAATTTTGACTTTATTTATAAAAGTCTACAACCAAAATTTGGTATCATTCCCTTCTTTTCATTCGCTTTTGTTTAAACCTTTATCAATCTTACTACAAAACAAATAGAATATTAAATTTTTTTATATTTCACTTTTTCAAAATAAAAAGAAGTTTTAGTATTTATGGCATAGTAATAAAGATGCGCGCCTTATTCACCTGGTGTTGAGTTAAAGTTTTAACTGAGACCTGGAGTGAAATAGATTAGGTTAGAAGTATAATAGGTTATGTGAAGGTTTCAAAAAAAAAAAATAATATTAAATGTTAACAAACTTAAAAACACTTTGTAGGTTTCCATAAAGGTAAAGATTATTATATTTTTATTGTTTATTTTCTAGGTAGGTTTTCATAAAGGTAAAGATTATTAGGTTAGAAGTATAATAGGTTATGGTGATCCGGCCCGTTTATCATTTCAGAGAAAACCTACCACCCAAAGGCATATTATGGTAAAACACTAGTCCACTTGAAGTATATTGCACCAAACGATACTCGAACCCATGACCTCTACTTAGAAAAGCCATAAGATGCCTACTCACAAACCAATTGATTTATGGCTCATTGGCGGTGATAGAATATTTCAAATAATAAGTTTGTTACAATAGTAGTTATTTTCTCAAATGTATTATACCCTTTTAGTCACGCTAAAAAATAATTATACCGGTAAGATATTGCATTGTGAAAACACGATCATGCATCTACTTAGCTAGTGCATCCCACAATAAACGATTAGGATGCATGTTATGTTACCAATCATATATCATGCAAATTAACTATTGCATATCAACTTTGGACCGCCTAATGTAAATTTCTATTATATTAAATATAAAGATTATAACATCTAAAGTTAAATGATTAATACCTCTCAATAACTATTTTCACATATTGTATGTATTTTCGTCAATTTATGTATAACACATCGTTGAGGTGTAAGAAATAGAAGACACAATTTTAATATATTGATGAGGAAATGAGGACTACTAAACATTGCATATCATATTCTTCCATCCTAAGCTACCCTTATTGTAATTACAACTCTAGGTAACATGTTCTTGAATGACCAAACCTCCCTGAATACGTTAAGTTGATGTGCTGAAAGTTGTTTTAATCTTATAAAGTAAACGACTAATTTTAACAAAATAATACGAATTAGCTTCGAGTCTAGCTCGGAGTAAAAATATGTTTGGGTTGAGTCAAAGAATTTTTTCTGTTGTGTGTTTCTTCGTAAAAGGGTTGGGATACGACCTTGGTTGCAAAAAAAAAAAAAAAATAGATGAGTCCGATTATAATAACACATCCCTCTAAAACAGGTTCGTCTATTTGACGTTCAAAAAATTATTTATATACAGAAAGAAATGAAAAGATCATGCAGGGCGTAGCCCAACTCAATTCGGGCCCAACCCATATTTTACAGAAGCCTCATATAATTTTGGAGAGGGTTTTTTTTTTGAAAGAATAGCAACAACATTCATGGTCCTTATATTTAGAGTAAATTACACGGATCCTTCCTGAGTTTTGCTTAAATTTCATATTTCGTCTTTGAGATTGAAAAATTACATGTTTGATCCTAAGGTTTGGAAAAATATTTCATATTTCGACCATGTGTCTAACGCCGGTTAAAAAGTTCTGTTAAAAAGTTCCGTTAAATGAGTGTTAAATGACTATTTTACACTCAAAGCTTTTAAATGACTATTTTATCCTCACACCTCCACCCTCTTCTTCTTTTTCTTCTTCTTTTTATTCTTATTCTTCTTCTTGATCCTTATCACCACCACACACTCCATCTCCACCACCACTATCACACCAACATGACATACCTACATCTCTTTCATCCTTGCGACCCACCGCCCCAATATACACATAAGGTTAGTCCCCTACCACCTCCACCATCGTCATCATTTCCACCATTGTGGACCATCTTCGGCAAGAGTCGATTTGGGTCTATTATGGGATGTAAACAGCGGACTCGATGTACATCTCCACCACCATCGGGCACCAAAACCTACAAATCGCAAGGTGGGGCTGCGGTGGTGGCACGGTGGGGTTGCGATGGTGCCACGATTGGGCTGCTGTGGGACTGAGCTGGTGGCATCGTGGGGTTGTGGTGGTGGCATGGTGGGGTTACGGTGGTGGCACGGTGGGGCTGGGGTTGGACTAGCAACTAAAGTGAGGGGTGGCGTATGGGTGGGTATTTATTTTGTTATTATTATTTTTATTAAAGTTTAGGGGTAAAATCGTCATTTTGTTAATTTTAACAAAAAAAACTAACGGACGTTAGACATAAGAACGAAACGTGCAATGTTTTTCCAAATCTTATGACCAAACATGTAAATTTTCAATTCCAAGGACGAAAGGTGAAATTTGCGCAAACCTTAGGGACGATCTGTGTATTTACTCTTATATTTACGTTAAAATATTATTTTTATTCTTTTTATTTTTCTAATTAAATAATAAATTTTTATATTTTTTTATTTTTTTTCTTATCCACTCACAAATATATTCTACACACGTCACTCGCAACTACTCAGAGCATTTACAACCCGTTCTGTAAAAATACGTGAGTAGAATTCTTATATTATATGAAATGGTTCTAAGTGATTGTGAGTGTATTTGAGAAAAATATTACTATTCAATCTGTAAATTTAAAAAAAATATTGTTCAATTTTTATAATTTATTAATATTTTTAGAAAGTGTTTCTGAGTGAAGAAAAGAAAAAAGGTAATGATAAAATTATGAGAAAAATATTATTTAATTAAAAAATAATAAAAGAATAATAATTTTAATTACAATTTTATAAATAAAAATAAAAAATGAGTTAAGAATACTCTCACAAAAATCCTCTTAGAACACACTCGTATAAAAAATGAAAAACCTCTTTGAATGGAACTCTGTTCATCCTCGAATATTTTGAACTCGTGAATTGCAGAGTTCGATTACTTCTGATCGTTAATCACACATGTAATGGGTGAAAATCGGTGTGTTCTTCGCATCCGATCGAGTAGTTTGAAGAAATCATTTGGAGAACATATAATTTTTTGTTTATTTTGACATTTCCGATCGCCATCGTCTCCGACGTGACGGCATCCACCGCCTTAAAATTTCACGAAATCAGGTACTAATAATCTACCTCTGATTTCGTAATATTTTATAAGTCGTATTATTTCATTTTTACTACTCAATCCCTAAGTTTCATTGTTGAAATTCATACTAGAGTTTGTGTTACATTGGATGTTAGGATTACTATCCTCGATTCCTTACACGATGATACTTTTGTTAATGTAATGATTCTAGTTCCCGTTTTATTGATTTCATATGTATTAGGGTTACTCTTTGCTGTTTAAACTTTAAACCTAAATTTTGTAGAAGATTTAACTAATTGTACATTTGTTTAGTGTAATTGTATAATTCCTTTACATTATTCTCTGGAATAATTTATCTTACGTTTGAAGCATATAATTCCTTCACGTTATGCTTGAACTTACACCTTGAAGGCAAGTATATGAGTTGATGATGTCCTTTTGTTGCATTTTTCTCTTTAGATACTCGGCTTTTGTGCCTATGTTTGATTCTTGATATTTTGTTTCTAGCATAAATACTTGATAAATGTATATACTTTATCATAATGGGGCTTACCATCTATTTTATCACTCTCCTCCTTAACTTTTGTGGTTTTATTGAATGTTTTGGATGCCCTAATGGATGGGAGGGATATACTCATTAAAACTGGATCCTTTCTTATGATTGGATGTAAGCCTGGATTTCTTTAATCTCACCAAAAGTTCTAACATTGTATAAGTGTTAGCATACTTGGAAGATGTCTAAGTTCTATTTTTGGTACACTATAGAAGTATTTGACTAATTTTTAACTTTATGAGATTAAGGAATGAAGAATCGGAGTTGGGTGGATATAAGTGTATCTAATAAGCAACAAGCCTGTTATAATTTTAGTGCAAACAAGTTGAAGTAGCCAACATTTTAGTATATATTAATTTCTAGTTACTCTAGGCTGATGGACATGCAAAATCTTGTAAACATGGAGACCGATGGTACATATTTAATTTAAGATGCAGTAGATCACTTAATTAGTTAATTGATAGAAACTGTTATGTGATTTAATCTTTATGATTCTGAACTCCTAGGGAACTATTGGTTTATTAGCTAGTAAAAATTTGAAAA
This sequence comes from Flaveria robusta, assembly GCA_025506415.1. Taxonomy (NCBI): domain Eukaryota; kingdom Viridiplantae; phylum Streptophyta; class Magnoliopsida; order Asterales; family Asteraceae; genus Flaveria; species Flaveria robusta. Next base: position 3,093,974 of record CM046474.1, on the reverse strand, counting down.
TGATGCATATGAGCATCCACTGGTGAATGATGATCAAGAGTTATTCGTTGCCTGCAAATGCACAAAGTTTGGTGAATCAAACACTTTTACCATGAAAAAAATCAAGTTGTTTAAAATGTAATGTTTTCGAGCCTTGGCTTGACTAGTTGTCTAGTATACTAATCACTTTTTTGAAGTTAAATGAAAATACAAATTTCCGTCTCCTGTTTTTCTTAAGTCTTCTTATTTTGAATGACAACTAATTTTTATTGTGATTTTATCTAATTACCGAAGCATGTTGTATAGATACTTATACAATAAAAAGAATTACTTTTAAATTCTTCTAATATAATGTTGTTTCATGGAAATGATTTTTATTAATTTTACTTCAAAATTGTCCCCAAGGTTAGAGCTATCCTTTTAGGAAATAATGTACATGATATATTACATGATGTACTTATTGTTGACTGGTGGAGTACCAGAGTCTCGTATTGACCCGAGATTTATGAATCATGAAGCCTGTGCAGGCACTTCTATTGGAATTCTACTAGAAGTTTGTACAATCAAATCCCATATTTTATAAGTATTTGCCTATTTGGTTGATAATGTGAGTAATATTCTTGTGTTGCGGCTGTTTTCTTGAGTTTTGACGTAGAAAATTGAATGCCATGGGATTTATCAAGCATTACAGTTTCTGATATATGTATGTTTTAATCATATTTTGTACCATGTTTTGGGAGTATATGTGCTAGCTTTTGGCATTGACGATTGGATGACCTACTAGACCTTGAAGTTGATGTACATTGTACTTTTATTAATCAAGAATAACTATATACCTTTTAAACTACAGAACAATTAACTAATGTTCTTGGTATGGCAACACAATTCATGCATTCAGCTGTTGAAGAGTACCATGCTTGACATTAAAAAAAAAATAAAAGTGTAGCTGTATCTTTTGAAGAGTGTGGGCACATCTTAGTGGTGATTGATTCTTTTTAACCTGTCTTGAATTAAATTAGTTATTAAAAATAGGAACTGAACTGTCAAGAACTCTAACTGTGTACTTTTTACAGAATTGACAATTTTGTTGCTGTGGAAATGCTAATGTGTGACTGGAAGTCGTAATTTGTTCTTTAATCTATACTAATAATCCTTTACATGTTGAGCCACATGGCATTTCCACGAGCCCTCTCATTTTTGTTTTCCCGCCCAAACTATTTATTTCATTTTAAAAAAAACAAATAACTAATTGTCTATTTTTTCTCTTTCTCTCTCTATATTATAAATCCATATCCTTTTTTAATCATTAACTTCTTAAAAAACATTTTTTCATTAAATAAAAACTAAGTATTTTGATTAAAAATATACTTTTTTAAAATCAAAATTATGTAAAACTATGATTTTTTTTATAAAACAACGAAACCTTTTTAAATTATGAAATGTTTTAAAATCAATCTTTTTAAAAAATAAAAGTTGTACATAAAAATATTTTTTACAAAACAAGCCCATAGTTTTTAAAGAGTGAGATGTTGATAAATAAAACGAAATTTTTTCAAAGCAATAACTTTTTACAACGAAAGTTTTAAAAATATTAAAAATGTTTTATTAGCTAATTAGAGTATCTTTATATTTGAAGTTATACGGTTCGTAACTTTTCGTTAATAAATATTTAGTATTTTTTTTATTTAGCCCGTGTAATACACGGGGTTATAACCTAGTAGTAGTATAGATATATTATGTGATTTGTGGAATATACATTGAAATGTCACGGTACAAAAACTTATTATAAACTTGGTCTGGAACTTTTTATATATAATCTGATTCAGTTTTTAATGCCATTCACAGCTTTAAGTTTGACTCAATATGGATCTACTCTGCAATGCATACTCCACTACATCAGATGAAGATGAAGAAATTGAAATACATGCACTTCCTCCCCTCAAACGGGCCAAACCTGAATTCACACATACATCAAGCAGAAGTTTGCCTGTTTTTGGCCTAAATCAATCAAAAAATATTTCAACTGAAGCACCAATTGCAGGAAGATACATATCAAAGCGAGAACGTGCACTCATGGAATCTGCTTCTCAAACTTCCCATGGTGGACCCCCAACTTATTCAGTCCGTTCCCCTGGTTCGTTTTTGTTTCCGAAACTTTTTATCGCCTAGTTGTTTGCTTCTTTCAGTTCCTCATGGGTTTTTGGTGAAATGATAAAAACTAGATGTCAAGGTTTAAAATGTCCACACAGGGTGCTAGCATGAAATTCTTCTTTAGGTCCAGTTTTAGTTTTTTTTTTGATTTATCAATTAACTCTTGTGGATCCACCACTTCTAGTCATACCCATTTAGGTATAGGTGTGTGCACCCAAAATCCAACCAATTTAATATATTAGTGTAAATGGCAACTTTAAGTAGGTCTCTCAGTCTTTTAATTACATTTCCAAATCCCAAATAGCCTGAATAAGAATTAAATTATTTTTAACAAAAAACAAGAATTTAGTCAAATTAATTAACATTAGACTTTGATCACATTTCATAACTAACATGATGAAGGCACTATATACTTCATGTTTACTTCATCAATTGATTCAAGTGTACATAAAAAAAACATAATTACTCTTTTAGTTCTTAAAGAATATCATCTTTTTAGGTTAATATAAGAAAGAGAGAGTTAACATTCTCTTTTGCTATAAGCCTAGAGATGTTTATGAGTAAACTGATCTGATATTATTCTGTACTAGATTTCTTAGATACAAGAAATAATGAAATTTCTTGAAAGCTCATCATTTTCACCCATTAATCTTGTAAAATATATAATTACTATTGGTTTATTAACTCTTGATGTAATCACGTGCTCTGACTATTACTTATTTCATTATCTTTTACAAGATAGTGTTAGTAATATCATTCATGATTTATGGTATCTTTGTATTCTCAGTTCAAGGAAGCATTTCGGATTCATACATACGAAAAGATGTTTTATTATCATTGAGGAATCGAGCAAAGGACTACTCAAATTCTGTCCATACATCTGAAGGGATTTCGACAACTCTTACGGGCCATACAAAGGCTGTGAATGCAATACAATGGTCAAAAACTCATTGTAAGTTGTCTTGACTACTGAATGAAGTTATATTATTAATTTTATCACTCATCCTATGCCTCAATGATGCATGCAATTTATATTATATATATATATATATATATATATATATATATATAGGGGAAGGAACGATTGTTATATATATGCAATTTATATATATATTAAAGGATGTTTTATGTTATTTACTTAGTTTAAGGATGAAAAGTGAAATTTACTATATTCATAAAGGACATAAAATGTAATTTATATTCTTGAATAAATTACATTTTTCGTCCTTTATGAATATAGTAAATTTCACTTTTCATCCTTAAACTAAGTAATCCTTTAATATATATATATATAAATTGCATATAGAGTAAATAGCCAAAATCATCCCTGAGTTTTGGGTAAGTTTGACAGATTCATCCAAAAAGTTATCTTTTCTCAACTGAATCACTGAGGTTTCAAATTTGTTGCTATTTCCGTCCATTTTACTAATCAAGTTAAAAATTAACATTAACTGAGGGTTATTTTGGTAATTTACATTTGTTTTGTTTTTCTTTTTTTTTTTCTCTATCTTAAGATATAGAGTGTGCGTGGATATCTAGATACCATTATCATCTTCATCATCACCTTCAATGCTCCCCTTAACCACCAGGTCCATCACCAGACTTCTGTGACCACCACATCTTCAATCAATTCCCCACCATCACAAACAACCACCATATAATGGACAAACAGACACCATGCCATCCTTTACCTTAGAACCAAATCGATCACCACTTACCACAAGAACCAGCCACCACAATCACGCCTGTTGCTTGCAAACCAAAATTGACCGTGGAAATTACCAGAAACAACCACCACACCAAATTTCTTTACACTCAAACCCTTTTTTGAAAACTCTAAATCTCCATCTCCACCACCATAGAACCATTAACCACTATCACCATCGTCATCTTCATCATCTTTGATATAGGGGTATGGGCATGAGTGGAAGTTTGCGACGGCTTAGGCGGAGATAATGGTGGGTAACGGCGAAGACGGGGATTGAAGTTCGGTGGTTGCAGATAGCATTGGAGGAATCGGGTTGTAAGTATCAAGAGTGGGGGATTAGGTTGTAGAGCTTGGATGGTGGTTGTCCACTTGGTTAAGGTGGAGGGTCAAGTGGGTCTGTTATAGGTTGAGTGTGGGTTGCGACGAGTTGTAGTGGTGAAAGTGGAACCGGTGGTCGGCGATGGTTGGTGTCTGTCGGGTGGTGCTGAAGGCTGAAGGCGGTGTCATGTTGGTGGTGTTGGCCGGTAGAGGTGGCTGAGGTGGTCAATGATGGTGGTTGTGGTGGTCAACGTTGATGGCGGTGGTGGTAGTTGTGATTGTTAATGGTGGTGGATGGATATGGCAAAACAAATAAAGTAAACATGTAAAATGATGAAACTACCCCTTAACATTAAAAATGGATGAAATTAATGTATTGGATGGAAATGGCAACGGATTTAAAACCTCGGTGGTCCAGTTGGGAAAAAAAAACCTTTTGGATGGATTTGGCAAAGCTACTCAAACCTCAGGGATGATTTTGGCTATTTACTCTTGCATATATATATAATATAAATTGCATGCATCATTGAGGCATAGGATGAGTGATAATATTAATAATATAACTTCATTTAAAACATCCTTTATGTTCATATGTTATAACAATCATCCTTTATGTAAATTTCACTTTTCATCCTTAAACTAAGTAAATAACATAAAACATCCATTATCTTCATTGTTTTGTAGCAGTTTTCATCCTTTCTGATATGGCTGAAAATTAGAGGCAAGGATGAAAATTGGTACAAAATATGAACATAAAGGATGATTTTTGTTATTTTCTTAGTTTAAGGACGAAAAATGAAATGTACTATATACTTAAAGGACGAAAATGTAATTTACTTTTTCTTCTTTATGATTTGAGGAAATTGGAAGACGTTGGCATACATATTTTTGTTGATCCATAAGTTTTAAGTTAGATTGTAGCATTCCATATGTTGGGATAAACAAGATTGTTATCATTCCATATGTTGGTGTCTTTGGATAATTAGCTTATAAATTTCTTTGTTGAAAAACATATTGTTACATCTGCATATTAAGAGCAAAAGTATTTCATAATATGGTAGAACTCTACTTAATATTGAAAGCAAAAGAAATCGGGGGCTCGGGGCATATTTGATTGTTTGAAGTTGCATTTGTGACCTAGTAAAGTCGTTTTCTCTAATTGTTGGTAGATTGTAGGGGCGTCAGTTTTGACCAATTACCTTACAAACGGATGAATTGGTTGTGTTTTATCTCAAACGAGTTGAATATAAACTATTAAGTGTATTTTGTAATTCTTGCTAAGGGGGTGTTTGGGTTAGCTTATTGACAAAGTGTGTTGACAGAAGTTTATAGTTTATTGCATTTTTAAAAAGCCCCAAAAAAAGTGATTAAGCTTACCAGCTTATTGCTTCCCAAAAAGCTCATAAGCCCTTTAAAATTAGCCTACCTAAATCCCTTCAAGGAGCTTATTGTGTTGTGATAAACTGATAGCTCCAAAGATAAGCTTACCTAAACACCCCCTTGTTGAAAAATTTTGATTATTATTTTAAACATTGTTTTTATAATTATAACTAGAATGTTAATAGTTTATAGAAAAAAGTTAAATTGTTTAAAAATCCTTGGACTTTTGCTGAATTCACACATTAGTTTACTTTATATATGAATGATTTTTACTTCTAAAAAACAACAAAGAGGTCCATTTTATAAAGTTCAGTGACTTGATCATATAAAAAGGAACCATTTTGTTATTTTTAAAAAATTTGAAGGGATAATCTGCAAAAACAAAAAAAATATTTTTTTAATAGAAAACAAATCCATGAACTTTGCACAAGTTTAGTGGAAGTCCAAAGGGTATTCTTTTAAGGATCACCCATAAAAGCAAAGTGTATGGATCAAGACAAACCACCCTGGCCTCTTTTGATCGGTACTAAAATTGATCAATTTTAACCAGCACCTCTTTTTACTCATTTTATCCAGCCTGTCCATCTTGCCACCTCTGTTGTATTAATGAACTTCCTATAGTATCTTTTTATTATTCCTTTTATTTTTTTGTATTATTACATGTAGCATGTAGCAACTGAATATTCAAACTTGAAATTTGCCTTTATTGTATAATCAAAGATGGTTTGCAGCTCATCTTCTTGCATCTGCTGGTATGGATTCTTCCATCTACATATGGAATGTGTGGAATATGGAACAGAAAAAATCACGGGTATTCAACATTCATACTGCAGCAGTAAAAGACATCCAATGGTCAAATCAAGGTCTTTCTTTACTCTCTTGTGGGTACAATTGTTCATCAAGGTTAATCGATGTTGAAAAAGGGTTAGAAACTCAAGTATTTAAGGAAGATCAAGTTGTTGGAGTTGTTAAGTTTCATCCTAATAATGATAACCTTTTTCTATCTGGTGGGTCAAAAGGTCTTATTCGGTTATGGGATATTAGAACCAGGAAGGAAGTGAATCGGTATTTTCGTGGTCTTGGCCCGATTCTTGATTTGGAGTTCATGAACAATACACGGGAGTTTATTTCTTCTAGTGATGAATCCAAAAGCAACATTAGTGAGAATTCAATCATTGTTTGGGATGTCTCACGACAGGTTCCTCTCTCAAACCAGGTATATTTTAAACCATTTACTTATATATTGGTCGATTTGGGTTGTGTTTTATCTCTAATGTGCTAATAAAATAGCTAAATGGGGAATGAGATGAAAACCACACAAGTTCTATTTTTAATATATACAATTCATAAACCGTTTCATTCGAAGATTGAAATGATTGATGTAATAATATTGGTTTTGTAATCATAATTAAGACATTTATTATTAATAAAAAATTAATATTGGACAAAGATGTAATGCGTGTCAAACAGGCTGGATACGTTTTGACTGGTACCAAAAATGGCCCATTTCTAGCCAAATATGTTTGACCCCTTATCCAACACGTCCGCCCCACCACCTTTAATCTCTACTCAAAGATAAACTGAGAACTTACCTCAACCCGTGGTGTTAACTATTTTTCTAAATTTATTACTTAAAAATACACATAGATAGAGTGATATATACATCTCAGTTAAGATATTTATGCAATTTTAGGGCCTTACAAGTATTGCAGCTTTATAACCAACATTAGAAATTGATGTACCAAACATCTCAATTCGAACTCTCATATCACATACAGAACTGGATAAAAGGTATCAATTAACATTATTAAAAGGGCCTTTAGTGAGAGTCACTTGGGTTTCCACTTGTTCTTGAACTCATACCTCCTTGGTGATTCTGGTAGTACTATATCCTTAAGACCTTAATTGACTCTCACAGAAGAATTTGGCAGTTGACCAGTTGAAACCGTTTAATCTGTGCTTGGTTGAAACTGGTTGGGTTGACCCCAAACTCTTTTTGTCCAATTTTTTACGTGTTCGTAATAGGTAGTTGATGTGTCAAGTAGGATTACAAAAATAATATTATTTCACTAATAATCTAATTCTTTAGATAAGATAGCCCTTTGACTCGTTACCAAGAAGTAACCCAAATTCACCTATTCTCACATAAAGAGGTTGAAAAGATGAATTACTTTGCAAGTTTTGTCACTATGGTTTTTAGTATTACATGTTTTTTTTCTACCCCACAATCAAACTAATTATTTGTGCTATTCTCTTCAGATCTATGTGGAGGCTTATACATGCCCATGTATACGACATCATCCAAACGATCCATATTTTGTGGCCCAATCAAATGGGAATTACATAGCAATATTTTCTTCCAAACCGCCATTTAGGCTCGATAAATACAAAAGATACGAAAGCCATGGTGTTTCGGGGTTTCCTGTAAAGTGCAATTTCTCCCCAGATGGCAAAAAACTTGCCACCGGATCCTCAGATGGATGCATTTACTTTTATGACACCAAAACATGCCACCTAACCAAGAAAGTCAAAGTGTATGAACAAACATGCACAGATGTTGCATTCCATCCCATCATATCAAACATAATTGCTTCATGCAGCTGGAATGGCGAAATCTCGGTTCTTGAATGACACGTGACAGTGACTTGTTTTAACAAATAATTACAGATCATTTATCGGTGATTTGAATTTGGACTTGGGCTTACATCAATGAAGTTGTTGATATGTTTATGTTTCTGGAGTGTTGGAGATTTGGCATATCTGCATTCAAAACTCTGATACCCCACAGGTATTTTTCTAACTTATTGTTTATTAATAGACTGCAACTGCATTATTCTTGATTGAAACATGCTTGTGTGTTGGCCCTATCGGAAGTATTAGACACTTAAAAATGCCAAAAATACTGCCTAATTTTTGGCTGACTGTGTTCCATGCTCTAAACACTCGATGACCCATCTCTTGATTTAATGGGTTGAGCTAGATTGGTTTCTTTCACAAGGGGTTAGGTAAGGAGTCAAAATGAGTTTAAGTCTAAACATGTCATCTTTAGTAAAGGATAAAAAATAGCCGGATCTGGTCTGTTTGACATTTTTGTTCATTTTTTTTGTGATTTTATCAGTAATAGTATGTTACTAAAAATAATAACATAATTTCTCAAATAAAACGATTTAGGAGGTATGGTTCAAGTCTTTGAGTAATTTTGTAACTCATTTGACCCGTTCCCTTTTTTGGTTTTTATTTTTGTTTTGTTTGTAATTGATAAGATATATTTATGAGTGTGACATATTCATATATGGATTAAGTCAGAATTATCACTTTTGTATCTAAGACATGCTATATGTGCTTTTTTCCCCTACACAAAACAATAAACTACCTCTGCATTTTCATATGGAATTTAAAACCATTCTGTAGGGTTGAGGTGTTACAATAGAATTGGCATAGGTGTTTCAAATATTAACAATAGCAGTTTGGGGGTCAAGAAATGGTGATTTTGGGAGTTTGTTAGGGTTGTGTTAGTTGTTGATCTTTTTTAGTTGGGCAAAAGAGATGTATTATTGTTAAATAAAAAGATCTATCAATAGTTTTCTTTTAAGGATGTTGGTGGAAAAAGTACTTGCGTGTTGAAAAATATATATTAAAATGTTGTTTGCTAATTTATTTTGTATGTTTAATTGGTATATTAGCCTTCTTGTTTTACTTATTTAATCAATCATTACCTATGTTTTATATTTTTCCCCTTCAATCAACCTAATATAGTTTTTTTTTAACTAACTCATAATATTTCTTTTTTTTTTCTTTTCTAAATTAAAGTCTTCATTGGTAAATTTAAACAATGAAATATAAAAACTAATTATACATTAAAACTTGATCGGTATTAGTATCAAACACAGATGAAAATAAAAACGACAAATAAACTTGACCCGATACCAGTCTTCATATCTTATCAAATTTTCTTAGAAAAAGCGTCTAAGAAATTTGAAATGCTTATAGTCACATTGTTTACAAATTTCGCAAAAGTTAGTATTTTTCTCTTCTTTAGGATCCATTCGATTTTGTAGTATTGTTTAGTAATGACTACCCTTTTTTATTTGGTTTCAGATCTTAATTGAGAAAAAAAAAATTCTTTAATAGATGATCATTGTGGCCAATTTGTTTTTATGAGGAAGTGACGGAATGGTACGATAATCTACAATTAAGTAACATTTATAGGTACATTGCGAAATGAAAGAAATTTTGGTGCATGAGTTAAAACATTAAAATGTTAGAATATGGATACTAAATTATCTTCCACTTATCACACATATTATTATTTGTTTCAAGTTAACTAGTTGATCTTTTGAGTTATCATGTCTGTGGGGTAAAAGATATTAAATAATGTGCACTAGTTTTTGACATCAAAGCTACTTGCTTTGTACAACATTGAGAGTATGCAAATACTCGTTAGCTTGATCGCTAGAATCCATTGAATGTGTCATATCAATATATTTTTTAACTCACAATTTCTATAGCTTTTTCGTACGTACTTATAATTTACTTAACATATCTTATCAATAGTTTTAATGGTAAAGTTTTGCAATTCACAATTGAAAGCTCTAAAACAGATTCAAATTTGAGATTTTAACTTAATCATAAAAAATACTGAGAAATAAATCCACTAGTTCGTCTATAGCTTAAGAGATGCAAAAAATAAGTGGATACTTGCACATGATGATGTAAAGCAATATAAGCTATTCATTATAAATTTCTCAGAGATAATTTAACCACGTGCTTAAAGATGTTCGCTTGTAACCACTCTCAGCATATGTTTAACTTACGTTTTGTAGAGTCGTTCGCTATTTTGACGTGACACGTCATACCAGACCTAGTTTTCAAAGCAAAGAGGGTGTGTATGCTCTTAATGTTGCGAAACAAATAGCTTTGTTGTCAAAAACTAGTGCACATTCTTGAAAATTTAGATTCGGCCCGAAAAGGAATATTTGAGGTGAAGAAGAAAAGTGTTGAAGTAGTTAATTTGAAATAAAAGACTTATAGGCGTAGTAAGTGGGATGTATTTAAGTATGAGACTCTCATGTTTTGAGGGCATTGTAAAAACTCTCTTTGGGCACATATTAATATGTTTGTAAATGTTAGTCAATTATAGATTATTGTATTACTTGGTTATTTGAGTTTTCATTCCTTCTTCATGAAGAATATCAACCATAATCTTCGTTCTATTATAGAATTGTTCGCAAATTGGATCTTAAACAAGATAAAAAGGGTCATTCTTACTCAACAAGACTACTAAATGTAATCGACTTTAAAGAGCAAAATACGTCTTATTTTTGTGGACAACATGGCCCTAATGAGGCAATATGTCTCTTTGAGACTAGAAAACGGATAATAATCTCTAAGGAGGTTGAATTGTTTGACGATTTCTTTTAATTCGTAATCGACATTGAGACTGGTAGCGGGTCTAGTTCTAATATTCGGTGACCTTTTTTTTAAGTTTTTTATTTCATTTTAAATTTACGTGGGACAATTCTTATAGAAGTTCTGAATTATAATGAGATTGCAAAAACCAACGTTTTTGAGACCGGATCGGACCGGCCGTTCAACCGGTCCCACCGGGAACCGGATGGGTGGGCGGTTCGGTTCGCATCGACTCGTTTTGAAGCGGTTCGACCGGCCGGTTTCGTCCGAATCGGTGGTTGGACTGGAAAACCGGACCGGTTCGAACCGGATTTTCATTTTTTTTTATTTTAATGGGTAAAAACGCGGCATTGAATTATAAATTAGTGTGTTGAATATAAAAATATAGCAAAGTTTTATATATAACTATAAAATACATATATAAATTACTTATATTTAATTATATATATATAATATACTATATATATAATTATGACGTCATCCGGTTATTAAATCCGGTCCGACGGGTCTGACCGGTCCTACCACCAAACCAGTAAGGCGTCCGGTTCGACATCCGATCCGGTTTTGAAAACATTGGCAAAAACTAAAAAGAATTATAATGTGTTGATTGAAGAATTAGATTATCAAATAAAAATAAGTATAATATAATAATAGATAAGGGGGAGGTTTTTAAGAAAACCAATAGTTATGTGAAAACAAAAAAAATCACGGAAACCAGTAACATAATCATAACTTTTTTGTTATTTTAATTGTTTAGAAGTTGTTTAAGTATTTCGTACATATATGTTGAGCATACATATGAAAATGAAGAGTCTTATGTATACGTAACACTATATCGAATGAAAAATGGTTACGTATACGTAACCTATGTGTGACGTATATGGAAAACCATGCTACGGTATTCATTTGATCCATATCCCTATTTATACATACTCACAAGTATATATAGAGGGTAGTGATGAAAAATTTATAAATTATGTGATCGGTTTCATTGGTTTTCTTTGGTTTTATCATAACATTATGGTTTTCTTAGAATCCCTCCTCTAATAGATAATGGATTGATTAAATAAATAAAATAGAAGTCTAATATGTTGGTTAAAAATATAAAATAAGTTAACCTAACAAGATTTGTTACAAGTAATAGCATTTGGTAGATACTATTTTCATTGATACTCTTTTAGAAAAAAAATATTTTATGTATAAATCATGGAGTGTCAATCGGTGAAAATGACACTCAGACATATGTTCATAGCAATACTATTTTGGTAAATATTATTTTCATTTTTACTCTCTTTTAACGAATGAGTTAAAGCTGAGCAAGCATCTATTGAAACTATGTCGTAATACAAGTTGAATGAGTTAAGCTTGTAATCTTCTATTCGAGTTGGATTTTGAGTGTGGGGAGTTGGCTTGTTTTCTTTCCTTGCAAGTTTCTTTAATACAAGTCTCATATAAGTGATGAACTGATGATAAATTTTTTCAACAAACCAACGAAAGAGCTATCTTTAGCTTGAACTCAACTTGCATGTTCATAGAAGCCTAATAAGCTCACTCAGGCAATATTAGAAAGTTATGTGCTTTTATCTAGTTTCAAGTTTTAAATTGTAAGTTTTAAACCGGACTAAACGATTGCTTTGTTTTTGTTTGTATGGTTCAAACGGATTTAATAGTTTATGTATGCCCTTCGTGTATATATGCTCATATGCTGCTTTCTTTGAAGGGATTTGAAACAGTATTTGATGGTAGTCAAGAATCTATATTGACAATTATGGAATTTGGTGTTTTTCATTAGAAATTACAAATAATGTATAAACACCTTTGGTTGCAGTAGATTTTTAAGATGTGTTTATGAAGATATATGGCCTAAAAACCACATTATTATTTATAAAATTTGATGTTTTCTAGCACTAGTTGGACCGACGAGTACTAGTTAAACCGGTTGAATCGTTTGTGGTTATTATTTTTATAAAATATTTTCTAAATCTATAACATTTGGACTTTAGACAATGTTTTCCAACTATTCCAGGTTCACACTGGTGTTGTATACTTGTATGTGTAGCTAAATTAAATAGCCAACCTTTTTAAAAATCACTTCACTTCATTGTTTTTTATTTCTTTTGAAATTAATATATATCTTAATATACTATTTAAATTTAAGGTGAGAAAATATTTTTAAAATTAATTATAATGTCATCTGATTTACTGATTTTGGGTTCGGTTCATGCGGTCACTAGTAAACAAACGACTATAAGCGGTCTTGATTTCTGATGGGCCCAGTATTTTGATTGGTTACTTCTCATTATCCATAATTCCATATATTCATTCTCCTAAGAAAAATGTTTTTTTTTTTTTTTTTCATGTTGAGGGAAACTTTAAAAAAAAAAAAAGAGGAGGTTGAATAGTGTTTCTTTGAGGCTAAAAGAGAGTAGACCACGACTGCTTAGTGGCTAAGCGGACCTTGGTTTGAATTGGGTGTTTGGGTCCCTCCTGCCGGCTGCACCGCCAGCATGAAAGGATGGGTTAAAAGTTAGCACATTGTCACCATTTCACTACTCCGTTTAATATACTTATGGTACGGGTCTGTAGGTTGGCGGTATTTAGTAAAAATGTTCATTCTCTAGTGATTAAGGATTTATGTTTTACGGTAAACATTAGTATAAATTTAGAAGAAGATGTAGATAGTGTGTGAGTTAACTGTTGTAAAGAAAAACTTAATTTTTGTCATCAACCGTCATATGGTTAGAATAGATAATTAATTTAATGTTGACATATGATTTAATCATTTTCTGAAATGAAGAGAAGGTAGGTTATTAGCAATGATGACATATGTGCAACCTCGTTTTCACTTTAGCGAGAAATGAATGTTTGAGCTTATATGTAGCAATGAATGTGTAATAGAACAATGAGATTTGCCAGTTTATATATTGTTCGTCACATCCGAAAATTATCATTAAATTTCTATTACACATAAACTTTAATAGACGTGTTCTTCTATTTATAAAATTGGTAATTTATGTAAAAAACATTCCAGTTAATAGTAATCAAGTTTTCTGAGTGCTTTATTCAAATCACTCGTACTTTTATAAAATACAAATATCATTCAGGTATTAATATTAGTTTATTGTTGTATAATTTTATTATACATGATATAGTTTTTAGAACTAAGTGACCTAAATGAAACATATAAGAAAACTAATTTACTATTTAATGATTTTTTTAAGTTTAACCTGGTGCAATTATTAATAAAAAGTCACTAAGTAACAAAAAAAAAGTTTCATAACTAGTTCATTTTGATAATTCAATTTAAATAACTATGAAATTTTTCACTACAAGGGAACAAGTACAAGTGATGAACACTATTTTGAATTAGTTCTTATTTTATGGTATCCAACATTCCCACGGCATATTAGTTCTAGTTTTATAAAAGTATATATTTTTCAATTAATAAGAAAAATGATGTTTCTAAAACTAATAGCTTAAATTTAATACTTAAAAAATATATATGGCCAAAAGTATATTAGAAGACACTAATTCTCATCTATGATTAAGTGCTATATATGTGTGTCATTAGGGAACAATAAGTATTATAAAACGATTAATTACTTGTTTGATTATTTAGTGTAATTTAATCTAAACTTACGAATCACAAAAAGTCATTTTCTTTTGACTTGTCAAGTCATTTTTTTTATGATCCATCTTGTCATGTCCTTAATCTTGTTTTTTTTTCAACCTTTCATTAAACTTTATCCAATGAACCCAATAATTTATATGCTTGTCCAAAACAACGGATAATGCCCCTTTTTTTCCTTTTTTTATTTTGTAACTTAAGATATTTTATAGTTTCCAATTAACATTATATCTTACATAGGATACTTCCAAGTTATTTGCCAAAACATAAATAAAAAATAGTGAGGTGAGGGAAAACATCATCCAAATATTTGGAGCACTGGTCCGACAAACTATGACAAAAACCGAGTACAAATCAGTCTATGTTTTAGATAATTTAAATGGCAAATTATATAAAATAAAAGTATAAAGTAAATAATTTCAACAAAACCATCTATCCAAATTAAAACCAAAATGTTTTATTATGTGAAAGTCTTACATGTTTAAAATTCTAATTTAAAATTATTGTTGATTGATGTCTATTTTACAATCATTTTAAGGTATCTTCAATTAATTTATTGTAATTTATATAAATATATTCATGTCTTTTAGTTATAAACAACAAGTGTTAGGAGTGTGTGTGATTTATATAATATTGGTTTATGAACAAAACTTTTATTCTGATAATTGATTCGATTTTGGATTCTTGAATTTATTATGACACTAGGTTAGTACCTTGTGTAAAACACGAGTTGAAAAAATATCAAATAATTAGTAATAAAGATTTAAAAATTATAAAACATTAATAACTTGGTATAAGATATATTAAAATTACATGTAATTAATTACTTTATGTAATAAAACAATAATATCATTTTTTCTACTTTCATTAAAATTGTTTTTTAAACATTTCATTTAAAAAATTATTTTTTTAAATATATTTTTTATAAAAAGTTTTTTGCATTAGAAACGGTTTGTATTTCATGAAATTTTGACTTTTTAAATAGCATCAAGCTTTTGATTGTTTAAAAAATATGTTTTTCTAGTTTGAAAACATTATAAGTAATATCAATAGTATTTATATCATTATTAAATATAAGAGAGATGTAAGAAACTTTGTGTTAGGATGCTTAGCATGATGCCTCGTGTTCTTTTAGTTCTTTCTTTAATTATCTTAATATATAATAAAAGAAAATAGGTTTTGTCACATGACAAGATTTTAGCTAATACATTGTCACATGACATCTTCATAACATATAAATGCCATGTGTCATTTTATTAGCCATATAGTTTTAAAATGAAATTTTTAAATAGTATTTAATTTCTAATTAAACAACATTATAAAGTTAGATTTTAAAATATAATGATTGAAATAAAAAAAAACTTTAAACTTTTAAATTTTAAATTCAATCTGCAATTAAAATGAGATTTTATCTAAAAATAACTAACTAAATTAGTAAAGTTTCTCTAAAACTTTTGATTTTTTAAATGTCTCTCTTAAAACTTTTTAATTTTTTAAAGATACTTTTTAAAAGAATTATCATCTTTCTTAAAACCATTAGGTTTTTTAAATTTAATTTTTATAATTATTTATTTTCTAAATGTTTTTTTAGAAAAATATTAAAAATATCGTTTGAAAATGAATTGTTTCTTAAAAATATGTTTAAAAAGTGATTATTTTTTAATAATGCTTTAAAATATAAATCGTTTAAGAAAATCTTTAGAAAATCAAATAAGTTTATAAAAACGTTTAAAATATCAAACGATTTTAAGAGCAACATTTAGAAAACGGACGGTTTAAACACGCTAAAAAGAAAATATTTTTATAAAATATGTTATTAAAAAATTTTCATGTATTTAAAACATATTTTTTTATATAATAAACATATTGATAATGAAATAATAAAAATATTTAACATTAAAAAACTTTAGAAAATCAAAAATATAAAGTTTTCCTTAGTAAAAATAATATTATTGTTTAAAAGGTAAATTAAATTGATGGTCGATGTGGGTAAAATGTTATTTTCATAAAGTTTAAAATTATTAATTGTTGACTAACAAAACTTGGGACCATAAATGAAAATAAAAAAAATATTAGAGATCATATTCAGAAATTTTAAAATTTAAAGATTAAATCTAAAGTTTTAACACAATATATATAGGGACTATGTATGTAATTTACTATATTTTAAATTTAACTTTTTCAACTCGTGTAACACACGGGCGGTTAGGCTAGTATATTACTAGTTTTAGTAAAACCGTGTGTTACACGGGTTAAATATATAAAATTAAATAGAATAACCTTTTATTAATTATAAAAAGATATTTTAAGATAAGACATGATTAAAATATTTTTTATTACAAATAGAATAAAAATTTTGTTTCATAACAAATATTCGAAAAAAATATCAATTTTATAAAAGATTTTTATTTTAACTTTCCATTTTAATTAATTTTTGTTTAAAAAATTTTACTATTTTAAAAACACTAATTTTAAAATATTTCTTATTTTTAAAAAAGTTTAATGTTTTAGAAAAATTTCTTATTTATAAAAAAATGTTTTTTTAAATAACATTCATAAAAACAACTTTTTCTTATTTAATTAAAAAAGTATTAATTTTAATCTAAAAAGAATTAAATAATATTATTAATAATTAAGGTGATTATTTAATAGAAGAGAGAAGCGAGACAAATTTGGTGAAAAGTAATGTGGTGATAACAGTAGCGGAGCTTAAACCAAAGCTTAGGGAGGGGCGGGGGCGAAAGTAAACTATTTTAGGGGGGCGGACTCTATATTTATTAAAAAAATTTCACTACCGGACCGAAAATTTTCACTATCGAACAAAAAATTTACACTATTAACGAAAAAAAGAGGGGGGGGGGGGGCCCTAGGGAAGCTTCTCCATTGGGTGATAACATGTGTCCCCATTACTTTTTATTATAATAGAAAGATAAATACCGAAAACCCTCACAAAACACTTAGATATAACATTGATATACGTTTACGATTTACGAGCTTTTAAGGTTTTTTTTTTTTTTTTTTTTTTTTGAAAGGCACGAGTTTTTAAGTAACCTTTTATTATTCCAAAATATCTCAAATAAAATTTAAATAATTTCTAATGAAGTTCTTAAATTAATCATATCTTATATGAAAATCATGATTTTAAGTAGATGTTTTCCTTGATAAGCGTTCCAACAAGAATTATAAACAATGTTGTAAACTTGTAATACATAATTTTATTTTCATAACTTCATAACGAATAATATTTAATATTATAGAAAAAATGAACGCAAGAAAAACTTATGACTATTTTACAATTTATTAATGTTATTCAAGTCAATTAAATGACATGATTAATCTAGTTAAAATCCAGTCACCTAATTTGGAGGTGTTTGAGGGTTAAAATGAGACTTCATTATTGGATTTATCATGTCAATAACCTCACGAAAACGAGTTTTTTTTCTCATATTGAAGGCACTTGAATTTTTGTTGTCCTAGTAAAAAATAAAGTTATTAATAATAATGTAATTTCAAAAAAATTAATAACAATAATAGCAATAATAAAACTTTACAGAATAATAAGTAAGTTTTAGGAGTGTTTTAATTAGTGTACTTATTTTCTTATTTAGCCAGTCGGGTTACCAATATGCTTAAAGTGTTAAGAGTATTTTAATTAGGCCACTCATATTATTTTTAATATTTTTAATAATTCTCAATTTTTTTAAATAATTTGGATTTTTATAAATATTATTAATTTTTTAAATATTTCAATTTTTTAAAATTGTAATTTGTGATTGACATAATTAAAACAATTTTGAAACTTTAGTGGTCTGATTGGGACAAAAAAAATTTATTAGTGAACTGATTAAGATACAAAAAAAAGTAGAACAATACTAAAACTTGTTATTATTTTATAAAGTTATCTTTAATTAAAATTGTAGTTATAAATATATCAAAAAATTATAATTTATAAAGGAAAGAAAAATTACTATTATTTTTTTTTTATATGACGAATCGATTTTTAGCTACATTTAAATGAAAATCAAATGCAATGAAATTATAACTAGTAACATTTAAGTAGGAAGCTAATAAAACTTTAAACTAAAATATTAGGAAAAGAAACGAAACATAACAAATAAATAAAAAAGACAAGAGACTCAAAGACGTGTGGACTATGTGGGGGCGTGTGCCTTGCCACCATATCAAACCAACAATTTGTTTTTATTTTGGTTGTAACCATATTTACATAAACAGAGAATGTAAAACAAAATCCAAAAATAAAAAAAAATAAAAAGATTGTCTTGTGGCAGCCCCCGACGTGTGGACCCATAGAAGATGACTATTGTTCATGCTACTTGTTAAATGTTATAGATACAATGACAACCTATTAATCTTTAATGGATAAATAGATAATGAACTTCAGGTTAATAATTAGTAGTTATTAGTTGATAACTGATTAATAACATGATTTTATAAATATTTTACCCTAAAATACAATTACTTCCACCATCTCTAGTAAAACAAAAATACCCTTCTTAAATATTTATAAGTTATTAAAAACAAACTTTAATAAAATAATATGAAATACGTTGATGTGCAAGGGTGAATAATCGACGCTAGTGGCGTGTACTGTTTGTTTGTTGGTGTTCTTTTTCTATTTGTTAAAGCCTATTTTATCGGCCACAACATATTTTCAACTTTCCAAATTTACAAATAAAACACAAATTTTGTTTATAATTATGACATTTTCATATGTAATAGATAACAAATAAGGTAAGTTATATAAAAACCATGTATACTTGAAGCAATCTTTCTATTATAACAAAAGTATAACTAAAAGCGAAACATGTCAACACTATATTTTTTCTTACAAATTTTTTTATTTTTCTCTACTACTAAATATTTACATTAAATAATAACAATATTATTTAATTCTTTCTAAGATTAAAATTAGTTTTTTGATAAATTAAGAAAGATATCATTTTATTAATGTTATTTTTAATGAAATATATTCTTTATAAAATAAGAACAATTTTGTAAAACATCAGATTTATTTAAAGTACAAAATATTTTAACATTGAGTTTTTTTAAAAAGTAAAATTTTAATAATTAAAAAATAATTAAAATTGGGAGTTGTAAAAAATGACATTTTTTTAAAACTATTTGTTTTGAAACAAAATATTTATTTATAAAAACAAAACAAGTTTAAAAACAAAAGTTTAAAAAATTGATATCATTGTTTCATTACTTATAATACTTATTCGTGATCTCAATCATATGTTATGTTAGAGTATCTTTTTATAATTAATAAATTTTCGTTTTATTTAATATATCATATATTTAATCCGTGTAATACACATGTTACTAAATCTAGTTTTAATACATGATGACGGTTTTAAATCTCTAAATATGTTATGGTTTGCATCTTTAAAAACAGTTACCTAGTTATAAGGGTGGAGGGCCCTCTCATTACCCTCATCACACTGCATCGTAAATCCAACAATTAAATTTTATCATGTCACACGACACCACACACTCAAATTTGATGATGGCAGTGTTGCCACACAACACCATACACACATATGGGGCAACGATCACGACGCGCATATGCTGTGAAAATGAGAAAATTCAACGTTGAGGGGGTGGCGGCGGTAGTGCCGCTTGGCGCCATGCCTCGTTGTGGGCTCACGACAGGTACACCCGCCCACCCAAAATGCACTTACATCCCTAATTGAAACTTAAATAAAAGCAATGGTGATTCTCAAATTCTCTACCAGCTACAACTACAACTAGATGTCCAACTTATGTATTTTTTTTTCCTCGAAATAACTCAAATTTTATATAAAGTCCAAAAAATCTCGTGACCAAGAGGTTAATGTCCCTTTGACCCATTCTTGGTCACGTCCCCAATTAGAGCAACAACCATAAATTGTTATGTGATTAAACTTGACATCCTTATTTTTTTATGACTTATTTATCTGTGATCTTGCTATTATAGTAAGAACAATTAAAAATAGTGTTCTAAGAAAATTGTTGTTACAACTATAAGTACAATGGATTTTAGATAAAATATCATTTGCTAAAATATAAAATGTCAATTCAAACCCAAACGTTATTGCTGTTTATGCGGCAAAAGGGAGTGGAAATGTTCATTTCAAGAAAAGACATGTTTCCGGATCATTAAAGTACTCTCAATGGTACCACCCTATTGGCATTATGCATATGCTTTTTATTACTATCATGACCCCATTGTCAAATTGCATACCTTTTAAATTAGGTCTTTTATTTATACACAAATGTCATAAAAACATATTTAAGTATCTTACACATGTTTTATAAAATGAATATATCATAGTCTTTCTAACACATGACATCATTTTTAACAAGGTTAATACACATGTAACGTATAAACAAGACCTATATGAAACAAGTTGATGATTTGTAAACCTAAGGCGACCAATGGACGATGTGATGATCACATCAGAGTGACGAACTTTACTTGATCTTTGTAATGGTTTTACATAAATAGGAATAGACTATTGAAATGGTGGTTGAATGTAGGTGGATTCAGAACCATATAACAAGGTGTCTGCCGAATTAAGTAGTATTTCAAGTCAATCCAACTAGTCTAGTTTCGACCTGTACAAGAAGTTATAAATTGTAACCCATGATTTCTATACAAACCCATACATTGTGTTTATTAACAATAAGATTAGTTCATAAATAACCAATATTTAACCTTATGTCAATTAAAACTCACATCAAACACTTAATGCGCATTGTTTAGCCAGTATCATATATGTACTTACCTAAACTTTCATAGTTTAAGTAAAACACTGGTTTCAAACGACGCCTTCCCCTTAAAACTAAGTTGACGTAGGCGTCCTTGTCTTTGAACTATATAACAATTTGCTACCCTTATAATTTGGAGCAAAACCCAACCAACTCGACATTCGCCGCTACCACTCCGACACGTTGTCATGGGTTCATCATCATCGCCGTAGAAAAATGAGTTAGCTTTTAGGTCACTATCATGATTTTAAATGTTTTTGAGTACTTTTGCCAACATGTTACTCTTACAATCAATATCGCTATTAAAATCTTCTTCATATAATCATATATGTGTTTTTGCTTTTATCATAATTATGTTTTTCAAAACTTTTTTTCCTTTGCTTTAGATTTTTCTACATACTCAAAGCTTTTTAGTTAGAGTTTTTTTATAATAATATTATTAAGAGTCAAATACAAATATTAGTTTATGTAGTTTGACCAATATAATATTCTAAAAGTTAAAAAATCATATATATTTTTAACCCATTTTTTCCAAGCTGAGTCAACAAGCACAACTGTTAACCAAGTAAATGTTTCTATTGACCTTTTAAGGACCGAGAAGATCGAAGATCCAGATTAAAGACTTTCATACCAACTAGTGAACAGATGTACGGCATGTGACCAAGACATGAGTTTAATACTCTATATCTAAGCCTAGTTTTCTTCAAATACTTGTGATCACTTCATCTACAAGAAACCTTTAGACACTCTAAAAGGGTGATCCTTTGATCACCGTGTGGAGTCATGATCTTAAAAAAATATTCTAATCTATACTACTATATAAAACATATAGCAAGGATACAATTGTAATTTTATTCAAAGTGTAAGACGCCTAAGACAACTTTTTAAGCACAATATACAAGTATGTTATGCAATAGTTCCTAAATTGCACTTATTAAATATACTTCTTCTAATTAATGCATTATTTAATTCACTAAATTAAGTATTATCTTATTAATAATGCTTTTAAAATAATAATTAAATTTACATTTACTATTTATATATTCAAACTATATATTATTAAAATTAACTATACTACTATATAATACATATTGGAAGGATAAGATGATAATTTTATTTAAAATATAAGACACCTATACAACATAAATTGACATTTAAATTTATAATTACTAATCATACTTTTAAAACTAAATTTATAATAATATAAATTCATATTTAAATTTATAATCATTGATCATATTTTTTTAACTAACTACTATTTAAATTAAGTATTATTTTATTTAAATACGTATATCTATACTACTTTATAATAAATCTCTCTAGATAGAGATGTAATTTTGTCAAACATACAAGTTTTGAATCAACATGTACAAAGAAGTGTAAGACATTTAAGAGGGGTAAAATAGAGAATTGGTTAAGATTTTAAGATACTTTACAAACAATATGGTAAATTTATCAATTAAATTTTATATACCTTGGTATTTTTATCCTTGTCTCTTTCATGTATGTAATAAACATTATTGATACATTATTTATGATACTATAAATTGACATTTAAATTTATATTAGTAATTATATTTTTATAACTAAATATTATTTAAATTAAGTATTATTTTATTTAAATATTTAAGTATATAACTTATATATATATATATATATCTTCATGTTTATGATAACTATAATACTATTATTTTCTAGAGGCATATTGTGAGTTTAATAATTTTAATATTTATCTATATTTTTTATAATAAAAGTGAAAGCAGGATTGAATTATAATTTTACATATGGATTAAGATACCCTATGAAAAGTCATGCTTAAATTTAAAAAAATTAACCATTTTATTTCATTTATACCCTTACAATAAAATATAATATATGATGCTTATAATACAAATGCTAACGCATATACACGTGACCAAACAAAACCGTCATTTACTTTTAATTCGGTTCATCCACTACGATTGAGCGGTAATCCCTCTTTCCATTTTCCTTGCCGGTTGTTAAAAGCTCAATAACAATAAAGATGGTAATTGTTGTGATAATTTCTATATTAACTTTCTCCGGTCTATGCAAATCATCACCGAAAGTTGCATCCGATGATCATAAAACTCTAACCTATATTAATAAAACGAAACCTCTAAAATCTTGGTAATAAGTGATTTCCGACCACAAATATCACCCATGTTTTCACTAATCTTGTTGGGAAAATATAATTGTCTTAAAGACTTTTGTAATATACGTAATTGTTTTCTTTCATTCAATTTTTTCAATAATTATATTTTGATTTTTTAATTTACATCATAACGCATCGAGCCGATACTGACTAAAATCGAATTCCCAAAAAATCACACAACAACCGTACGCAACGCACGGGCATTACCACTATATTCTTAATATGTTTATTCCCCTAAATGTGAAACCAAACTAATCATGCATATAATTTAGAGAAAAATGCATAAATGATCCATGTGATTTAACTAAATTACATGTTTGGTCTTCATATTTTAAAAACTACAAAGACAGTCTTAACTTATGTGTAATCATTGCATGTTTGGTCCCTAACACAAAATTCATTCATTTTTTAAGCATTTCATAAAATTTGAACTAACTTTTAATTTAATTTTAGGGACCAAAAGTGCAATCCCATATAAAAGTTTGGACTAACTTTGCATTTTTGTAAAATTTGGGGACTAAATTTACAATTACTACATAAAATTTTGGATTAACTTTGTAATTTTTAAAGTCTGGATACCAATCATACAATCTGATCAAACCACAAAAACCATTTATGCAGTTTTCTTTATAATTTGTAATCTATCAAAATCATATTATCGTATCGCAAATGTGGTTACACATAATAGTATATGACAACTTCATCTTCTTTCTACGAGGCACGTGACATGCTTGTTACACATGAGGCTTGCGAACACCACTCTAAAAACTTTATTTGTCAATCTGTTTAAACAAATAGACCAATAAGAGAAGGATAATGATTAAAAAAAAAAATTTGATCAGTTCAGCAAACTATATGTCCCCTTCATGATAGAGTTGATATCTATCTTCTAACTCGATACACCACTAACATATCACATACGTTGTGAACAATTTATACTTTGTTAAGGTACGATTTGTTATCGATCGGTCATGTTAGCGTTCTTTGTGTACTATGATATTGTTAACAAGTGTGTATATACCCTCCAAATGTTTCATCGCTTCTACAGTTCAAAATTAACTGTTCAAACTTCAAACGTAAAATTAATACTTAACTCTAAGTATAATGTAGATAACTAGTATAATAAATGTATAATGTAATATAAAATCAATAAAGAAGATTCCAATATCCCTTAATATATGCAATTAGTTATTATATCATTTAGCAAATGATAATTATATAATCGTTTGTTGGAGAAAATAAGGGACATTCGTCACATTCCCTGAAATCCCGACCACCATAAGCCCATAATCGCAGGTGGATTTGGTAGCTTCCTGACCGTTGGATCATCTTGTTAGTCGTATGCTTAGCGTCAGAATCAACGCACTCGTGGGGTGTGGACACGTGTCAGATGGATGTGTGGTGACGGCGTCACCTTGAGGGAATTATAGGCAACAGGCATTCTTGAATCGTGGGTCACTGGCATGTGACGCTAGCTGCTTCTACTTTCGGTGGAGTTGGATTATTATGTGCTTGCTTTGTCTTATTGGCTTGCTTTTTGATTATATTAATAATTAATAATAATTACTATAACAGATTGTTATTAACATTATCCAAACTTTATACCGTTACACGTGTATATTGTTTAATAAGAACTAATAATATGAAATGAGTTTTAGTACAAAACTAATTTTATGTAAGAACTATGATAACCGTATAAATAAACCGAGACGGGTAATTGGCTACTATACAGTTACGTAGCTCTTTTTATGAATTGTAGTTAAAGTATTACTTACAAACGTCTATGTGACTTTTAAAGTTTTTCAATTAAATTTGTTTCCGCATTTAATCACCTTTTTATATGTATGCGTACATATAAAAATTAAAAAACATGAAAACTATTGACTTATTCAATCACATTAGATGTGAGTCCAGATTTAATGTTATGTGTAATTGGTGTAATTTTATGTGAACTGGTTTTTAATTTTTTAAAGTAATAACATAGAAGGAAATTTAAATTTATTCTATTAACAATTTATAAATATTTTTCAATCTATATTTATTCTCAAACTATAAATTATTTTCTGTCAGTTATATATCTATATTTATTTTAAAAGAATTTTACCTCTTATCAATAAGATATAACCCAAGTGACAGTCACAAACTTTATTAAATATCAGTCAACTCCATAATTTATATAATAACGATTAAAAATAAGTAATGATGATGCATATTTGATTGGGATCAATAATTGGTGGAAATGTTTGTTGTTAATAGTAAAAAAGTTTTAGTCAAGTTGTTGTTCGCTTTTTAATAGTTTTCTATCTGAATTCATTAATATTACCTTTTAATTATTTTGATTAGTGTTGGTTTATTAAATAAATACATGTCATAATTAAATGATTTAGTGGTACGATGTTTGCCTTTTATAAAAATATTACAGGTTTAAATTCTTACAATTACTAGATGAGTGAAACTTAACCATGTGTAAATAATTTGTTGTAGAGAAAACTACATAAATATATGATAATTTATAATTTTTTATTTTCCGTTTCAGAATATTAAAACTTTCTTTATATGCAACTAGGTTAGAGCCCATGTAATACATGGGTGGAAAAATTAAAACATGTTAAAACTATTAGTTTTATGAATATTTTATTTTTTAGATGTTATTAGATATTGAAAAATAAAAGTATAATAAATATTCAAAAATTATAACTAATAAAATTAGAAATTATGATGCTATATTTAAAGATAAAATATGTCTGAAATCATATAATTTATTATGTATTAATAAGTTATTATAATAAGAATAAATATATTTTAGATGTTTGATATTTTAATTTACTTATTTAAAATAATTATCATTTAATATGAGAGAGATAAGAACACACACATATATATATATATGTGTGTGTGTGTTTGTTTTAACATATTTAGTAAAAAAGGAAAGTCAAATTAATTGTTATTATAATTTTTGTATTTATGATAAGAGAGAGGCGGAAAATAATTTTTTTGATATGCTAGAATGATGGCACGTGTCATTTGATATGCTAGAATGATGACACGTGTCTTAAAAAAACCTTTTTTTATTATATGTTATTATAGATGATATTGAATGGATTCCTTAAAGACTAAATGTAAATCAGCTACATTTATTTTAAAATTATGATTATTTTAAAGCCTATATGGTAAGTTCTTGCACCTCGAAAAGTTTTTACTTAAGATCAAGCTTGTTGATAATCTTCATCTTTGTAATCTGGGATAATCTTCTTGTTTGAGGTCTTAGCAAATCTACTTATCCCTCTTCTTCTGCATTTGTTTATTTTAATTGTAACTCATTTGCTAGCTCTTTTGGTATTGTAGTTGTTTTTCATCTTTATTATATTTTATTTCTAATTATGAACGGCATCTTCCTCCATGAGATTGCGACCTCTCATCTATTAGAAAATGAATTGAAAATGTTCGAAAGCCATCATACACCCGTATACTTAACTATCACTTACATACATGTAAAATTCTATACCAAACTAAATTTTATAATGGTTGAGATGTCTTTATGATACTTGCATAGTTATATTTTATCATTCGTCGATATTATAAGTGGATTGCGTTTACACATGTAACGTACACATACACAAGATTTCGCGTAAACTTTTAGTTGTCAATTTCTTTATGCCACGTTTAAGATATCAAAAGTCTTGCAGTTGACCTCTAAAATCCTAACATTTCAAAAAAGTTACTTGTACCACAAGTTATCACTCATTTGCCTAATCAACCACTTGGAAAAACATATATAAAACTCTCTTTCAAGCAGTGTTCTAACGAAAATAGTCAATTATATGTATAAGGGGAAAGATAGTTCAAAATCATGACCCTCGTGATGGGGAGGGTTACTAAGAAAACCAATAATTATGTGAAAACCAAAGAAAACCACGGAAACCAATAACATAATTCATAACTTTTTTGTTATTTTAATTGTAAAAATGTTATTTAAGTATTTGATACATATATGTTGAACAGACATAAAACCAATAACATAATTCATAACTTTTTTGTTATTTTAATTGTAAAAATGTTATTTAAGTATTTGATACATATATGTTGAACAGACATACGAGAATGAAGAGTCTTACGTATACGTAACACTATATCGAATGAAAAATTGTTACGTATACTTAACCTATGCATGGCGTATAAGTAAAACCATGCTATGGTTTTCATTTGGTTCATAACCTTATTTATATATACTCACACATATATAGTGGGTAGTGATAAAAAAATTTATATATTATGTGAACGTTTTATGATAATATAAAGATTAAGTATTGCAATACGTCAGTTGATCTATTGTTTTACTTTTTCTGACTCATTTTTATTGTGTGGTTGTTTTAGTCTTTTAGACAACATAATACTAATAGTATTGCTCACTATACTATATAATATAACTTTACAATGCGTGTGAGACATATACAGATCGATATATACAAAATGTGAGATTGTCAACAAGGACTATAATTTTTATTTGCCATCGTGTTGGTCTACTTTCGGTTGTCGACTTAAAAGAAGATTGACGAAAAATATAGAGAAGAATGTCAATATTCAAAAATCTACGTATGAACAAAGTTAGGTAAACCATATACATTCCCCCAGCCAAACACAACATTTTTTAACAGTAATCACTATTATTATATTGTTAAACAAGAAGTTGGAGGTTTGACTTTATTAAGAGTAACATACCCGTATTTAGACTTAAGTAATTTTCATTATAAAAAAATGATTTGATTGAATACCATAACTAGTGTCAAGTAACATTCTCTTAATAAAGAATAAATTTGTGAAAGAATAGTACATGCTTCCACACAAGGCAGACTTATGTGGTAGGTTAAGACGTCAGTAAAAAAATTATTTGCATCTTGTGTGTTTAAAATTCAAGTGAAATTTATATTTTTAAACAATAACACTTTAAAAAAGTTAATTTATATACCACAATTTAACAAAATCGGAATCTTACGTACCGTTACTCACGAGAGGTTGCCGCGGTTCAAATCCACACCACCATATATCTCCTATAATTTTGAGCCACTTAATCCAGTTCAGCTTACGTATTTTAATCTCATAGCCCGTTGTTAAAATGTTAGGGGTATACACACAAATATATATACTAATTTCTATAGTAATTTGTTTACGACTAAATTTTAGGAATATCATATAGATGTTTACAATATTAAATTTGTAAATAATATAAGGATTTCATGTATTAGTAATAACGGTTATAATTGAAATATTGATACTTCACTTGTGGCATGATTGTAGAACTAAATAAAACTTTATCAAATAAGAAAATATTAATAAACCTATGATAATGATAAATATCTAAGAAATCAAGAATCATAAAAACTTTGTTGCTAGAAATCATTACCAACGAAACAAATAATAACGTCCCATTTTAATAAATCAAAGTTCGAAAAAACAAAGTTTTTTAAGATTTTGTAATTGTATAGGCTTTATTATAAGTTGAATCAGTACACTGTTTATATGATTATTATTAGATTATATGCGAATTAGAATCTTAAAACCATCTTTTTAACATATATTAATTTCCTCACACAAACCCATACTATTAATTTTCAGATAAAATATTTATAGGAATACAAGGGTCTAAAAAAACTAAAAAAACTAAAAACCACTTGGTCTCGGTAGCTTAAAAAAACAAACTGAATTATGAATATGGTTTCGATTTCCAAATTTATCCGAATTAAGAATTTTGTTCTTGATTCAAATATCAATTTCACAAATCATAATTTATTTGAATAACCGAATTGTATTTCATCAAATAAATCAAATAATAACCAGTTTAATTGAATAGCTAAACCAAATAAATTATAGAATATTCCGGCTTAATCAATTAAATTCAGTTATTCTGTTTTATTTTCACCCATAGTAAATTTGTCATTGTCATGCATACCCAAATTTATTTATTTTTTTAACGATTAGTTAGATCACTAACAAACCATGAGCCCACTTGATCATCTGTATTATTCAAGTAAGGTACCTTAAGGCACTAGACTGGTACGTCCACGAATAGAAGCTTGTACATCAATCCGTCCTTATCAGTTCTAAACTTAATACCACCTTCAGTAAAAAACCCATCATAAGTAAAAAAAACCTACTGATCGAATCTAAAGCCTTTTTATTTTTTTGTCTCAGATGAAACTTAAAAACAAAACCTCCATCTAATTTATTAAGGTCTTCAGGTATATCACCATAACCAGATTATTAACTTAATGCATACTCAAAATAAGTTACGAGTTTACATCTACATCTACTCCACTTCGATTAACGAACAGTTATTTGCACTTTAAATGGATTATACACAACACCTTACCACCATCTTCCTCCTATATAAACACCACCACCTCTCTCCCCCCTCCCCACAACCATCATTTCCCTCTAATCCTCTCACTTTCTCTCTACACACCACCACCATCCGCCACCGTAAACCGCCATGCCCGAAGCTCCGACCGACGGATTCGCCGCCACCACCGATACTCTCACTGAGAAAAACAAAAAATCTCTCCAGTTCATTGAGAATGTAACCTCTAGCCCCGATGAAGTTCAACAACGGATCTTAACCGAAATCCTCACCCAAAACGCCACCGTCGAATACCTCCACCGCCACGGCCTCACCGGTCGAACCGACCGTGAAAGTTTCAAGAGGCTGATTCCGGTGGTCACGTATGAGGATCTTCAGAGTGATATCAATCGTATTGCCAATGGTGATAAGTCCGCCATTCTTTCGTCCCGTCCTATTTCTGAATTCTTAACAAGGTACCATTTTTATAAATAATTTCATGATACAAATCAGGGTAATTAAACGAGCCGAGTCGAGCCAGCTTCAGCTGGAATGCTGAGTTGAATTAAACGAGCCAGCTTGTCTCGGCTCATTCACCCTATTGTTTAAAATTTAAGCTAGGCTCGTAAAATTCTTATGTTTACTTTTTATATTATTTTGTAAAAATTAGACAAAATTATAATTCGAATTGGTATTTTAATATATCCACTAAAATAATAACCAAAAAAAAACATGCTATTCTCTAGTGTATCTTATTTTTTTGCGTCTCTCTTCTGTTAAATGGTACTATTAACAGTAATTATATGAAATAAGAATGAAATTTAAAAAAATATATTTAAATATTACATACAGTGATTTTAAATGTAATAGATTTTGCTATTAAACTAAGTATAGTTGTGTGATGATTTTTTAATCTTATTTAACCATGTAATTTTTAATCTTTTAAATAATAAATCACATAACTCATAAAGTAAGTTCACAATAAGGTTTTACTAATTTGTTTGTTTGTTTATAAAATAAATAATAAGTTTGTTTGTTTATAAAATATATAGTAAAGTTACTAAGTAAAGTAAGAAAATGAGGTCGTTAGAAGTGCACGTTCAAAAGTTTACAAAAAAGGAAGTCAAATATGCCATAATTTGGCTTATAAATTGCATTTTAAAATTTTGTATATTGATTAAAAGAGCCAGATAATGAGTGAGCTAAAAGCTAGCTAACGAGCAAGCTTTTGTTTGTTCTAGCCACATGTATTCACAAACCAAGTCAACTCGGTTTATTTACAAACGAGTCGATTACTTTTAAACGAATTTAATCCAGGAGCTTTTTAGACGGTGTTAAAAGTTGATTATTTTTGTTAATTTGCAGTTCTGGGACTTCAGGAGGAGAGAGGAAACTGATGCCCACTATCGACGACGAGCTCGAAAGGCGATCTTTATTATACAGTCTTTTAATGCCAGTGATGAACCAGTTCGTACCCGGGTTAGATAAAGGCAAAGGGATGTACTTTTTGTTCATAAAATCCGAATCCAAAACCCCGGGTGGGCTCGTGGCCCGACCCGTTTTAACCAGTTACTACAAAAGCTCCCATTTTAAAGACAGACCATACGACCCGTATACCAATTACACGAGCCCAAATGAAACCATTCTCTGTCCTGATTCGTATCAAAGCATGTATTCCCAGATGCTTTGTGGGTTGTACCTTAACAAAGAAGTTTTAAGGGTCGGGGCGGTTTTCGCCTCGGGGTTCATTCGGGCTATTCGGTTTCTAGAAAAGCATTGGAGGCTTTTGAGCCATGATATCCGCACGGGTACTTTGAATGAGGTTATTACCGACCCGTCTGTAAGGGAGTCGGTGATGAGAATATTGAAGCCCGACCCGAACCTTGCGGATTTTATCGAGCTCGAGTGCTCGAGGGAATCATGGCAAGGGATCATTACTAGGTTATGGCCAAACACAAAGTATGTTGATGTTATTGTCACAGGGTCAATGGCTCAGTATATACCAACTCTTGATTATTATAGTAATGGGCTCCCACTTGTGTGCACAATGTATGCATCTTCTGAGTGTTATTTTGGGGTCAATTTGAACCCACTTTGTGACCCTAGTGAGGTGGCCTACACACTCATACCCACCATGGCTTACTTTGAGTTCCTTCCGGTTCATCGTACCGTCAGTGGTGGGGGCCCGGGCGCCACGAAAAACGAGAAAGAAAATCTACAATTGGTCGATCTTGCGGACGTTAAACTCGGTCAAGAATACGAGCTCGTCGTCACAACTTATGCTGGTTTGTTACAACTCAAAGTTTTAATCATCTTTAATGCATATTGTACTGTAAAGTTAAGCCCGTCAGAGTTATGTTTTTTCTCTGTATATACTCGTGTATACAACGGTATATACATGAACATATGTAGTGAAAGCAATTAACTCTGATGGGCTTAACCATGTATTATAGTTGTGGTATTAAATTGTAATGATTTTTTTTTGTTGTAGGTCTTTATAGGTATAAAGTTGGTGATATTCTTAAAGTTGTTGGATTCAAGAACAAAGCTCCTCAATTTAAATTCATATGTAGAAAGAATGTAGCATTAAGTATTGATTCGGACAAAACCGATGAAGTTGAACTACATAAAGCAGTCGAGAATGCGGTTAACCATTTGGTGCCCTTTAGCGCGACCTTGACTGAGTACACGAGCTATGCGGACACAACCACGATCCCCGGTCACTATGTGATCTTTTGGGAGGTTAGTGAAAACGGGTCGACCCAAATCCCCGCTTCGGTGTTTGAGGATTGTTGTCTTACTATCGAAGAGTCGTTGAATAGCGTTTACAGGCAATGTCGAGCTTCGGATAAGTCTATAGGGGCGTTGGAGATCAGGATTGTTGAAAACGGGACATTTGATAAGTTGATGGATTATGCAATAAGTTTAGGCGCGTCGATTAACCAGTACAAGACTCCAAGATGTGTAAAGTACAAACCGATCGTTGAGTTGTTGAACGCGAAGGTTGTGTCGAGTTATTTTAGCCCGAAGTGCCCGAAATGGTTACCGGGCCACAAGCAGTGGACCGGTTAACTATTCGGGCTTTAGTTGAGTAGGAAACTAAGGTGAAAGAAGATGTTTGTTTAGATCATTTAACATCTATAAATGTTATGGTGTTTTGGTGTTTTCCAAGGTAATTTCAGAGTGTGGTCATGGTGTGTGTACAAAAACAATTTAGAAATCGAAGATAACTTTTGTCTTTGTTTTCATGTTTGAATTTTAGTTTTTTTACTGAAACCCCTTCAACATTTTAATATTCTTTAGCACAAAAATATAAGGTTAAAGATATCTTTGTTAATTTGTTTAGTCATTTTTAACTTTTAACACACGAAAGAAGCATACATTATTAAAGTACTAATAATAATAATAGGGTAATTATGAATATTTTAATTTAGTTTTCTATATTTCTTATTAATTGATGGATATATTAAAATTAAAACAGACTAAACATGTATGTGCTGACAAATATATTGTTATGAAATACTTATTTTTATCTATATTATTATGTATTTTTTATTTACAATCAAATCATGTCAGCACATGTTTTCTGTTGTATCAACCATAGTATAACGCACTAGTTAAATATAATAGAACAAATAACTCAAATATAAAGTAAAAAACGAAAATATTAAAATTATGTTTTAAGTCAAAATGTTTGTTAATGTTCTTTTAAAGTTATTAACTTTTCACTCTTCCTACATTCTCGTCCATTCACATATTGTCAACCTTCGAGTTATCGACCACTCACTATCCTTAAATCTAGTTCCACATGCTAATCTGTTATAAATTTTATTGATCCCTCGGTGCCCTTCATTTGGAAAAAGTTGATTGATGTAATGAACACATATGCCATTGATCTCTTCATTTTTTGTGGTTTTGTGTTATAAATAAGCTAACATTTAAAAGTCAAAGTCAAGGAAGGAGCATATATAAAGTCAAAGTAGCCTAGTTACAAACTTACAATTATAAAAAGCAAAGTACACCATAACAAGTGCAATTCAAGTCTACAAGTCAGCTTTTGCTCTCACCTCACAAAGTGTGGAATTACTTTAAGCAATTATCCTAATATAATTCAATTTCAAAATATTTTTTTCCAATATCATCCTTGGAGTTAAAGAAGTTATAGGGTTATCCTAAGATCATTCTTTTGTCATTGTTGTCTAATATCATCATAGGATTAACACAAAAGCGTGATTGAGTACAAATAAAATAAGGCATTAGCCAGTTCAAAAAAAAAAGTTAATAACATTAAATTAAGTATATAAAATGTGTTTATCCAAGATAAAATATTAATTTATTTATCGTCTTTCTTGATTTAATATGTTGTAAAGTTAAAAATTGAAAGCACTAATGTCAAATGTCACGTTGAAACATCTCCTATTTGGTAAAAGAAGCTCATGGCGAATGGCGTGCTCCTACGTAAAGTTCAAGTGCACCATCAATCATTTGAAAATTGAATATTAATTAATAACACCCAACATAACATCTAATCACGCCCCATTTTTTCACTTACAATAATTAAAGATACAACATTTTGGGGACGAAGTAAGAACTTGATGCATTGTTCTAGTGTCATTATTGTAAACAATAAGAAACTTTAAAATTTTTGAGAATTGCGGTAAAGAAATAAATTCGTTAAAGTAGGACTGGACAATATATTGGATATGTTTAGAGGCTTAGAGCTAAAACAAAAAATTTGGATTGATTTACGTATATAAATTTTTTTAATCGGATGCCCTAATAAATTTGATTCCCCGGGCAAAAACATAACAATTAACATAATAGAGAAGCGTATGAATAATAATTTTATGGGCCTAATATAAAGACACACCGCATTATAAATCGACAACCCCCTATACGTCTCGTATGGCACCATACGCGGTGTATAGGGGTAGAAGACACTGAAAACATGAAAAATTTAGGGGGATGTCAGAGATCTATACGCCCCATATATCTCTATACGACCCCCTATACGACACATATAGGGCTATACGACGCGTATTACAAATTTCGACATTGACTACGAGAAAAAATTCAGGAGGCTGTCAGAGGGATTATACGACGCATATATGGCTATACGACCCGTACAGAAATTTTGGGTGTTAATTTATAATTTTGTGTTGCCCCAATATCCACACCCTAATTTTAACATAAGTCAAAAGGGATCGTACTAGACCAGACCGGCTACTCAGACTAGAAAATACCATAAAACCAATCCAATTATGTCTATTTAAACCGTTTCCGTTTCAACTGCCAGTAAACCACATGAAACCATGTTAACGGATCAATAAAACCCTGCCAACTTATGAAAACATTGCAAATATGAAATAATAAAATAAAATATGGCATGCCGCTTGTGAATGGGACGAAAATAAACCCAGACGTGGGCTATGTTTGACACCGGATATCCACGTCATGTTGTATGTGATTGGTCGGGACTCGGGAGCACGTGTGGCAACGCATAGAAAACTGTTCAGTTTATTGGGCCTTGGAACACATGATATGTCGATCTTGTCTGGCTTCGGCCCATTGTGGCCCGTCATCTACTATTTTTTAGTATCATGAATCATTATCTTAGAATTATTTTAATGATATGATATATCAGATTTGATTGACGTATACCTTAAGATTAACTTTGTCTCTAATTTATAATTGGTCATTAAATATGTATATTAAATTATATGCTAAATAAATACTGTTATTATTTATATTTTATAGATAAAGAATGAAGTAATGTCGAGGGGAGGTGAACAAGCCCATTTGTTGAACCATCACCAATGTTGATTGAGACATTTATTTTGGGCTGTGATGTCATTTCCATTGACTTTTACTTCGGATTTTTTAACATCCTTCATACGTATATATAAATTTGGATTATGAATTATTGTTAAAATATGTGTGTCGTAGAAGTCATTAAATAGTATGAGTCAGGCCGGCAATACGAGCTATACAATGTTCAAGGTGGCTAAGTGCAGGATTTAAACTATATAAGGTTGTGTTCAATTCATGACCGGCCCTGAGGATGGGCGAGATGGATGCCCGTCCAGGGCCCACTCGCTCAGGAGGCACAAATTTTTTTAAATTATTTTTTATATTATATATATATATTTTATAAAAAAATAGTTATAAACTATAATTCAATCATAAAAATTAACCCAGTTATATTTTAAACCCAATTTAATTTTTTAAGCCCATTTTATTAACGCAATTACTCAAATTAAGCCCCTTTTAGAAAATAAAATATTTAAATCTCATGTGTCATGGTTTCTTATTATTTGTTTAATCATTTAGATGGTCAATTGAGCAGCCAAAAAATAAATGATTTTGTTATTTTTATTGTAATACATGAACATCATGAGTTATCGGTGAACAATTACGCTATGTCATTGTAATACTATGATTTTGTTATGTTTATTTTTAAAACGTTTGTTTTTATTCAAACAAAATTAGTTTATATAATTTAATTCGTTAGGGTCAAAAGGTCTTTTTTTTTGGGGCTCGTCCTGGGCACTAAAATCCTTAAAACCGGCCTTGGTGTTCATCGTCTATGGGATGGGCCCACAAGATGCACCTAGGGAGGTTTAGACTAGGGGTGTCATTCGGGTTTTGTAATCGGGTTTCGGGTTCTTTGGGTCGGGTTCCTCGGGTTTTTTGGTGTAGGAAATCAACTCGAATACCAAACCAAATGAGTAATATTTGATCGGTTTCCGGGTTTCGGTATTCAGGTTTATTCGGGTCGGGTTAATCGGTTTTCGGGTTTAGACTAAACTATTAAACTTAAAATTTTTTATTATCTCAAATGTTTGTGTAATCAGTATATATGTGATTAAAATGCAAGTATGTGATTTAGCATGTGTTAACAAGATATAATTTTGTTTAGTATCTTGATCTGAAAATTTTTACATATTTAAGTTCACCTTATTATACATATTAAATTGTTAAAGGACATTATATTTTGATTATTCATAAAGTTCATATAAGAAAATTAAACCACAATAAAGAAATATAAAGTTTAAAAAATCAATGTAGCATAATACACACATACATATATATGCACACACATATATATTAATCTTGAAATTTTAAAAAAATAACATATTCGTGTTAATCGGGTTGACCCGAATCTCACAAAATCAACCCAAATACCGAACCATTTATAAAAATCGGGTTCGGTTTGATGTAATAATCGGGTTGGGTTGCTCGGGTTAGTCCTTAATCGGGTTTGGGTTGATTTTGTTCGGGTTTAACATTCGGGTTCGGGTAAAAAACACACCTCTAGTTTAGACATGGGTCTCGTAGGAGACATCCAAGTGTCCTATCATTGGGACATTCATGCGATGGTTATGAAATATTGCTAAATGCAAAAAAAGTGAACGTGACACGATATGGCAGACAGTTTTGAGTAAATTGGATAAAACCGATGAAAACAATGGAAACACAACCGATTTCGCCTACTTTTTTTGGCCACTTAAAAAATACATCAAGACGAGTTCTTACACAGTGAATTTTTAGAGCCGTCGATTTAGATGGTAATCTGGTTTTTTAGAGAAGGAAATGGGAATTCATGCGGGGAACGAAGACTGTTAGATGAAATAAATAAATCTTTGGTTATTTTATAGTGCTATTAGTATAGGGTTTTACGTTTTATTATTTAACCTAATTTATTATACTTTGTAACTATTTATACCGGTGATATGCAAAGCTAAACCCTTAAGAAAGGATTTCACAGTATTATAACATGTTATCAAACAACCCTCAAACGATTAACCTCCTGTCGTCTTTTGTATAGAATGAATTGATATAAGATAGAGGACAAGATTTGCAATCACTTGTATGCTAGTTGTAATCGTATTTTTTATTTATAAAATTAGGAATGATATTTGACTATAAGTTTGAAATGACATGTGCGATGATTGGTGGATAATATATTGACATAAAAAAATTATTATATATTTGGTTAATATATAAAAGGTACAAACAAACACTTCAAATATAAATCAATAGGAGGTTGTTTGTTTTTTCCAAAAAGGTTTTCCTGATCACTTTTGTCTGCGCCGCGCAGATCGCGGGTAGACGTTGGGTCGTGCAGATTGTTTGTTTTTCGGAAGAGGTTTCATTAAAAAAGGTCTGCGTGACCTCTTTTTGAAACAGACTTGGACTTGTGTCTTCTTACCTCTTCTCAACTCTTCCAACACAAAAAAACCCTATCCCTCTCCACCTTCCTAACCCATTCCCCCCTTCCAAAATTGTTGGCTGCAGAAACTACCACCGCCACCGTCACTCCACCGTCGCGCCACCGTCGCACGACCTTTGCGCCACCGTCGCGCCACCATCACGCGACCTTTGCGCCACCGCAACCGTCGCGACACCGTCGCCCCACCGTCGCGCGACCCTTTCCCTTCCGGTCGCGCCACCGTCGCCCCTTCTCTCGCGCGACCCCTTCCCTTCCAGTCGCGCCACCGTCGAGTCACCTTTGCGCTACCGTCGAGCCACCTTTGCGCCACTGTTGAGCCACCTTCGCCCCTACCCTCGCGCGACCCCTTCCTTTCTAGTCGCGCCACCATCGCCCGCGCCACCATCGCCCTCGCCACCATCGCCACCACCGTCCAGTCACGCCACCTCTTCCTCTAATTTCAACGAAGCCCTCCCTCTTCTTAGCTTTACCTCTGTGGATGAACCAAGGTTCTGAACACAAATCTTCATTTGGGTGAGTTTGAGTTCTTGATTTTGGTCCATGATTTGTGGGTTTTTAGGGAAATCGATTGTATTGAGAGAGACTTCAAATGTTGAAAAGGGTTTTTAACAGTCAGCAGATGTTAAAAAACAAACAGTCTTTTTGTTGCAGACTGCAGACATTTGGTCCACCTCTTCTGCTGCAGATGTCTGCAGATGTGATCCGCAGACTGCAGACATTTTACCTTTTCAAAAACAAACACCACCTAGATCATTTTGAGTCTTACAGAAGATGTGTGTAACTACTTCAAAGATCAATTCTATTATGCTATCTAAAATAGTTTTGTTATCTGTTATGATTTTACATGTAATTAAATAAGTTTGGTAATAAAAAAGATAAGTTATTTAAATATTCAATTCTTTCTTAGTAGTGTTCGATTCATTCTAACCAAAATAAGCTAAAGCCTACATTATAAAAGCCAGTAGCAAACGAGTTGGCTCTAAAAATAAACAATAACGCTTCTTAAATATCACATTTAAGTTTCAATATCATCATTTGTTACCACGAAAACACTTTCAACCAACCCCCTTCACACTAGAAGTGTGCGTTACTCTTGTCTAAATCATAAATACAAGTTAAAAATGATTTACTCGGTCCAGTCGGTCTATTTTCGTCCGGTAGCTAGGGTTTAGTCACGACCTGGTCCATACCCATTTCTTTTATACCTCAAATAAATGTTGTTTAACCAAATTGCCATGATTAGATGTGCAGAAATCATTTTATTTTTCCTTATAAGTGTCGCTTCCAAGTCAAAAGCAGATTGAACTGAATTTACAAGTGTCGCTTCTAAGTCAAAAACATATTGAGCTAAATACCGGTTCCAGTTTGGTTCGGGTTGTTGACCAGTTTTTTATTGGGTTTTTGACTGGCTTGACCGGTTGGAACCGGCTTGTCAAGGTAGACCATGCCGGATGAGAATCGAAACCAATTCCGTATAAGATAATCGAACCGGTTTTTCAATTTCACCACTAAGGCACTAACCACGATCACTACCTTATTGGCTTATTAAGTGTCAGCCCATTTCATATCGGGTCCAGTACATAACTAGTTGCATTTCCACCCACCGGTCCTTCACTTGTGGGCCGTTGCGTACATTCGTACAAAACGAAACACAAACTACAAAACGGGCCCAAAGTATCTTTCCGAAAAGCCCAGCCCAATTCACATACATTCTTAAAACCCTATTTCATGATCTCATCCTTCTGAATCGCCGTCGTCTTCCCCAAACCACTGTGTGTGTGTGTGTGTGTGTTTCACAGAGAAAAAAAATCAACAATGGGACGTGTGATCAGGGCACAACGTAAAGGAGCAGGCTCCGTGTTCAAGTCCCACACTCACCACCGCAAAGGTCCGGCGAGATTCCGGAGCCTCGACTTCGGCGAACGCAACGGTTACCTGAAAGGCGTCATCACCGACATCATCCATGACCCCGGCCGCGGTGCTCCGCTTGCTCGCGTTACTTTCCGTCATCCGTTCCGTTACAAGCACCAGAAGGAGCTGTTTATTGCCGCCGAGGGGATGTACACCGGTCAGTTTGTGTTTTGTGGTAAGAAGGCGAATTTGATGGTCGGAAATGTGCTTCCGCTTAGATCTATTCCTGAAGGAGCTGTTGTGTGTAATGTTGAGCATCATGTTGGTGACCGTGGTTCGTTTGCTAGGGCTTCCGGTGATTATGCTATTGTTATCAGTCATAATCCTGATAACGGCACCACTAGGTATTGATTGTTTTCCTCTGTATTACGATTTGAGCATTGGTAACGTAATCAGTTGTTCATTTTTTTTTATCTGACGTTGATTCGATCTGAAGTAGTGAAGTTGCAGTTTGTTTATGATCAAATCACTGGAGATAAACATTTTTAGCTTACATACATACATAGATGCATAATTAGAGCATCATTCTCTTTAGTTAATCTATCTTATGAACACTATTAGGACATATAATTATAGTTTGAAGATGCTGCAATTTTGTATTTCTGAATGATCCTATATTGATTATAACAGACTCAGAACGAATTGTTGAACAATTGTATTTCATTGTTATAACTGGAAGTTGAATTATGATCAAAGCACTGGAGATTAACATATTTAGCTTGCATACATATATAGATACATAATCAAAGCATCATTTTGTTTAGTTGGTTATCTTATGAAAACAATTAGGATATTGATTGAAAATGCTGCAACTTTGTAGGTCAAGATGATGCTATATTGATCATAACAGAATATGAATGAATTGTTAAACAGTTGTATGCCATTGATTTAATCGGAAACTGCAGTTAATTCCATTATCATAGCACGGTAGAATGGAGATTAACATGTTTAGCTTACATACAATACACACATAATCAAAGCATTATTCTGTGTAGTTAATCTATCATATGAGCACTATTAGGAT
The DNA here is from genome assembly GCA_025506415.1 of Flaveria robusta. Taxonomy (NCBI): domain Eukaryota; kingdom Viridiplantae; phylum Streptophyta; class Magnoliopsida; order Asterales; family Asteraceae; genus Flaveria; species Flaveria robusta. The sequence goes on along the minus strand of CM046474.1, from coordinate 3,052,955 downwards.
ATACATTGAAGATGCCGCAACTTTGTATTCCAAAATGATTTTATATTGATCATAACAGAATATGAATTGATTGTTGAGTTTATAGGGTTAAGCTTCCATCTGGAGCCAAGAAAATTGTGCCCAGCGGATGTCGAGCCATGATCGGTCAGGTTGCAGGAGGGGGTCGAACAGAGAAGCCAATGCTTAAAGCTGGTAATGCTTATCACAAGTTCCGTGTGAAGAGGAACTGCTGGCCCAAGGTTCGTGGTGTTGCCATGAATCCAGTTGAGCATCCCCATGGTGGTGGTAACCATCAACATATTGGTCACGCAAGTACTGTTCGTCGCGATGCACCACCTGGTCAAAAGGTTGGTCTTATTGCCGCTAGGAGGACCGGGCGGCTCAGAGGTCAAGCTGCTGCTACTGCGGCCAAGGCTGATAAATAGAGCACTTGAATGGATTTTGGTATCTGTTTTGAAGTTTTATTGGTATGTTTGTTTCATTTGAAGTTGAACTTTTAAGAGTTAATTGACAATTCTTGATCTTATTACTGGTAACTATGTTATTTTGTGCTGTTTTCTTGTGATTGTCAAGTCCATAGTTATATCCCGGCTGCATTTGATTTAGTTGTCACTAGCATGAAATATAAGGGTTTTGGTTTAGCATAAACAGGTTTGTGTCATCTTTTTTGTTATCAGTTCAAAAAGCACTTATCTTTCTCATTCACTACTCTTTATACAAATGGATCTGAGCAGAAATGTATCATATGTCAATGTGACATACTGACATATATGATACTTGTATAAATGAACATCTGCGAGCAAGAAATTTTCATTTGAATGATTAACAATCGATGATGATTTCTAATACCTATTCCATTGATAGAGACCCATGTTCTCTGGTAAAACGGAAATGAGGTTGAGATAGCAGGAGTTTGGGCCTAACTCGTTAGTTAAAAATAACTAAAAATCTTGTGATGGTTAGTTATAAAGTTGGCCTTTTGAGTGTTGATCTAAAATTCTTGATATTACCTGATGGTATGCTATTGTTTTGCTGTTTTCTTTTATCGCCCAAGTTTTGTTATACCACGGCTCCATTAGAACTACGTTGTGTTCCGGAGTTTTTTTTAGGGGAGAAGTGTAAGGAAATAGAAAGAAGGCACGAAAATATTTGTATTTTTGGGTTTTTTTTAACGAGAAAAGTGAATGGAAGTTAGGGAAGATTTTTAATGATCTTTGTTTCTGGCTTTCTTCTTAAAACAAAAGTGAAAGGAGAACTTCTAATAATCTTTCATTTTACTCTTACAATATAATTTAATTAGATTATTAAAAAGGTATAATAATAAAGTTATAACTTTATTTTCTTTTCTTTTTCTTTTTCCCTCTCTTTTCTAAATTTCTTTTCATTTTCTTTTTAATTTAATAAACTCAGGAACACAGTAGTGCAAGAAGTGGGTGTTAAACTTATGACAAGATGCATAAACATATCATTTTTTAGTTAGGCTTAGTCTAAACATCAGGTTAGTTTTAGAGCAAGAAGTGTGTGTTAAACTTATGACGAGATAAAAAAACACATAACTTTTGTGTTAGGCTTAGGCTAAACAACATCGAGTCAGTTTTAGGTTGAATCGTTGAATATCTTAAACATGTTATATTTATGTTAGCCTTGTAGTTTTTTGGTTGATGTCTTTATTATTATGTTTTTTTTTTTTTTTTTTATGATAAGTGAGTTTTATGTCATGACTTAAAGTTCATTGATACTTGAAGAGGATGTATGTAAGTTTTAAAATTTAAACGTAATTGTTTTGTACATATACACATTATCTATATATTAATTTGTAAACATAATGAATAGTAGACTTTTGTGATTTGTGGTATTAGCCATAAAATTTTCTTTGTTTGGGTTTTGTTAATTTGTAAACATAATGAATAGTAGACTTTTGTGATTTGTGGTATTAGCCATAAAAATTTTCTTTGTTGGGTTTTGCTACTTAAACAAAAATGCATTTGTTAATTTTGATAATTGAGGGGTATCAATAACAAAAGATAATAAAGGCAATGCATAAAAGTTACACACGTGTATATTTTGACCTCCTCAAATTTCACTTACTTTTATTTGAACAAAACTAATTTTACTTTCTTATTTATATACATGTCGGTATAAATTTTGAATTTGTCTAAGTTTCGAAGTAAATTTATTCGAAACGAGTCGTGCCAAATATAAAATGTTTCCGTACTATCTTATGTTTGTTTTGAGCTTGACTCCGTTTTGACGTAAATTTGTTTGGAAAAAACTAGGGTCAAATATAATATGCTCCATTTGACATTATAAATTTGAGTACTATACGTTTTGACATAAATTAGTTTATAAACGAGTAGCGGCGATTATAGTCTATACTTTATCAACCACATACGGCGTCAGCAGCCCTTTGTTGTTATGTACTACGGCGTCACCACATATGTTTAACGTAAATTTTGTTTATGGTCGTGTCAGTATAGTACATTTCATTCGATGGTATAAATTCGAATTACTCTACGTTTCGACGTAAATTTAGTTCGGAAACGAGTCAGGTCGATAATAGTTTATACTTTATCATGTCACGTACTCCGCCGTCGCCGCCGCAACGCGCGGCTGGTGAAATTACTAGTTTTTTTAAATTTGTAATTTGACAACAATGATATGGACAATAGAATTAATTTCTTTGTTAAGCAGGTTGTGTTACTTGTATGAGTTTATGTTTTAGTCTATACTTCTCGTCTATCACCCTTCAAAAGATGTTCCACAACTCAAACTTAAACATTATCTTTTACTACAATCATTATACCCAGTGATCAAACAAGTCAGAACAGGTTTCAGACATGAAGTTCTTTGATATGATAGTTGAGAAAACTCGCTAATCAAACAACAATATACACTTGTTACAATTACGAGAATATAATCCAAGCTTGTGTAATGTACAAGAGTATTCACAACCCATCACTCATCCCAACCTTATAATTTAGCTAAAAAACATTATTATCTAAATTCATCTCTCATTATATATAACTATCACATCTCATTTACATATCTATCTCTATTTAACTAAATAAATAAATAAATAGTACTTATTTTTTTTTTTAATTATTTTTTTGTCTCACTCACGTACATTCACAAAAAATAAACATGGAGGGTAATAATTAGTCTCCAAATAAAAGGGATGTGTTGTTTCCCTTCAAAATATGAGGATGGAGGATCAGATAGAGTGAGATGTTAGACGATTTTGACAAAATATGAGGATTGGGTTAAAGCTAAGGGATGAGTTGTGAACGCTATAAGACCAATAAAACTTGCAAATGCGACATCAAAGAACTTACAGAAAGAGAGGCATGAAGTCTATGCACTTGACAAAACTAATAAGAGGAAAGCGTGTAGGGGATGGTGGAAGAAAACGGCGCCGTATTTGTAAAGTGTCGATTGCCATTGGCAACGAAGATTCTTCGACTTCAAACTAATAATCACGAAGGAAAATGGTTTTATGGGGGTCTGTATATTGTTTGATTAATATCGGGTTTTGAATAATACATTTTAATTTATATATATTTTGAGTTGATCTATATTTCGACGTAAATTTTGTTTGGAAATGCGTCGAGTCAAATATAATAAATTTTAATTTGATGGTATAAATTCAAGTTGCTCTACATCTTAATGTAAATTTAGTTCGGAAACAAGACGGAGTGATTGTAATATATACTTTATCACATGCATACGTCGCCATTATACGTGCTTTTTATGTATTTTTTGAGTAGGTCTATGTTCCAACACAAACTTTTTTGATAAAAAAGTCAAATCAAATATAATACGTTTTCATTCGACGGTATAGATTTGAATTACTCTACGCTTTGACGTAAATTTAATTCGGAAATGAGTCAGATCAATTGTAGTCTAACTTTATCACGTCGCATACGATGACCACACAACACGCGACAGTAAAGAAAACTAGTTCAAACTTAAATTTAAATCATCATCTATCTTGAATCTTAAAAATTCAAAATTAAATTATTCTACTCAATAGACAATTGGAAATGCAGAATAAGAAAAAGGGCACTGGTTCCATTGCAACAGCACATAAAGCCTACAGATAAAGTTTTATATATTTGAAATGTTTGGTCCCCTACTCCCCTTGGACAATAATTAGCAAGTTTTATGTTGTTTTATTTTTATTTTTTTTAAACTAGCAAATCTATCCTACTACTATTTCTTATATCTTATGATACTGGATTACAAGGTTGGTGTCGTAGGTTTGTTTATTAAATAGCGGTCTAGACACATATAAAACTATTTGTATTGAACGACGATCAGATAAAACCAATGAAAATCATTGATTCATGTTCTAAGAAAGATACGATAGCACGACGCCTTGTTTCTTCATATTACTTTTAAATGTGATACGAGCTTACAAAGATAGTTAAGTTAAAATTAATTGAAGTAAATAGTCTTTCTTCATCTAAAGGGTTAGATACATAAGGAGTGACAATCATGTTTTACTTAATTTATAACTAGCGGATTATACTCGCGCTTCGTTGCGGATCGATTTTGAACGCATACGAGAATATATCACAATGATAGTTTTTGGATTATTTCGGATTTGATGAGTTCAATGATATAGCTTTAACGATTCATTATTATACCGTCATAATACTATTACTGAAAATGGTACTTGATAGATCATGGATATCAAATAAACCTTTAAAAGTATTCGAATAAAAACTCTTATTAAATGTAAAATATTATATTTTAAATAATCGTTCGTTATTATTAAACTGTTACAGATATAGTAACACAACAAAAACTCATAGTAATATTATATTTATTATTAGTGTTATTATTTATTTGAAACATATTAAATAATATTTTAAAACCCTCGTTTTGCGGTGGGCGAGTAAATCTTGTTGTCTGAAATTACTAAAGTTAATAATACAATAACAAACTATTATTAAAATTTTAAGTTTCTGGCAATGATGCTCTAGTGAAGTGGTATCTCATGTTGTGTTAGTAGTCAAATGGCTAATACAAGGCTAATAAAACAATATCCAACAATATCCACTGATCATGTCATCTCTTTTATTTAGTTTTTACAGACCTATAATAACACCTATTCTTAAAGAAACTTCACAAATCCCACAAATGATCCCAACATAAATTTAATATAAATTTATAATAACACGTATTCCAAAAGGAACTCCACAAAACTATTAAACTTGCAAAGTTAAAACACTTTCTTGATGTTTTTCCATGACTAATATATATTTGTATTTTAATTTATATAACATTAAGCCATTTTAACAGAAATAGATGGAACCCAAACCTTATCACAAAAAGCATGCTGTTCCATTGCTAGTGGGGAATAATAACCTTGTAGCAAACCAAAACAGACAAATATATAATGTGACTCCACATGTTATTTTGTATTATTGTTTATATTCTTGGACCACTTGTCTTATGTAGGACTAACTTTTCCTTCAAATCCAAAGTTCATGTACATTGCCTATTAAAGGTTGTACACATTTGAAATTTTGCATTTATTTTTTTTGGTATTATGTATCCCGCTAGTGTTTTAAAGAAATTTTACTTAAGTAGTCATGTCACATGACAAAATTTTAAACTTGTATTTCAAACACATAGAATTTGTGCTTTGTTCCAAGGAATTAAAATATGATAGATGTGTGATTTTTTATAAAAAAAATATTTTTTTAAGAGCAAACAACTATATTATCTATAACAAAATAGTCATCCATGATAGATTGTCACCCACAAGATCCAAAACCTACAATCTTAATCTTAGTTGGTGTGAGAATATTACTTTAACTCTAATCAATTTACCACCTTTCGAAATCTCAATATGTAGATTTTAAAATCAATTTATGACAACATGACTTTTCAGTTATCATGATATAATATTTAAAACACAATGAATGAAGGTTACGAAAAGCCTTTACAACATACGGATGACAAAAAAACTCAAATTAACATATTTTTATACGTAATACAAGATAATGATAACGTCTTTCTATTCCAAAAGAAAATAGAAATCTAAGTGTTTACAAAGCAACTCAACTATTGAGCATAATCAAAACAATCATAACTCTATATAAAGAAACTTCTATCATGAAATGTACTAAAAAATATAGCAATTTAATGTTTAACATAGTTTTAATTAGGGTTTGCTAATCACCACAAAGCAAGGCAAAAGTGCTCTAGGACTAAGTAGATAAAGCTCTTCAATATTCAAATAAAGGCCAACCTTCCCCGCTAATGAGTCAAACCCCGTTAGACTCGGTAGTTCTTGAACGTTTTCTAGAGGTCGGTGCACCCTCCCCGCTATTACTCGGCACACAATCAATGCTTTTCGCGTATCAGGGTCTTCTTCGACTACTTCTATAGATTGAAAAGCTTTGATACTGGTTGAAGATGTAAATATACCAATTCCGCCATCTAGTTCCTTTTGTGTGGAAAACCCATCTCTTATAATCCGACAAACACAACATTTATGAGAAACACAAAGACTTGTGATACCATCAATGCCTAGAGAACACGCAATAGTTGCTCCATAAAACCGTAGTAGCTCGTTTCCATCCGCTAGACAACGAGGGTGTTTTTTGGGTAATTTGCTTGCTTTTGTTTTCACTAGTTCTCTGTATTCTTCGAATCTAGCTAGCGTTTTTTGCATGTTGTGCACCTTCAAAATCTTCTCGATTCGACCAGATGTGTTCTCGGATTTTAACCAACTCGAACGACAAATGATTTCCACTATCTTTCTCGATGAATCACCCTCAGCGAGTTCAGTAACTGCAAACAAGTTTCAAAACTAAATTTCAAGATTATGCTTCAAACCCTTTAGTTTAACAATAAATAACATTTGGTGGTCAACCTCACCTAAGCTTTAGTGATGTTGAGAGCAAATGCGGGCTAAAAAATTTTTTACTTTAATATTAGCCTTTCATTATATAAGTTAGGTGACGTAACATCAAACAAATAAGAAATCTGTAAAGTTCATTGAAACCAATTATTATGATTTAAAGTTGTAACAAGATTTTCAAGTGTTTGAGTAAGTTGACTACGAATATACGTAACCATTAGAGTTGTAATAACTAGTTTCATATACGCTTAACAACATTGAAAATTATTATTACAATATTACACCTTGTACGCGCTAACGCGCTATGTGATATGACATAATCACTTTCAAAATACGCGTTTAAACCGTCTTTTAACTCTCACAAACCAATAATAAAACAATCAACAATCTTACCCGCATGTTTGGAGAGATGATGAGCTTCAACATTCTCCACCCTACGAAACTGCTTCCCACACTTATGACACATAACTCCACCGCCGGAGCACCCACCGGAATCTTTCTCCGACGACCGTCGATGCTTCTGCAAACCCACATTATTCTTCCCCAATGGCCGGAATTACCAATTCCATTCCAATCCCACTCTCCACACTCCTCCTCACCGGCGTAATCGCCGGAACACCGCCGGAGCTCACCATCTCCGGCGACAACACCCACAACCGCCGCACCACCGTCGTGAAAACCACCACCAACACCAGTGATTCTAAGCTCACATTTCGAATCATTGAGAATCACTTCATGGGTAATCGGATTCACAAACTCATTACTCCCAATTGACCTCGGGCTGCAGTTGACCACATTTTCAGAGTGTCGTTTGCTTCCGCCATTGATGACGTCTTTGAGGTTTGCAATGGATCTTGAACACCCGCATCTGCCGGGTTTTCGGGTCAAGATTGCGGATAAATGGGTCTTGGATTTCGGGTCGTGGACGTCGGAAGAATCCGATTGGCAGTGGAATGATTTCTTTAGAGAAAACCAAACTGTTGACATCGTTGATTGAGGTTAAAGATTTGGTGAAATTGTGGTGGTGTTCATTGTTTGATGATGGTGTTTGTAAAGATTGAAGCTTTTTGAGTGAAAATGGTGATGGGGGTGAAGAATGAAGATTGAAGAAGGTGTTGAGAGTGATAGAATTGGAATGAGATAAATAGATTTTCAGATAACCATGAGATACAATAAAGATAAAAGAGAGTCACGAGTCGGCGACGAATTACATAAATGATAAAGGGAAATTTCTAATTAGGTGTGTGAATGTAACAAGAGTTTCCAAAATAGATACTCCTAATTTTATTTTCATTCGACGAATTGTTTAAACATGTCTTGGTTTTCATCTTTCATAACAAAAAGTTTCATCCTTACCCTAACCATGTGAGTTTCATATGGTTGGAGTAAGATATTATGAAACTTACAGTGAATCTCTGACAAAATTCAAGAGCACGATACAAACGTAACATGAAGATAATGGCAGATCGAATTCATGATCACATTTAGTTAAACAACACTACATGTTCACAAATTGACATGCTAAACCTATTTTTTATTTTTTTATTTTTGTGAACTAATAGTTTTTTTTTCTTTAAATGCATTTATAAACTTTTAGTTGTAAGGTTTGAACCCTATCATATACTAGACCATATACATATTTGGGTCATACTTAAGTCGACATGGTCTCAGCTGTTAACATAATAAACGTGCATAAAGTTGAGTATCTGGGCCTGTTTGTATAGAGTTCAGGGCCTGGACTTTTTACGGATATTATGGGCTCATGGTTATCAAAATTCACTGGCCATGTGCTCCGAGATCAAATGGGCTTAAGTTAATGATGAAGGAGTCATGATTTTTTTGAATTGAACAGTCTTTTGTAGACTTTCATGTTGTTAAGCTTATTTGTCAAGTTAAATCGTTATAATGCTCAATTTTAGAACATGAATATGCTGATATATATAACAAGCTTTTATCGTATTATATGTTAGTAACATCTACCTAGTCACATGCGAGACTCGAGCCATTCAAAAGACTTATAACGAGCTAAAAGTTTTAGCCTTCTAGCAATCCTCACAAAACTCATATTACTATTGTCATTAGGTCGAAGGCAAGCAAGAAGACAAAATGTGCCAAAAGGACCAGGAAGACAATTTGTTTCATTTGAGTTGGTTTTCTTTTATATCTAATTCCTCCCCTTCATTTTAAAATAAACATCAGCGTGTGACTATACTTTTGTAGTTAATTACTCACTTACAATCGAAACTCTATTTCTTTGGGTAAAACATTTTTTACCAAAAAAATGTAAATATAAATGGTTTGTTGTCTTTCTTAATATAACTCTACATGTTCGTCACATGATACAAGTTCACATAATTTGTTATCTTTGGTCAATATGTTTTTATTTATAAGTTTTCTATGTTCCAATACTTTTCAAGTCTTTTAGGATATCATGTGACGTTTGTAACTATACTATTTAGATTTTAGAGAGCGAAAAATGTGAACCTCATCACGTTTTGATTTACGTTATTTGGATTTCAAGCTTCATTCAAATTTGTTAGAAATACAATTCATTTATTTTCTTAGAAAGGTAAACTTATCCTAATGGTATTCCTAAACTACACCCCACATATACATTACATTTGCGAATTATTAAAATTAGACCACCCCGTATATGAACTTTTGGAGATTCTGTCTCTGCCCCAATGCCACCAACCCTTGTGTTCTTTGGGTTGACCTCCCCATAAATGTTGTTTGTTGATAGAATTCTTTTGCTTCATTTTTTGTATTTAACAACACCTTCAGATTTATATCTCCTCTACCCATTCCTAAAAACTCTTTCACCATATAAATTATATATGCTTATTCACTTACATGTAACGCACAAGCTATACATTTAATCTTCTTGCGTGAGTCGTTGACTTATGTATCATACGATGTTCTTGTAGCCTCTCATATGGGTTACTTTCTAATGACTTCCTTGTATTGCGGCTCAAATCTAAGCTATGGATAGTTAAAACTCAATCAACTCCACATCAAACCTAACTGGATTAGGTTGTAGCATCAAGTGACGCCATATGTGGGTCCATAACATAACATGCTTCGTGTTAATTTACCACACTCATAAATGTGTTTTTTCGTGTCTTTTATGTGACGCCAACATTTGCGCGTCTCCATTCTTCTCGCAATGAACATATGCCGTCAGTCTTGTGTCGATATCTTTTTATAAGTTTTCAACTTGTTCTTTTTGTCAAGAGATGAAAACGAGTCCACAAAATTTTTATAATTCTTATTAGCTTCGTACCGAACTCTAGATCTATCGGCTCCTGTGTTGCGCACATATTGTTTTTTTTTTATGACACATGATGTCTAGTTTGGTTTCTCTAGATATGTTTTTTTCTTTACGTATCTTGATGCTACGACTAAATGTGTCTTTAATGATGATTGATTTGTTATTAATTATCTAGATCTTTGATTTGAGTTGCAAAATGTATAGAACTCGTTACAATGTGACCCGAAGGTAAAGCTCCATGAACAAGGTCCGATGTTCAATTCAATGATTTACATAATGATAATAAAATATATAGCATTTATGACATAAATAATCATATAAGCAAATATAAGAGATACAACAATGGATGTTGTAGGAGATAGTTATGAAAAGACGGTGAGTTATCAAGATACACAGTATAATAGATCAACCATAAAAACAAATAATAAAGATTGATCATGTTAGCAGTAGCAAATGAGATGCTCCCATTATAGGTCAACTTCATCTTATAGAAACCTTAACCTTTTTGACCATGATTGTTATAAAATAATATTAACATCCTACTATAATAATCTTAAAAATTCCAATTGCACTACAAGATTGACATGATGCAATCTTAACTTGGCTTGGACGAGAAGACTTTTAATGTCGTGTTTTTCTTTTTACAAAAATAAAATATACAAGTTTTAAAAATACCAAACCTTCTTCTTTTATTAAAGAGATAATAATTAATTAATTAATTAATTATTAATATTTATAACAAACTTGAAAAAAATTATAAATACTTTCGCAGAGCGAATACACGGCGATATCATCAAAAACCACTCAAGCACACCACCAAATCTCAGCCCCACATCCAAACAAATCCAACGGCCAACATCCACGATCCGCATCCTCCATTCCTATTGGACTATACCAATCCCCAAACGAGTATATGTAACCAAACAACACCAAATCTTCCAACATATATCGATCTCTCTCTCACCTTCAAATCTTTCACCCTTGATCATCATCAATCACCCATCAGTCATCGGAATCAATGGCTGGAAGAGGCAAAACCCTAGGCTCCGGTGCCGCAAAGAAAGCCACATCACGTAGCAGCAAAGCCGGACTCCAGTTTCCGGTCGGTCGTATCGCCCGGTTCTTGAAAGCCGGTAAGTACGCCGAACGTGTCGGCGCCGGAGCTCCGGTGTACCTCGCCGCTGTTCTTGAATACCTCGCCGCTGAAGTAAGTTTCGTTGATTGAGTTTTGGTACAGATATGCATCTGTTCGATTGAAGTTTTTTTAGGGTTTCGTGATATTAGGGTTTTCTTATCGTGAAATTGGTGATCTGTAGGTGCTTGAGTTGGCGGGAAACGCTGCGAGGGATACAGAAGACGAGAATTGTGCCGAGGCATATTCAATTGGCGGTGAGGAACGATGAGGAATTGAGTAAGCTTCTTGGTGACGTCACGATCGCTAATGGTGGGTTATGCCTAACATTCACAACCTCTTGCTGCCGAAGAAGGCTCCTGGTTCTTCGAAGTCTGCAGATGACGAGTAGAGGCGAGATGTGCGCACTTGGGGTTAAGATCTTGTTTGAATATGTGTGTTTAGGGTTTGTGATATTCGTTTTTATGGCGAAGAATCTTTGTTCTAGGAGTAACTAGATATAGGGTTTCGGTATATATGTTTAACTTTATATTTAATGAAAAAGCTATGTTCTTGGTGTGGTACTTCATTGGTGGTGGTCATGTTCTTTATGTTTCCGTATGTGGGTGGTGTTGAGATTGACAGTTTATGTATGAAGGTGGTAACAGATGCATATACACTTGGTTTATGTTGCAGCATATCACTGTACTGGTGTCTGATTACCATCTTTTACAGTTTGATTCCAATTGTTTCGAGAACATTAGTTTTTTTGTGTTTGAAGTTTTGTAAAGATGACCATGAATGAATCAGTGCAGAAGGAAAACTAGTTGGTAAGGAAACTTAGCTCTTTAATCTCCTCTAATATGTTCTCTCAGAGCTAAAACTCCGCATGGAAATTAGTAACACCTAACTTTTTTCTGCAAACACCCAGATGTGATTAACTGTCTCCATATATCTCAGGCATTTTCACAATTGGCAGAAATATGATCAACTGTTTCATATATCTTTTATCATATGAGGGAATGGTCAGCATGAACAATTTAGTTCAATCCTCCACATTTGTTCTTCAGTAGGCTCAAGAAACTCCTTATTCCACTCAGATTGTCAAACTAATCTATGACTGACTGAAGCAAGGGGGGAATTATTCACGAGGGATGATTGCTGACCCAATTATCTTAACTGAAACATCATCTGTTTCACATCACTGACTGAAGCATTTATTAACTGCTCACATCACGACCAAAAGACGTATTAGGCTGCCTAGATTGATGGATGTCCTAGACAAGTTGACTTCAAGCAAACTGATGTTTTCCATGTTCTCTGCAAGCTAGAATTGAGAGGAAGAACATGAGGGAGCCATGAATTGAAGTGGAGTGACTTTATTACCTTAGACCATAGCCCTGATTGGCCGTCGGCTTTTGCCCTCTGCCACCATTTACCAAGTAAAGCTAAATTTGATGCCATCCCAGCACCATTTCCGCCCGCCCTTAGAAGCTTCTTCGTATCCTTTCTAAAGCTTTTATGACGTGGGTAGGAGCTTTAAACAAGGAAAAGATATACAAAGAGTGCCAAGTACCTACTTGATTAAGTTGTCCTTCCTCCTAAAGAAAGTGATTTCGTTTTCCAAATTGAGAGCTTTGGTTCCAATTTGATTATGGTTCATGTTAGCTCCAACAGGTAGCCCAAGATACATTAATGGAAAAGTTCCCACACCGTAGCCGAGTATCAACAAAGTGGCAGAAGATTTGACTTTATTTTTAAGTTATATAAAAAATGATGAATCGTAGCATCAAAGGGGATGTAGCTCAGATGGTAGAGCGCTCGCTTAGCATGCGAGAGGTACGGGGATCGATACCCCGCATCTCCCATTATAATTTTGTACCTTTTAGCCATTATTGAATTCTTACGTTTTTAACTCTCTAAAGCATATATTTTAAGTAAAGTAGACATCTAGGGAAACCCACATTGCGAATAATCACGAGCGAAGATGGATGGTTACAAAACCATCAAACGTATCATTTGAAGCGATATGTATAAGCCGTAAGTGTGTATACGAAGTTTGTTTTACACAATGTTGGTTATGTATTGGATAATAACTAAGACACATCGATGAATCATTACAAGTTTTGAGATACATAGGTTGGCAAACAAATACTGTATTCCAAATAACCAGTTACAGAGTGAAACAAAAGTTGATTGAACGTTTGAAGATGATTCACACTCATAGCAGCACAAACATTCTGATCCCATGAAACGCTTTACGCCATTCTAGTCATAACTTCTTGAAGAATAACCGTAGTGTCCTTGTACAATGATTCTATTTGAGGAAGATCTTGTTGTTTCACCGCGTCTTCTAGCTGTACAAAACACTTGTGACTTAGAAACCAAATACAATTTAACCGCATTCTAAGAACAATATGGCTGAGATGCGACATTTTGAGATAAAAGATCATATACCTTTTCGACAGTATTGAACAATCTGTTAGCAAGATCTAGGAGTGGAGGCTTATCGTCGGGGGTGGCAGCCGAGATGACTTTATCAAAGTCATAATACATGAATGTTGACTTTAATCGAAGGTACTTCGAACATAATCCATGCATCTTTCCCTATTAAATCTCCTAGTGCTAGAAGATCAAATGCATACTTCTTCAGGCGAAATTGTCTACCTTTGTCCCGATATCAGCTATATACACGCCCGTTTTGAGAAAAGACCGCGTGCCCGTTTCCACATTATCAATCACTACAACAAGGAAATGGTTTCCATCAATGGCAAAAGATTAGATTGACTTTTAAAGTCAAAATAACAAAGTCTCCAGCTCCAAATTTGATCTGATTAATCAACCCTTTAAAATTTCTTGATAGTGTTTTGAAGAGCATAAGATATAACTCTAATTAAACATACTTTTTGCTGTTTTAGATCAATTTTGTTTAAAATTTAGAATCAAAAGTGATGATAGGTTGACCTTGAAAGTCAAAGTTAGTGTATTCTTTAGGACAAATGGAGTAAGCATCAAGAGGGAAAGTAGAGATTTACTATTGGCGGCCCGTGGTATGGGTATGGGTCCGGTGAGCCAGAAAACATTGTCTTCGGCTAGGGAGACTGCGACACTAGAATTGGCAAAGAGTCCAATAGTGCCAAGGCCTAATGCTAGCCTTCTAGTGTTTTTAACGTGCAGTCTAGACTTTCCTCCACCTTGTTTCCGGTCAAATGGGCAGCAGCCGCATCTGCACGGGGCAATCTATCGCCTGAAAGCTTCGGGATAGCCGAAAAAGTGGTGAAAATTTGGTTCAAATTTGCCGTTGGAGCCATGGTTGTTGTGACTGTTCTGTTGAGTTGATAAGAGTATTATGAGTTTTGAGGTTTGTTGAATTGAAGATTGGTGAGAGTTACTGGCCACCAATTAGACATCCTATATTGAGGGCAGTATTGTCATTTCATACATAACTGAGGGCATTTATGTAATACCGATATAAAGCCAAACTAAGGGTAATAATGTAATTTACTAACATATTACTAAAATATTGTCTAGAATATATTATGTGAATGCCATATTCTTGGTAACTAGATGAATGTAAAAAGAATTGAACCATCAGATGGTAACTAATAAATTGTTGTTTATTGTTTACTAATTACATATAACAATTTACTTTATCCTAAGTTATTTGGACGACTATATTTTTCTTCCAATCAATTATCTGTTTATTTGTTAAAATGATACATCATGTTGATAAATAATTTTTCAAGGATCTCCGAAACATGTTTAGTATTCCTTGCGCATCATATTTATTGATAAATGATAGATTATTAGAGGCTAGGGACTAGCACCTCGTGGGCCAACCCGCGGAAAATTAATGATTTGAGCCGGACCGGACCAAGACAACCTAAAACATACAATCCATCCAGGTTTGTCTGGTTCTTGATCCATAATCACCCTAAATATGAGAATCTCACAGTCCGCTCTACAAAACCGATGGACAGACCGAGAACGACCCTGAACACACAACTAATCTGGTCCTTGGTCCTTAATTTCACAATATTTGGTGTTGGACTCTGCTCGGTAACAATAACTACACATGCGTTTTTAGCGATAATTACA